>OY288272.1:97818109-98323843 GCA_958450335.1 Hibiscus tridactylites
GATAAGCCATTCACGGTTTTACCTTTTGCTTGAAATAATTCCATGTCAATGTAATACAAGTTGTTGTAAATTTTGTCGCCAATGGTACATGTTCCCTCCCCAATAATTTAGCTACTTGAAAGTTGAAACACTTCAATTAAGGAAAAGGATAATGGATCCCGTGAATAGAATTTGTATCTCTGTTTGATGTCTCTTTATATGTTATATTAATGAATTTATATGACGTATATTATTATTGTTATTTTTTGTTGCCTTCCTGATTTTTAGGGTTGTGTTCTGATTAATTCGGATAAATCAGTGTCGCACATCTGATTTTGGTGAGCAAGGATCTTTTACATATACAATGACTCGAACTCGAGACATGCTTAAGCACTACCAAGTTACTTACCACTTGAACCAACCTCGTTGATTATACTACGTAAAAATAATAAAAAATCATTAATACACATAACATTAAACTATTAGTTAGATATATAAAACAACATAAAGAAGGACAAACAATTTTTATTAGGATCTCGTAAGCCGTGGAGGGATATGAAAGTGTTGCGAACCTTTTAATGGTTATTTATATAGTACAAGAGACAAAATCTCAACCATAGATAATATTAATTATTGAGTGTTTATTAATTACATAAAAACAATACTTTACATACGGGTGATTCTAGGAAGCGGCCTATAATTGAACGCTAAATGAAGACCAACGGGTTTACCGAGTAAAAAATGTGTACATAACTTTTTTTACAAAGCTATTCTTTATAACAACTGTAAGAAAAATAATATATAATGAATTTCCTACAAAAACTTGACATGGACTACAATGGCTCAACTTTGTGTAGGAATTTATGTACATACAATTTCTTACGAGAAAACATAATTTGATACAATATAAGTAGGGATTTGTGTATGTACACAATTTCCTATAAAGTGTACATAATTTCTTACAAAAATTGTAAGAGAAACGGTATATACCAAATTTTTTACAATAACTCACCATGGCTCAAAGTGGCTCAACTTAATGTAGAGATTTCTGTTCATACACAATTTCCTACAAGAAATCATAATTTAGTACAACAAACGTAAGGATTTGTGTATGTACACAAATTACTACAAGGTGTACACAAATTCTACAAAATTTGTAAAAAAAAAACGATATGTACCGAATTTCTTATAGCCACTCATCATAGCTCAAACGTAAGATAACTGGTTCACCGGGTTACCTTTTATTTTATTTTCAATCTAATGGATATTATTAATCATGCTTGATCCAACGGATTAAAAAAGTGACATTTTTTAGCCGCTAATCAATAGGACTGTATTTAGGCAAACCCCTTTACAGACTCTCTTAAAAGAATCGGAAAAAACATTCATAGATGTTTTCCTCGTGCGAGAGTAAATATTTCCTTAACAACTTGCATAAAACTTGTTAGGACAATATCATTGAAATTGTTTTAACGGTTAAGGCAGAGCAGTTGGGAAATGGAAACCAACTTTTGTACACAATTTTCTACTTTGGTGAAGAGACAAAATTTAAAGATGTGATTATTAGGACGAGTTTGATTTTTTTAATGGTCTAAAGATAATTATAACATAGTATCTGTTCATACATATTCTTAATCTATTGACAATGCGCATACATCTTGTAGATAAATCGATTTAAATTGTTTTCTAAGATAAACATCAACCGTTTTTTCACTTAGACACTTATTAAGTTCGAGTTCAATCTTATTTATGTCGAATAATCAAAGAGTTTGTAAAAATAACTAAATAAAATTTATTGCCTCCTCGACGGTCCACTTTTAAAAGAAAAAACCAACCCACATTTTACTGAGAGCCAATGAGCCATTCTCACAACTCTATGAAAGCGGCGATGCAGCCGCTAATTTGGCTTCGTAACATGGGGCACAATTGTACCATCTCTTGATAATGACATTTGGACTCTATAATATGTTCGAGTGGTAAAAAAAAATGTTTATTAAAAAAATAAGATTTCGAATTTAAGTTCAGATGAAGCTTCAAATCTATTTTAGGGGTCAAAGCTGAATTTTAAATTCTTGGGGTATCAAAATTCAATTTCACCATTGCATAAATCTATAATTTTATAAAATTTGAAAGGACTAAACACAAATTTCCCATATAAGAGGTCAAGGTTGTCTCTAACATCGTCGATGCCCAGGGGTGTAAATGAATTGGACTCAAATGAACAAGATTGTATTCATGTTCGTTTGTTTATTTTTGAGGTTGTTCATGTTCAATTTGTGTTCATTTAAAATTTTAATATTATGTTCGAACTCGATTCATTTATTATTTGGTGTGCTCGTGCTCGATTTGTTCAGCGTACATGAACATGAACAAGTAAATAAATGAGCTCATAAACGTCTTTTTTAACGTTCATGAATATAAATAAGTTGTAATTCAACCCTTCAAAAAAAGTTATAATTCAAATATAGAAATAGAGATAGGTTATATACTTATATTAATATTTTTTAATAAGAAAACATCATTAATAAATAAACAAGCTTGTTAATGAACATAAACCGTACACACCTCTTTTCGTGTCCGTCTTTTTATTAAATGAATATAAAAATTTTGTTCATACTTGTTTATTTAGCTTAATAAACGAACATAAACATCGGCAGATCTAGAAATATTTTTCAGAGTGGGCACACATAAAATCTCAAAATTTTAGGGTAAACATAACTCACAAATATTAAAAAAAATAAGGACCAATTCATTAAAATTAAGAAAACTGAAGTCAAATATGTGAAATTTATGTGCCACCCTAGGTTACACTTGAATCCGCCGAGCCCTAGGTTACTTTGAAAAAATTAGAGTGCTCAATGCAAGGCTACGCTTGTATACATTAGCATGGGATAACATCACAAGATTTCAATCCTATTTTGTTGGCCTTCGGGATCGGAGTAATGATTAACAGGGACAGTCGGGGCATTCGTATTTCATAGTCAGAGGTGAAATTCTTGGATTTATGAAAGACGAACAACTGCGAAAGCATTTGCCAAGGATGTTTTCATTAATCAAGAACGAAAGTTGGGGGCTCGAAGACGATCAAATACCGTCCTAGTCTCAACCATAAACGATGCCGACCAGAGATCATTGGATGTTGCTTTTAGGACTCCGCCGACACCTTATGAGAAATCAAAGTCTTTGGGTTCCGAAGGAGTATGGTCGCAAGGCTAAAACTTAAAGGAATTAACGGAAGGCATAAATGAACATTATACGAATAATTCTCGATCAATTCATTAAAACGATATGTTCATTTCTATCCCCTATTTATGTCCTCTATTTAGAGATTCGGATCGACTCGACTCCTAACATAATTGAAGCTCGATCTCTTCCAAAACATTCTTATTAATCACCGCCATGTATAATAAAGTGTAAGCTATCATAAAAATATACACATGAAGAAGATGATAAAAACGTTAATTTGCTTTTACAAATGTTGGATTTTGATAAGCATTAAGCACTAATAGCTTTGATGAGGTTGTTTTAATTATTTGTTGAGAGTGGATTATCCATAATGGATATAAGCTTAGAATAATTAATGTCAATCGGTACACGAGTCGTGTGCAAGCATATTTTTGCCAAGCAAAAAAAATATTATTAATTAACACTAAAATGTTTGGTCAATTTTATTGCTAGCAACTCGGTTTCTGCTTTGCTAATATATAGAAGTCGGTTATTATCGTTATTGACGGTTTTGTTGCATGGAATGCACAACAAAGTGAAGTTATTGGCACATGAATTAATCATAGTAAATTTTATATAGTTAGTGCCTTAATGACAAATTAATTTTGTCTTAAGGATAATATATATCTGTATACATAAAGTTGGCCATTAACATTAATGGGAAGTTTGAATTAAGGGGTGTAGTTATAAAATAAATATAAAAAATAATTGTAACTCAAACATATACACGAGAATTGGCTTAGGTTCTTTTGATTTATTTATTTATTTCATTGTTTCAATTAGGGATGGGCAAGGAACCCGGACCCGACGGGTTCCGACCCGACCCGGCCCGATCGGGTCGGGTTTTTGTGTAGGGTGAGGTCGGGTTCGGGTTTTAGGGTGAAAAATTCGACCCGGCCTAGGATTAATAGTGTAATTTTCGCCTAAATTTTTTAGGGATATTTGTAATAATACCCTTTTTAATATTTTTTATAATTAGGTCCTTGAAATTGATTTTTTATTTACAATTTAATCCTTAAATTTATTATTTTTTTACAATTAAGTCTCTTAAAATTATTTTTTTTACAATTTAGTCCCTAAAATTGATTTTTTTATATAGGTCGGGTCGGGTCAGAGTCGGGTTTAAGGTATTTATTTTCGGTTCGGGTCGGGTCGGGTTTAGGGTTAATATTTTCGGGTCGGGTTCGGGTGGGCCAAAAACCCGACCCGACCCGACCCGTGCCCATCTCTAGTTTCAATTACTCAATTAGAGTCCATCCCCTTGTGTTCTGGTGGTAAAGGTAGATGTTTATCATTCTTTGGGACCCGGGTTCGAGCACCAGTAATGCATGTTGTGTGTGCTATCTTTGAAAAGAATAAGAAAATTGAATAGATGCTACTCTTACATCACACCAGCATATTCAAAAAAAAATACTCAATTAGAGTTTGCCTAAATAACATGAATTGGAATGTAATTAAATAATCGATCTGGTCTTAATTCAGTTTGTATCGTTAATGTTTCAATAATATGAAGGTTGTAAATCCGAACGCATGCAATATTTTTCGATTCAGTTAGTACTATTTTTGTTTCTCTTATTTCACCTGTCATGTGTCATACTCTTTTTGTCCATATAAGCTTAGGAAAATTTTTACTCTTTTCCTCCATATAAGCTTAGAAAGATTTTTAATGAGGCTAATATATAGGGCAAAGTGTGTATTAACCTTTCACATTAATAATTGCCCTTGCTGAGCAAATAATAATAATAATAATTAATGCCATTACTTTAATAGCAACAACCAAAGATGTTACCGAGGTGCACCCTAGGGCCCAATCTGCCGCACACCTAGGGGCCATTTCCAGCACCCATGGGGCCTCAATCCGTTCAGCCCACTCTGTCGCACCCATGGGGCCACAAACCAGCTGAGCCGTCCGCCCAAGGGGCCTTGCCAAGCACCCTGGGCCTATCCGCGCAGCCCTGTCCGTGCGCACCCGAGGGCCTGTCCGCGCAGCACCCAAGGGCCTGACCGAGCAGCACCGAGCAGCCCGGCCTTCAGCACCCATAGGCCTGTCCGAGAAGCACCAAGCAGCCCGTCCAGCCACCCCTATGGGCCCATCCGAATTTTCACCATCCATGGCCATTCAAGCCCATTCCTTGGGGAATATCTACCCCTTTGACCATGGCATACAAGGCAAGAATCAAGCATCCATTCATCCCTCGATTCATGGAGAATCAAATCCCTTTCACAAGGAAAGAAGACCTACCAAGATGGAAGGAATCCTTAATAGTAATCTCTTGCCTTTATTAGATAGCTTAGGCCAATCTTGGCCATCGATTGTAATCGATAGTGACCGTTAGATCGGGAGGTGCTAGGCTATAAAAAGGGCCCCATCCCCTCATTTGTAATCATCCTGAATTCCCATTGTTTTCTACTTTTCTTTCATCAATAAAAGCTTAGCAACGTCGAGTACTCTTTTCCCCCTAACTAGGCTTAGAGGGGGTTTTTAACGAGGCTCTTCGTTTTGCAATTACTCGAGCCATCTCATTTCTTTCTTTCTTCGCAACGCTTCCGCAACTCTAGCCAAGCCAAGACTTAGCTTCAAGGCTTACTTGGTCCCTTTCGAAGTTCATTTCTCGACCAAGTGCCGCACGAGCTAGCCATATAAGCCTAGCCCCGTGACAAGTGGTATCAGAGACAACGTTTTAGCGAAGAATTGTTCGAGATGACGAATCCAAGTGATGTTCCCGCCGACGGCACCTCCAAGCCAATGGAAACTCGTGGTGGAAAAGCCAAGAGGGGTAGTTCGAGAGATGCCATCTCAACCTTGCAAGACAAAGTTACCCGTTTGGAAGACAACACAATTGAGTCGAGAAAGATGCTCGATGATGTCGAGGACCGACTAACAAAGTTGGAATCTCGGGGTGATGGTTGCAAGGATGATTCCCAAGACCTCGCAGCTAAGGTCGATGACGTGGAGATTGAGAATAGATATCTCAAAGAGGGGCTAACCGAACTAGAGAAGGCGATGGATGTGCTAAGGGCCGAACTCAACATCTATAAGTCCGCCGTAGCCAACGGAGTGGTTTCAAGTCCGAGTAGAGTGCTAGCCGATGTGCCGAAACCAAAGGGATTCAAAGAATCAAGAGATGCTCAAGAAACCGACACTTTCTTGTGGAGCATGAACCAATATTTCTGCAACACCAACACCGTGGATGAATCCACTAAGGTAAATGTTGCTTCAAGTTATTTTATTGACGATGCTCTTTTATGGTGGAGACGCAGGTGTGCCGACTACGATGGAGACGTTCCCGTAGATACTTGGGAAGAACTTCAAGATGAGATCCGTGAAGCGTTCTATCCCAAGAATGCTCAAAGAGAGTTGCGCTCAAAGCTACGCCAACTTAAGCATGAAAACAACATCCATGACTATGTGAAGAAGTTCATCGGGTTAAAGCTCCAAATCACCAACTTAGGAGAAGATGAAGGCTTCTCAATTTTCATGGATGTGTTGAACCGATGGGCTAACATGGAGTTGGAAAGACGTGGTGTCAAAGATCTTTCACATGCCCTTGATGAAGCCGAGGCAATAGCCAAGTTCGAGAAGCGAGACTCGTCCAAATCAAAACCGAAATCCAAGAATTGGGGAGACAAGAATGCCAAAGCCGGAGGTGATAGATTTAACCACGAAAAGAATTTCAACAACAATAACCGACAAGGCCGATCGAATAAGCCATGGGAGAGACGAGGATGTTTGCAATGCAAAGGACCTCATCATATTCGAGATTGTCCACAAAAGACAAATCTTTCTACCGCCAAAGCCAATGACGAACCCGCCGCCCAGCTTGGAGCAATTGTAAGTAATCTCCAAGTAAATTCTTTATCTAACAAGCCCAAAAGTGGTCTTATGTTTGTAGAAGTCACGATTGCCGGAAAGCAATTGCGTGCACTTGTGGACACCGGAGCATCCGAGCTGTTCATGTCCGAAGGAGCCGCCCAAAAACTCAAACTCAACGTGTTGAAGACGAGTGGGTGGATCAAGACGGTCAACTCGAAAGAAGCGCCCATTGCCGGAGTTGCAAAGAGGGTCGAGATCCAACTTGGAAGTTGGAAAGGTCGTGAGGATATTAAGGTAATTCCTCTTGACGATTACGATCTTGTGATTGGTTTATCCTTTTTGGACAATATTAATGCACTTCTCTTGCCATTTGCCGATGTATTGGTTGTGCTTGACCGCGCCCAACAATGTTTGGTCCCCGTGAGTCGAGATGTAGGTATCCAATCCAAGATGTTGTCTTCCATCCAGTTCCGCAATGGTGTGCGAAAGGAGGAAGAGTCTTTCCTTGCCGTGCTCAAGGAAGACGAGGCGATAGAAGCCGAAGAAGTTCCCGAAGAAGTGGAACGTGTGCTCGTAGAGTTCGAGGACACCATGCCTTCCGAATTGCCGAAGGCCTTACCACCCAAACGTGAGGTGGATCATCGCATTGAGTTGGTGCCAAATGCCGAGCCGCCGAGCAAGGCACCTTACCGAATGGCGCCACCGGAGTTAGAAGAGCTCCGAAAGCAACTTGGAGAGCTCTTGGATGCCGGGTACATTCGCCCATCCAAGGGTCCGTTTGGAGCACCCATCCTCTTTCAAAGGAAGAAAGACGGTAGCTTGCGCATGTGTGTCGACTACCGCGCTCTAAACAAACTCACGGTAAAGAATAAATACCTTATTCCTTTAATTACCGATTTATTTGATCAACTTGGAAGTGCTAGATTCTTCACAAAGTTAGATCTTCGCTCTGGGTATTATCAAGTTCGCATAGCCGAAGGTGACGAGCCCAAAACCGCGTGCATCACAAGGTATGGTTCTTTTGAGTTTCTTGTAATGCCATTTGGCCTTACAAACGCTCCCGCAACATTTTGCACTTTAATGAATAAGGTACTTTCACCTTTTCTTGATCGCTTTGTTGTTGTCTACTTAGATGACATTGTCATCTATAGTGAGACTTTCCATGAACACTTAATGCACTTGAGGAAGGTTTTGCAGGTTCTTCGTGAGAACGAGCTTTACATCAAACGCGAAAAATGTAGTTTCGCTCAACAAGAAGTCCCATTCTTAGGCCACATCATTGGAGGTGGTAAGATCCGAATGGATCCAAGCAAAGTTCGAGCCATCGACGATTGGGAACCGCCGACTAAGGTAACCGAACTTCGTTCTTTTCTTGGTTTAGCTAACTATTATCGTAAGTTTGTGCAAGGTTACTCCGCCATAGCAACGCCTTTGACCGAACTCTTGAAGAAGGACAAACCTTGGGAATGGAGTCCAAGTTGTCAACAAGCGTTCGAAAGGCTTAAGCAAGCCATGGTAAGTGAGCCCGTTCTTGCCTTGCCCGACCATTCCAAACAATTTGTCATCCACACCGATGCATCCGACTATGCCATTGGTGGAGTTTTGATGCAAGAAGGCCATCCCATTGCCTTCGAAAGCCAGAAGTTGAACGACACCGAAAGGCGATACACCGTTCAAGAGAAGGAGATGACCGCCGTCATCCATTGCCTTCGCACATGGCGACACTACATCTTGGGTTCCAGGTTTGTCGTCTTTACCGATAATTCTGCAATTTCTTATTTTCTAACCCAAAAGAAATTGTCCCCTAAGCAAGCTAGGTGGTAAGACTTCTTGGCGGAATTCGATTTTACATTGGAGCACAAGCCCGGAAAGACCAACACCGTGGCCGATGCGCTTAGCCGAAAAGCCATCTTTGCTTCCATTAGCCAACCAAGTGGTGAGTTACTTGATTCCATCAAGGAAGGCTTGACGCATGATCCCACCGCAAAGAACTTCTCTTCACAAGAGGCCAACGCTTGTTCGTTCCCTACTTCAACAATTTGAGAAAGACATTGATGAAGGAATGTCATGATTCGAAGTGGGCCGGACACCCAGGTATGCATCGTACCTTAGCTTTACTTAATGAGCGTTATTATTGGCCTCGTATGAATGAAGATGTAGAAGCGTACGTGAAGACTTGTCTTGTTTGCCAACAAGACAAGATCGAAGCAAACAAGCCGATGGGACTACTTCAACCTTTGCCAATACCGGAAAGACCATGGGAAAGTATTTCTCTTGACTTTATTATTGGTTTCCCTTGTGTTAATAATTTTTCGAATATTATGGTTGTAGTAGACAGATTTTCGAAGTATGCTACCTTCATTCCCGCCAACAAGACATGCCCCGCCGACGAAGCCGCTCGTCTTTTCATGAAGCATGTCGTGAAGTTTTGGGGAATCCCAAAATCTATAGTAAGTGATCGGGACGCTCGGTTCACGGGTAAGTTTTGGACCGAGTTGTTCAAGTTGTTGGGTTCCTCCTTGAACCTTTCAACAAGCTTCCATCCGCAATCCGATGGGCAAACCGAGAGGGCCAACGCGTTATTGGAGATCTACTTGCGACACTTTGTTAGCGCGTCTCAAAGTAATTGGCCTGATTTGCTAGACGTGGCCCAATTCTCCTACAACTTGCATAGGAGTGAAGCCACGAACCAAAGTCTGTTCGAGATAATGATGGGCCAACAACCGCTCACACCGGATGCCATTGTGACCAAGTACCAAGGTCCAAATCCAGCCGCCTTCCATGTAGTGAAGGACTTGCAAGAGCAAAGAGACCTAGCCAACGCTTGCCTCTACAAAGCAAGCAAGCGAATGAAGAAGTGGGCCGACAAGAAGCGACGCGACGTCGAATTTCAGGTAAATGATTTAGTTTTGGCTAAACTTAATCTAACACTTCGAAATGCTTCTGTTCACAGGGCTCTTGTGAGGAAGTATGAAGGCCCATTTCGTGTGATAAAGAGAGTAGGCAAAGTGGCCTACAAGCTAGCATTGCCATCCGACATCCAAGTCCATCCCGTCTTCCACGTGAGTGTCCTTAAGCCTTATCACGAGGACGAGGAAGATCCGGAAAGAAACATCTCCAAGCGAGCACCCGTTGGAGTTAGGACTTCGTTCGAGAGAGAAGTCGAAGCCATCCAAGCCTATCGAGTCATTCGACGCAAAGGTACCAACCGAGGCACGAGTACTTTGTGCTTTGGAAGGGTATAACCGAAGCCGAGGCTAGTTGGGAGTTAGACAAAGACTTGTGGCAGTTTGAAGACAAGATTGCCGAATTTAAAGCCCAACAAGCGACGGGGGCATCGCTCAATTCGGTGGAGGAGAATGTTACCGAGGTGCACCCTAGGGCCCAATCTTCCGCACACCTAGGGGCCATTTCCAGCACCCATGGGGCCTCAATCCGTTCAGCCTACTCTGTCGCACCCATGGGGCCACAAACCAGCCGAGCCGTCCGCCCAAGGGGCCTTGCCAAGCACCCTGGGCCTATCCGCGCAGCCCTGTCCGTGCGCACCCGAGGGCCTGTCCGCGCAGCACCCAAGGGCCTGACCGAGCAGCACCGAGCAGCCCGACCTTCAGCACCCATAGGCCTGTCCGAGCAGCACCAAGCAGCCCGTCCAGCCACCCCTATGGGCCCATCCGAATTTTCACCATCCATGGCCATTCAAGCCCATTTCTTGGGGAATATCTACCCCTTTGACCATGGCATACAAGGCAAGAATCAAGCATCCATTCATCCCTCGATTCATGGAGAATCAAATCCCTTTCACAAGGAAAGAAGACCTACCAAGATGGAAGGAATCCTTAATAGTAATCTCTTGCCTTTATTAGATAGCTTAGGCCAATCTTGGCCATCGATTGTAATCGATAGTGACCGTTAGATCGGGAGGTGCTAGGCTATAAAAAGGGCCTCACCCCCTCATTTGTAATCATCCTGAATTCCCATTGTTTTCTACTTTTCTTTCATCAATAAAAGCTTAGCAACGTCGAGTACTCTTTTCCCCCTAACTAGGCTTAGAGGGGGGTTTTTAACGAGGCTCTTCGTTTTGCAATTACTCGAGCCATCTCCTTTCTTTCTTTCTTCGCAACGCTTCCGCAACTCTAGCCAAGCCAAGACTTAGCTTCAAGGCTTACTTGGTCCCTTTCGAAGTTCATTTCTCGACCAAGTGCCGCACGAGCTAGCCATATAAGCCTAGCCCCATGACACAAAGATGTTGTTAACCTGGACCTACCGGTAACATTGTAAAAGCAAAGAAACCAAACTATACTTAATCAAAATAGAGGGATTGAATTCTAAATTGCAATTAAGTTGGTGGATTAAAGCTATAATTAACCCATGACTTAATATCGCCAAAAAGCAAGTAAACTCGGTTTAAATAAACAATAAAATGTCGGCAGACTCGTTTCTAAGTTTTTGGTGGTTCATGGGCGAACTTAAAAAATAGGCCCCTAATTAAGGGTGAGCGTTAGATCGAGTTTAATTGAGTAAAAAAATTCAAGTTATGCGAGTTTACGAGTCCTTACGACTTGAACTTGAAAATTTATCTACTAAATACTAAAATTTTGAGTTATTAGAAAAATTAATTTACAACTCAAACTTTATTTGAAATTTTTTTCGAGTCAAGACGAGTCGAGTCGAAAAAAAATCAATTTTTTGAGTCGAGTGGAGTTTTGCTCACCCTTTCCCCTAATAATGAGTATTGGAAAAAAATATTTGAATTTAGACCCTTAGTAACAAGTGATATAAAAAAAATTGGGTCCCTATTAACAAATTTTGAAAAAAAATGAATTTTAAGAGTATTCTTGTAATAACAAATATAGGGGAAAATTGAAACCTAATAACAAGTATTGAAAATTTTAAAATTTAAGATTACACATGTAATAACAAATATTAGGGGAAATAGACCATAAATACAAGTATTGAAAAAATTGGACTCGTAATAACAAGTATCAGAAAAAATAAAATTTAAGAGTAGGTCCCTAATAACAAATACTAGAAAAGATAGACCCCTAGTAACAAGTATTGAAAAATTGGCGTCATAATAATAAGTATTAAAAAATTTGTACCCTAATAACAAGTATTGAAATAACAATAAATAATATAAAATGGGCCTCTAATTACAAGTATTCAAAAAATTGAACCTATAATAACAAGTATTGAAAAAAGAAATTATACCCCTAATAAAAAATATCGAAAAAATAAAATTTAAGAATAAAACTCTAATAAAAATTGTTAAAAAATTAAATTTTAAATAAAAAGTATTAAAAAAACATTAATTCTTAACTATAAATATTCAAAAAAAAATGTGCCCTGGGCGGGCGCTCCTATTGCCCATGCCCAGGGACGACTCTGACTGTCGGTATAGATAGTTTTTTTAGTGACATAAGGCTTAAAAAACGAATTAATTAAAGACAACTATTTTGCTTTAAACAAGAGAAAAATTCTAAAACGGGCGACGAACATTGATGAACACCACTAACGATGAACACCATTAAATTAATTAATAAAGATCTAAAATTTCAAGGACTCGTCATACAATTAATAATTACTTTAAAATTTTTAATTAAATTATTATATATATATATATATATATTAAAATTTTATTTTTAAATAAGCGTAAACTATATATGTAGTACCTCACCTATTTCCATATTTCTATTGAACCCTAAGTATTTAAATATTATTTCAATTTAACCCTTAACTCTCAACCTAAAACCCTAAACTATTAAACCTTAAACCCTTAAACTCTTGAATCTATACCCTAAACCATGTACCCTTAAAAATAATTTTATTTAATAAAACCTATATATTTGTATGAATTTGGTATATATATATATATATATATATATATATATATATATATGGTTTAGGGTATCACACTTGAATCTCAGTAACTCGAGAAATTAGTAGGCACATCAAAAGTATCGAACATAATCCTTCACCTAGAAGCCTAGTTTAGTCGTTTTAATGGAAGAAGAAAAGTTGCCTTGGAAGCAACGATACCAGGTGAGTTGGTCGAAGGCACATTGAGCAAGCAGCGAAAGAACAATTAGAGATTATGTTCGATACTTATTAAATAAAATCATTCTAATGGTATATTGTTTAGGATATATGTTTAATAGTTTAAGGGTTTAAGGTTTAATAGTTTAGAGTTTTAGGTTGAGGGTTAAGGGTTGATGGTTAAATTATTTTTTTTATAAAGAATATGGTCAAATTGAAATAATATTTAAATAATGAGGGTTCAATAGAAATACGAAAATAGGTGAGGTACTAAATATATAATTTACGCTTATTAAAAAAATAAAATTTTAATATATAAAAAATAATTTAATTGATTTTTTAAAGTAATTATTAATTATTTGATGGGTCCTTGAAATTTTAAATCTTTATTAATTAATTTAATGGTGTTCATCGATATTTATCGTCAGTGGTGTTCATCAATGTTCGTCGCACGTGGTAAGACTCATTCTATACAAAAACACAAAGAAGGAAAGAGAAAATAAAATCTAAAAGTGGGTAAGTTAGGGTTCATCCATTTTCTCCTAATTTCATGCTCTATAATGTTCATGAACAAGTGAAAAGAGGGTCAAAATCTTCTAGAAGAAAAAAGATAGACCAAGAAATTAATTATGAATCATCAGTTTTTTAACTTATTAGTAGTATAATTATAATTCTAAGTTGTATATACATGTATATATGAATTGTTATAATTAAAATTAATCATTATAAAGTATGATTGGATCAAATAGGAAATCTCAAAATCTCATGGCTTTAATCTTGCCATTAAGCTAATATCTCATTCACAATTATGAATTAAGACACATGGTGAAAATTATATCATACAAAATATATATTAAAATCCCACACAAAACTAATATCCACTAATTTTCCGAGTGACCAAAAATGCTCATAAGATTTTATATATGAGATTCGAAAAATTAGGGCTTCATCCTACCATTAAACTAACACCTTACCATCGATGGTTATGAATTAATATTTAGGTATAATGTCAAAAATGCCTCTAATGTTTGATTGAATAGTCATTTTGGCTCATATTCTTTTTCTTAAGCACTTTAACCCCCTAATGTCTCATTTTGGGTCAAAATGACCTATCTGTGGATGAAATTGTTAATAAACTAATGATAAACAACTTGGAATAACTTGACAGAATACACATGATCAACACAAAAATAAATTTATATTTCAGCGTGCACTATCATGTATGTTTGTCACGTCATTTCAAGTCCTTCACCGTTAGTTGATTAACAGTTTTTATACGCAATATTTTTTGACATTATACCTAATATTTAATACACTCACATTATATATCCTTTATGTATAGTTAGTTAATTACAACTTGAGACTAAACAAAAATATTTTAAAAATATCAAAGACAAATACAAACAATATTGTTTAGGACTATAGAATTTTTTTAAAAATCATTATCCATTTCATTAATAAATGTGTTACATTGTGGTACACTAATATAATATAGTTATACACGAAATACATATCTAAAGGACGTGGATATAGTCAAAGAAAGAGAGAACAATAAGAAAATTAGGTTCCAAAAGAGATTTCCATCATGAGATTTGGATTTGGTAAGCACATGGTGTGCAAAGAATTTAATGTGAAAGTTGTTGGATATTCATTAGCATCTCAAAGCCATAGCATTTTACATAAAGGACCAGAGGCGACAATTAGGTGTTCGGATGGAGTTCGGGCCAGATTGTTTCGGTTTGAGTTTATTTTGAATCTAGATTGTTTTCGGTTTAGGTTTTATATGGGTTGAATAAGATCTAGTTCAGATTTAATTCGGATCTATAGTAAGCTAGGTTGAGTTGGATATTATAATATTATATCATATTAATATCGGATATGTTGATTTTTAAGTTGATCAATGTTAAACCGATCGATTTTCAAGTCAGATGAAATGTATTTAAGGTAGAATCTAATGCGAAAGGATAAAATGTATTTAAAAGAATCACGCAATATTTCTCAAACAAAGAGTTTGGCACGTTATTTCCTTAAAATTTGTTAAACTTCATATTCCATGTATGTTTCTTCGAAATTTGCTTCTTTTTCTTTTGGTGAAGTATTCTAGGAGAGATGTTCATTTTCCTGCTGCATGAACCAGGTTTTCTTTTCTTTAGTTTTTATTGCATTGGGGAAACACATCACATTTTTGTATGTACAGAAAAGTTGAGACTGATCTTCATGTTTAAGTGGAACCATCTCGATTTGTATATAATATAAGCACAATCGATTAAATCGTGTAAATTCTGATGTGATTTTTCAACAATTAATTAAGTTACTGACGTGATATTAACAAGTAAAAATGATAACATCATTAAGCGTTACATGTTATAATATATTTAGTTGTTAAAATGTCATATTAACACCGTATACTAATTTAATTTTTTAATTTTTTTTCAAGGCCAAATATTAAATTGATAAAAAAACCATACAGAATTAAAAAAAATATTGTCAAATTTAAGGAACAATTTATATATTAAACTTTTTTTCAAAAATAATAATGAGGAATGGGGAAATAAATATCTAGTGATGTATATTTGATAGTACATTATTTTTTTAAATAGTCTAAAAGTAATTACAATGTAGCATTTGTTAATACATATTTTTAACCTTTTGATAAGACACACATCTTGCAAACAAAACGATTGAACCTGAGTCTCCTAGGATGAACATCATCCGCTTTTTTACTGAGAGTTATATTGCACGTTATAACAAATTGGAATCACAGATTTTTTTTATTAGGCATCATTTGATTTATTAATAATATATAAAATTATATTTATATTTATATACCATATTTCAAAAATTAATTCCACTAATCCGAATCATTCTTCTTAATGACCCAAATTTAAACAATAATGTATTAATGTTCCATCCCGAACAAAAATCCTATGTTCTTTTTGGTGTCCATATTTATGTCTCAACGTTAAAAAAAAAATTAAACCCTAAACTCAATTCTTAAATTCTAAACCCTAAAAATTACACCCAAAACCCTACACTTTAATTCTAAACTTTAACCCTATACCTTAACTTCAATTCTTTAACGTCGTAACATAAACAGAAATACTAAAACGGACAGATGATTTTTGTTCTTCCGTCCCTGCTTATCATCGCATGTATTAACGTTGCATGTACACATGCATGCCGCCATGGACAAAATGCAAATGCCAATATTGATTGATATTTGGCAGCAAATTTCATTAACTAGCTTGCTTCGGATGCAATTGATCGACCAATTCAATTTAAACAAGATAGCTCTCTCCCATATATGACTTTCGCTTTCAATCTTATTATTCATAAAGATTATTTGACTTTTTCAATAAAATAATAATAATTTCTTTCAACAAGGAAATCCTGAGAAAATCGCCTAACCCTAGCTATGATGGCACTTAGAAGAAACATATATGATATATGGAGTGGAGACTCGGACTATACTCGTATCAACGCCAGCTTTCGATTCTAATTTTTATGTAAATTGAAAACTTTACATTTTTCGGACAGTTGGATGAATAAATAAATAGCTACGATTAACAATATAAAACGGAGAGATTTTATGAGAAAAAATGAGATTAATTTACTCTCAGCCAACGAAGGTGTAAAATTAAATGAGATCTGCATATTGGAAGTGGGTCAAAAAATCTCTTCATTTCTAACATTTTAATTTCAGACATTAATTCACACTCATTCGATGGTCTAAAACCAGAGTAAAAATTTTATATTGTGCCACTAAATTGTATCTCTCTAAATAATTGTATATTGGACTTTGAAACGTATCTAACTTGATATCACTTTTAAAAAGTGATTGACATTTAAATATTTTGATTGAATTTGTGTCTCAAGTTAATTTGTAGTTAGAAACGTTAATGTTGAACCCAACAAGTGGTTTTAGTAAAAAAGTTGATGATGTTCATCGTTGGAGGTCTGGGTTCAATCGCTTTGTCTACAAGGTGTGTGTGCATTGCCACAAGTTTAAGAATATGTATGAACATATACTACCTTGTAATCACTCTTAAATTATTAAAAAATGTTAATGTTATATATGGACTAGGGAGAATTTGACTAAATGGAGATACAATGGGAAACATAATGTAGCACTGCCATAGATAAGGCACATGGTTCATTGCAAGTGCCTAAATTTATGTCATTTCAAGAAATGATACAACTTTCACATAATTTCATGACAAGTACTACAACGCTGCAAATTTAATGTGGGGGTCATCATCATTCATCAAAGTAAATGGCTTACATTAACAAAAAAATAAAAGTCAATAGTCTTTGGATTTTAACTATATACAATGGGGAAAAAACATAATGTTCTATCATGTTTGGTGACATTGCACTTGACAATTCCCCCATATATATGTCTCAACCAAACTTAAAGTTTTTTCCTTTACAATTTTCAGTTTCTTCACGCAAATAAATTTTGGGTATATGACAACTTGAAAGAACGAAAAAAATCGGTTGATATTTTAAATAAAAGTTGGATTAATTTCGAGTCCGTTTTCAAAATAACTCATCCTTTTAAAAAAAAGAAATGGAATATTTTGATGGCATATCAAAATGTGCTAAGATCAAGAACAAAAGAAGAAATGTAATACCCCAAATTTTAAGTGCAAAATTGAATTGAATGATTAATATGTGACATTTAGGGTTTAAGTTTTACAGTTTATAGTCTAAGGTTTAGAATATGTGCCCGTATTTAAACATTAATTGTGAAATTAAATTTTCATTTTATGTGTATAAAATACTAATATATATTTTTCAAAGCTTTAAGTTTATCAATATGAGATTGGCTTACAAAACCAAGTTTTAGATTTTATGATTAAAAGTTTAGGATTTAAAACAAGTTAATATTTAAGCATTACTTGTGAAATTAAAACTCTTCATTGCGAGGGTATCAAATACGTATAGAAATCGTCTACCCTTAATTATGCTCTTATTTGTGCCTTCATTTTAAAATAGCGGGCTTAGGGTTGGGGCTTAAGGTTAGGGTGCATGGAATTAGGGGCAAGGTATATTTTTAGGGTTTAAAGTTTAGGGTTTAAGATATGAAAATTAGGGTTAGGGCTTAAAATTTATTTTTAGGCGTTTCTTAGTAGGAGACATATAATAAGGTATGGTTAGGGGCAAATATTTTTAGTCATCAAATACTAACTCATATTTTTCCAAAACTGTATGCTTTATGGATATGGGTTCGGCTTGCAAAACCTATGAATCTAAACTTCACAAGCAGAGTTGAATTGAATGACTGACGAGGTATTTAGGGTTGAGGTTTTAGAATATATGATTTAAAATTTAATATTTAAAATATGTGTTAATATTTAAACAATATTTTTTAATGAAAAAATATTATCACGTGTTTCATTAAAATTTCTAGATATGATTAAAGAAAAAGAGTGCACATAGTAACAATTTTAATCAAAAACTACGAACAAAGCTCGACAAATAAACACCTTCAAAATTAAATAAATTTAACCACCATTATCATGCTGTAACAAACTATCAATGCCTAATGGGGGAGTGACAAAACGATGTACCACCAAATCATCCACTGAAGCCAACCGTGCCATTTGATCAGTCACTCTATTGCCCTCTCGCCTAACATGCTGGAATGAAATTTGCCAAGCTCGGTCACACAACTCACGAATATGCAGTATTATACTCGGGGCCCCTTGCGGATATTTAAATATTACTTGTGAAATGTTAAGGGACAGTTTGGCATTAATTTTGAAAAATGTTTTTAAAAGTGCTGTTAGAAAGTGATTTTGAAAAGTTAATTGTAAGATTATAATGTTTGATATTGTTGTCAAACAATGTTTTTTAAAAGATAAATGTCCATTTTATACATGATAATGTAAAGTAAATATAAATTAACGTAAATAATGTTTAAATTCGTTATCATAAAATTTATTAATAATTATTACATTTAATATATTTAATAATTATTTTATTTAATATTAAAATATTAGTTTAATATAATAATTATTTTATTTAATATTATTCTAATATACTACTATTAATATTAATATTAATAATTAAGGATAAAAAAAATAACTTCACACCTAAAAATGAGCTCACCCCTTGTTGTCCCAATAGTAAAGGATGATGTAATTCATCTAGATGATTCGGGTTCGAACACCAATTCTACATGGTATATGGGCCTTATTAAAAAAGACTAAAGAAATTAAACATATACTACCTTATATTACACCAGCATATTAAAAAATAATTTTTCACTCCAAAAGCTTAAAGTTATTTTTTCAAAGGTGTAAGTTTTATATATATGGGTTTGGCTTGCAAAACTATGGGCCCAAACTTGCTTTGAAATTGTGTTAATGGAGAGTTTGTAGGCTCAATTTGAAAGAAGCCCAGTGTTATGCTCTCAACGGCTATGACGGCCTCGAAAATGTACAAGAAAGAAACGGTATTTGTTTTTTTCAAAGTTACCATTTTTCTCCCCATCAATCACTGTACAGCACTGCGCAATTCATTTCCTTTGAAGATAAGGAATTCCCATGTCGTCTCTTGAAGAAATCTCCTCTGGTAAGAAGCTTTACTTCCTTGTTTTGTTCATCTTTTTGGGAATTTAGCAAGACAAGTTGCTACAATTCTAATTATGTATTTAAGAAAGAAAGATTTTTTTTAAAAAAAACGGGTCTTTTCCGGGAAAGTAAATAATGGGATTTCAGCTTCCATGATTCCTCATAGTAAGCTTTTGTTCAATGGGAAGTCGTATATGTATTGAAGCTATGCCAATTGCCTACAATTTGATTATTAGATTGTGTTATATGTACTGGGTTTATCTGATTATGAAGCCTTATGCCTGTAATTTAAGTGGAGAAAGCAACAAGTTAATATTTGTTGAGCTTTTTGAAGATAAGTGCTAAATTTCTTATATATATATTTGTCTGGTGATAAGCCATTACACACTTATACGGTTTGTGCCTTCCTATAGAATGCAAGTTTCGATTTCGTTTATTATTTTCTTTTTTCTTTGTCCAGAATTCTAATTATATCTTTATCTCTGTGATAAGTAATTTTAATAATTGCAGGCAGCCAGGTACTACTCTACCAGTTGTGGTCAATTGTGGATTCTTCTATTTGTGAGAGTTAAGATGCCTAGGCCATCCTTGTTTTGGTAAATCATTTACATTTGACATCTATTTTCAATTTTTTTTCTAAACTAATCAAATTCCGTAATGCAGCGTCTAGGGAATTGGATTTTAAAATTTAGATTTTGTTTCAAAACTAGTGTAAATTGAGTGATGACACATATATAAATGTATTCATGATTATTTCTCAAACCCATGAATTTGTTGGATGCCTATCTAGTAGTGAATTTGAAATCCCTGAAAAAGTTATGGTTTTGATAAATTCATGCTTTTTACACTTTCCAAATGTATTTTATATTGAATCCCAAATAATTAATTCATAATGTATGCATTTCATTCTTACAATTTATATAGAAAATAAAATTCAAATCCAAGTTTTCAGATTCATATTGCAAACATAACATTAACAATTTAACACCCCTCTTAAATGAATATCTTCAAAATTCGCTTATCTAGTTTAACATTAGCAATTCACATTGGTATTGTTATAACTACTGTTTACGTTTTAAAGTAGTTTACTCATCATTTATGCATGCGCCGGTGTAGATTATAATATCTCTATTACAATAAATATCTGTTGGAAACATAGTTTCTCCTTTGAGTAAAACATCCTCTACACTTTCAATTTATCTGTCGCACGATTTATGGATAATTGGTTATTTCACAAAAATGAGGAAGCTTTTTGTTTTCTTGATACTTATTTTCTAGCTTTTCTGTGTTGCTAGCAGCCATTCGTGACAGAGATATTTTAATCTTGATACAAGGAAATCTTCTCTTGGTTGTTTGATAGTGCTACAAGAGGGTTATAATTGATGTCGATGGAATTACTAGAAATAGAATGACCAGAAAAATTCAAGGCCCCCAATGGCCCATTCTGCCGATGAATCTTAAGCTGGCCCACCTAGAGCTTGATAGTTTCAAATTCATTGTTGCAATAGAAACATGTTTTAGTATTTCCATGCTTATATTCATCTTCTCTACCCGAATGGAGATTCATGGTAGAACTTGAGAACGAAATACAAAACTCACTACTTTATGTTTATTCCTTGTTTAGGGTTGACTGATTGGTGTTAATTAAAATATTATTAGAAGAGTTTATACATGGGATGGTCTCCACTGCTACTCTAAAGTTTTCCTAAAATACCGTGTTAAGAAGGATAGTACCATTCTTCACTTTTTGCAAAACAAGGACCTTCATAAGAATCGGGAAAGAAAATTTTATAAGAATCTCAATTTGGCAATTTGTACTTGAGGAGTTGATTGTTATTCATTCTTTACTTCTCTCTCTTGAATGGGATCGAGTACTATGGGGGTTTCCTGAAAATAATGTCTAAATTGATTTTGTTGTATCTCATGGGCTTCTTGTGGATGCATTTGGTTTTGGTATGGACCGGAAATTTAAAATCCAAGTCTTATGTGCTATTGCATTCTTTGTTACTCTCTAGTGAATGCCTCTCAATACCGGAGTCATTGCCACAGTTGAGGAATGATGATGATTATGATGGTAATAATAATAGCTTAACCCTATGTAGTACTTAAATTTTTGATACAGTTAGATGTTTGTGACATTTCTCTGTTATTCTTTGCAAAACTTGCACTCCCTTTTCACACTTAGATTGAGCATCAAATCACTAGTCTAAAATTTTTAAATTCTAGACCAGATCATGTTGAAGCTGTTTGGGTATGGTTAGCTTATCGAAATGTAGTTACCGTGACCTATATTATCATAGCTCTTTGGTTTCCTCTAATTTAGTAATGTCGGACACATCAGACACCTTAAATGGACAACGGCTTTTTGTGTTACTAGGTCTTTCTAAATATCAAGAAAAGAATAAAGAAAAACTGAACCTATATTTGTTGAATAGGAGCATGAATTGGACACTGATATTAATGTCCGGGCCACATAGATATGATGTTGAGAGCGTTTACATTTTACTTGATATTCCAAAATTACCCCTTAACTGACTCTCAATATTATGTGTCAAATTGTTTCTTGACATTGTGGTAGTTGGTGTCCTTTCTACGCTGCGTTTGACATTTGTTTAGCAAGATTTTTATTCCCGGGATTGCCATTTATGACTAACCTAAATTTTGCTTCTTGTGGATAAGATGAACTTTAATTTTGTTTTAGCGAGGATCTCACCTATGGAAACTTTATTTTCCATTTATGCTTTCTATGGTTTATTTCTTCGCCATGAAGGCCTATAAAACGAAGATTAAGACGGTCGTCCTCATTGCAAGGTTGCAATAGTTTTCTAGGCTCTCTCGTCTTGAAAGGAGCTTAGTTTTGTGTTTCTTTCTTGGCCTCTTGTAACAAAGATGCTTCTATTGTAACAAAAGATTAAAAAACTATTGAGCTCTAGTTAGCCAGCTTGGGGTTCATCAAGAGAATGGGTTATTTAGGGGCCTGAATTTTACTGGCCGTCTTAGTAATTCATCGACATCAATAGGAACCCTCTTGTTCCCCTACCGAACAACTAGCAGAACTCGGCTGGTGGGAACAACGTGATTCCAATCGCTCGAGCTCCACCTCCAATTGACTTTTGTTCAATGTTCCGCTCGAACGAAGCAAACCGTGCTGGCAGGAACAGATCCACTGGCGGTAATCCCTGAGTTCCTCAAACTCATATTTTTCATGTCTTCTTATGGTGTTGCTTTATTCTGTCATTAACAGCTCGCTCCAAGAGCATTTGCTCCTGCTGGTTCCAGTGCAGCCATTTCCGCTGCTGTATTTGTTCCATATGGCAGTGTTGTAACCACTGGCCTTCTTATGGATTATTCGTCATATTTGATCCCAATTGGAGTTTGTCATTTTAATACTGATTAATTTGTGATTAGCCAGGATGGTCTGCCACCAACATCTCGAGATGCCTCGAAGAGAACTCGAGGTTATAATATTGGTAAGCTTCTAAATCCCACCTTTGCTATAACAAATCCTGACCTTGGTCGCCTGTTTGTACCTTTCCCCTGGTCTTCCATTCTCTAACATGGAAAATAATTGTTCAATCTAGGAGATGCTTGTCATTTGGCGAAGGAAGCAATAGGTCCTGCATAGCTGGCAACCCAGTAATGCCAACAAAAAAACAATAATTTTCATCAATTTTCATGTTGAATTGACATATGTGGTAGAAACTGTGTTGGTGGGGAAGAGGAAGAAAGTCCAGCTGATTTGGATCTACACCTGCATCTCTAGACTTATACGGTTATCTCTGGTACATACACATATTTTCTATTTCTTTTATTTATGTTAGGACTATATGCTAAGAAATAAAGCTAATTTATACTGAATTTTGTGTTAAATTACTAGACAAATTATTTTCCTTTTGTTTGATAAAAAACATTTATATAAATATATATTGAATGTAGTGATAAGACACAATGTACTTTTAATAAAATAATTTATAAGTCAAATTTGGGAAACATTATTAGCAGTGACAACTATGAACCTCAAATATGAATTGTATAATAAACACTAAAATATTAGAATAATAATCTCATAGATTAATAGTATCTAAAAATAGTAATAAATATTTAACATTAATAATAAAATAATAAATAAGGTAATTAAAATCTCTCACATATTTGCCTTATTTATTATTAATGACATTAGATGTGGCATGGATCGTATAGGAAAGATCTAAAAATGGAATCTCTCACATATTTGTCTCTCCTATATAATCCATGCCACATTTAATTTTATTAGTAATAAATAAGGTAAATTTGTGTGAAATTTTGGTTACCTTATTTACCATTTTATTATTAATATTAAATATTTTTTTATCATTTTTAGAGATTATGAATCTACGAGATAATTATAATGATATCTTATTGTTTATTATACAATTTATATTTGAGATTTTTAGTTGTCTTTACTAATAATGTTTTCCATATTTGACTATGAATTATTTTATTAAAAGTACATTGGGTGTATTATCACTACATTCAACATTTATTTATATAAATATTTTTTATCAAACAGAAGGAGGGAAAGAATTTGTCAGAAATTGAACACAAAATTCAATATAAATTAGCTTTATTTCTTAACATATAGTCATGCATAAACAAAAGAAATATAAGTGTATGAATCAAAGAGAACCACATAAGTCTAGAGATTCAGTGACAGATCTAAAGCCGCTCTTCTTCAGCACCCACACTAATTTTTGCGGTAGATGTCCATTTATCAAAGTTGTCTAGAAGTGGAAGCTCTCCTGGCTGAAGATTCTCCAGTTTCACATGAACATTGGGGGTAATTCTTGGTTCTTTTGTCGGTTCGACAAACCTTTTTCATATTAATCAAATGGAGTTTGTGAGTCATACCGATGAATTTCATATTGGCCAGGATGTTCTATCAAAGTTATAATCTTGGTAAACTTACAAATGCTAACCAATCCGTGACAAACTATCATGGCTAATCTGAAATTCATCAGTAAGTAATCTCCATTTGATTAATCTGAGAGAAGTTTGGTGACCGACAAAATTCCAAAAATTGCCCCCCAATGTCTATGTGGAACTAGAGAATATGCAGTCAATAGGGCTTCTTCTTCTCTATAATTTTGTTGAATAGACATCTGATGCAGCAATTGATGTTGGTCAAGGTCCTGCTGATTAGATCTGTCCCTACATCTCTAGAACTATGTGGTTCTTTATATGATAATAAATTTTACTGTATCAACAAGGGAGTCGTCTCTGTTGCCTTCCCCACCCTTTACAAATTGTGCTTCGAAAACTCATGATGGTGCTTTAAGTATTATTGCCGTTGTGCACTGCTGATACATCTGCTGTATTTGTTCCATCTGGTAGTGTTGTAAGCACTTGCATTCCTACAAGTTATTCGTCATATTTGGTCCCAAATGGAGTTTGTCATTTTAATACTGATTAATTTGTGATTAGCCAGGATGGTCTGCCACCAACCTCTCGATGTACCTGGAAGAGAACTCAAGGTTATAATCTTGGTAAGCTTCTAAATCCAACCTTTGCTATAACAAATCCTGACATTGGTCTTTCCCCAGGTCCTCCATTCTCCGACTCGGAAAAAGTTGGTCAATCTGAGAGATGCTTGTCGACTTGCAAAGGAAGCAAGAAGTCCTGCATAGTTGATAACCCAGTGAATGCCAACAGAAAAAACCAAGAATTACCCCCAATGTTCATTTCAAACCGGAGATTCTAAGGGAGCTTCTCAAATCTCAACATTTTGTTGAATCCACATCTGTTGTAGAAACTGGTGTTGGTTCTGAAGAGGAAGAATGTCCAGCTAGTTTAGATCTTTCCCTGCATCTCTAGACTTATGTGGTTCTCTCTAACTCTATGATATCACTAGATCAATTAGGAAAAGGTCTCTTTTGCCTTCCCATCCCCGATAAAGTGTTCATCGGCAACTCATGCCGGTGCTGAAATATCTACAAAGTGCATGTTCAGTTTGTTTTTGACTTATGCTGAAGTTACTTGTCATAAAATTTCTTGTGGACTCTGGTGTTTGATTAATCTTTTCCCTTGCTTAACATAATTTCGTTCTCGAAAACTCGTAACTATGTTCTTATGGTTGGTTTTATAGAATCATATAGACATAAGAAACCGGAAATTTCATGGTTTGTTTCGGATTTTGGTTGTGAATGTAGATGCAGGGAAACAATGCTTAAATTGACCTTCAATATCTGGCAATGTCACCTACATTTTGTTTTCTCGGATTGGCTCTATTGTAACTGTTTTGGAGAATGCTTCTTTTACGATGTGATTAAGCTTATTGGTATAGAGTCTTAACGGGTGACGACGGTTCGGTTCAGATTATATATCACAAAACATAAAAAAAACCCTATTATTTGAATGAAGTGTTAATACCGTACATGAAATAAATTAATTTATATATCTTTGATCAAATTATATTTGTTCACACACCATTGTTAATTTAATTATTAGTTTTAAATAAAAATATTGAGCATAGAGAAAAAAATTGAGTCAAATATATTTAAACAATTTAATCAAATTTGGTTTCCTCGATATACATATAGTTTGTTGATACTAGTAATATGTAACTCCAAAATATCCAACGGTGCATTGAGTCATCACCATAATTATTATTTTTTGTCTGTTTTTGCTCAAAATGGATTTATAGTTGCCTCCTTTATTACTAAATATTAAATATGGTATGCACTGCAAAAGGAAATTAAATCTGTAAGAAAATTTGGTTACCTTATTTATCATTTTATCATTAATACTGGATATTTGTTACCATTATTAGAATTATTAATTTATCAAATAATTATTTTAATATTTTTAATGTCTATTTTACAATTCAAGTTTGAAATTTGTAATTATCTCTTCTAATAATATGCCTTCAAAATTCAATTTTAAATTATCTTGTTAAAAGTACAAAAAGAGGGAAAAGTTTTTAGAAATTAACATAAAATTTAGTATAAATAAAGTCATGGCATAATCAAAATCAAATTTTTGAAAAGAAAGAGAGAGTACAAGAGTTTGTATTAGAGAATAACATAAGTCTAAAGATGCAGGGATAGATCTACGTTAGCTGGACTTTCTTCCTCTTTAGAACCAACATAAATTTTTACAATAGATGTTGATTCAACAAAATTGTCAAAAGAGAAAGTTTTCTTACCTGAAGATTCTCCAGTTCCACATGAACATTAGGTGAATTTTTTGGTTATTTGTCTGCATTTATTGGGTTGTTAACTATGAGTAATCTTTTGCTTCTTTCACCAGTTGATGAGTTTTTTTCAAATTCATCAAATAGTGATAGTCAGTTCAGATTATCTGTCACCAACCTAATAATAAGGTTATGATCTTGGTAAATCTCTGAATGTCGATCAATATAAAAGAAACTTATCGATTGGTGAAGGAAGCAAAAAATTCTGCGTAGCTAACAACCTGTAAATGCTGACAAAAATCCAAAAATTACCCTTAAATGTTCATGTGGATCTGAAGAGCCTTCAAGTAAGAGAGTTTCAGCTTTCTAATAATTTTTTCAAATCGATATTTGTTGTAAAAACTAGTGTAAGTGTTGAAGAGAAAGAATGTTCAGTTGATTAGATTTGTCCATACATCTCTAGAGCTATGTGATTTTCCAAGGAATGATCTCGTTTTCTTCCCCACCCTAATAAAGTGTGCCTTGAAAACTTGCGTTGGTGCTCGTACTTTAAGTTTTAATATTGTTATGTGAGTGACCGTTGGATTGTCAAACACTAAAAAAATGTAAAACAACGGTAGGATTTTATATGTTTCATCATAAAAAGAAAATTTTGGTATATGATAACTTGAGAGAAAAAAATTATTTGATATTTTTTTTGACGAATTTTAATTTTAATCTTAGTTTTATTTAGAGGAGAGGAGAAGGAGAATTCTAAGAGAAGGAAGTAGGGGGTTTTAGTGAGTTTAGAACCGCCTTCAATCACTATCTCTGCAAAATGTGTGCATTCGAACAAATACTATCTTATTATTATCTTTAGACTATTAAAGAAAAAAATAATTTTCCCCAAGCTTTGAGTTTTATGGATATGAATTTGGTTTGAGTCCATGTGATACACTTAATTTGTAGAAGGGGAAGCATGTTTCAGATTTTTGAGCTCTCACGAAGATGATAATAATTATATTTGAACCGAATGTTTTAACGAGATGACACGATGTTACTTTGACAAAGGATTAATTTTTTCTCGTGTGTTGGATGTGTTGTTTGAGCTTCAAACAATTTTATTAAGATATGCAACATTACCTTACTGTTTACTATAGCTGTTCCCTTGATATGGGATGGAGTTGCAGTAGTGGGAGCAACATTCTCCTTATTTGCTTCATGTAATCTCCCTTCCTTACAAAAATCATTTATAAGCAACCAAATTCGACTCCAAACTATTTAGGTTTGAATATGGCACAGGAGTCAATGTTATTCTATTAATATAAAACTAATATGCTGACCATCAACAAAGTCGTTGTAGTATAGTGGTAAGTATTCCCGCCTGTCACGCGGGTGACCCGGGTTCGATCCCCGGCAACGGCGAAATTAGTTTTTTTTTTCCTCCCTTTCTTTGAAAGAAGGGAAAAAGCAAAAAAGTTGAAACTTTGGCTTCGCCCGGACTCGAACCGGAGACCTTCAGTGTGTTAGACTGACGTGATAACCAACTACACCACGAAACCATGATGTCTATGCGTTTCAATTAATATATATAAATATCTTTATCTATAATACCTACCAAATTAAAAGGTATGAAGCGGAAATTGTTGTCATCGGTGCTTTGATTTTCAGCAGCTTTCATTTTTCTCTCCCATCAGTCACTGTACAGCACTGGCCAATTCATTTCCTTTGAAAATAAGGAATACCCATGCCTTCTCTTGAAGAAATCTCCTCTGGTAAGAAGCTTTGTTTCGTTGTTTTGTTCATCTTGTTGGGGAACATGAAGGTGCAGGGAAGAATTTCGTTCTTTGGTTTTTCTTAGGAAGTTCTTTTATTTTCTTTAGTTATTATTATATCTTATTTCTATTAGTGGGAATTGTAAGTTGTTGATATGAAAATGGGAATTTAGCAAGACAAGCTGCTACAATTCTAATTGTGCATTTCTGAAAACCAAAATAAATATTAAAAAATGGGTCTTTTCCGGGAAAGTAAATACTGAGATTTCATTCCTCAGAAAAAAAAAAAGAGATTTCAGTTTCCATGATTCCCCATAATAAGCTTTTGTTCAATGGGAAATCGTGTATAGACCATAGAGTTATAGTTATTGAAATCTGGTGAATATTTAACAGAGTAGTGCATGGTGTATGGGGGTGAATGAATCAAAGTTTGGTGCTTTATAGTTAGCATTCCTTGCCTTCAAGCTCGTGCCGCTTGCATTTTTAGCGAAACAACATCCTTTTAACCAGATGTTGCATCAGCTTATGGTGATTCACACAAAAACAAATAAAATGTAGCTTAGTTGTTATAACTTCTGTTTATGTTTTAAAGTAGTTCACTCATCACTTATGCACGCCCCGGTGTAGATTATAATATCTCTATTACAATAAATATCTATCGGAAATACAAAGTTTTCTTTGTTGCTAGCAGCCATTTGTTACAGAGATATGTTAATCTTGATACAAGGACATCTTCTCTTAGTTGTTTGGTAGGGGTACAAGAGGGTTCTAATTGATGTCGATGGAATTACTAGAATGATGAGTGACATTCAAGGCTTCCAATGACTATTCTGATGATGAATCCTAAGTTGGCCTACCTAGAGCTCAATAGTTTCAAATCCTTTGTCCCAATAGTTTCAAGTCTTATGTGCTATTTCATTCTTTGTTTCTCTCGTGAATTGCTCTCAATACAGGAGTCATTGTGACACTTGAGAAATGATGATGATGGTGATAGTAATAGCTTAACCTTATGTAGTACTTGATTTTATGATTCAGTTAGATGTTTGTGACATTTCTCTGTTGTTCTTTGCAAAACTCGCACTCCTTTTTTACACTTAAATTGAACATCAAATCACTAGTAAGAAGTTTTAAAATTCTAGACTGGATAATGTCGAAGCTGTTTGGTATGGTTATAATATCAATATGCAGTTACCGTACCTATACTATCCTAATTCCCAGCTCTTTGGTTTCCTCTAATTTAGTAATGCTGCACACATCAAATACCTTGAATGGACAATGGCTTTTTGTTACTAGGTCTTCCTAATTATCAAGAAAAGAATAAAGAAAAATCAAACATATATTTGTTGAACAGGAGCACGAATTGGTCACTCAAATTAAAGTCGGGGCTACATAGATATGACATTGAGAGCGTTTATATTGTACTTGATGTTCCAAAATCACCCCTTAACCGACTGTCAATATTAGGTGCAAAATTGTTTCTTACCTTGTGGTAGTTGGTGTCCTTTCTACGCGGCGTTTGACATTTGTTTTAGCAAGATTTTGATTCTCTGGATTGCCATTTAAGACTAACCTAAATTTCGGTTCTTGTGGACAAAGCGGACTTTAATTCTGTTTTAGCGAGGATCTCACCTTTGGTAACTTTATTTTCCATTTATGCTTTCTATTGTTTATTTCTTCGCCTTGAAGATATATAAAACGAAGAATAAGACCGCCGTCCTCATTGCAAGGTCTAGGTTAGTATTCTAGTCTCTCTCCTCTTGAAAGGAGCTTAGTTAAGTGTTTCTTTCTTAGCCTCTATCATAAATTTCAATTCGGGTAGAAAAGATGCAACGAAGTATGCAAATGGTAAAACTTGCTTCTATTGCAACAAAGATTTCAAAAACTATCAAGCTCTAGTTGGCTAGCCTAGGGTTCATCAGGAGAACGGCCATTGAGGGGCCTAAATTTTCCTGGCCGTCCTAGTAATTCATCGAAATCAATAGGAACTCTCATGTTCCCTTTCTGAACAGCCAGCAGAACTCAGCTTGTGGGAACAACGTGATTCCAATCGCTCGAGCTCCACCTCCAATTGACTTCTGTACACTGTTATGCTCAAACGAAGCAAACCAGGCTGGCAGGTACAGATCCGGTTGAGGTAATCCTGGAGTTCCTCAAACTCAGATTTTCATGTCTCCTTTTGATGTTGCTTTACTCTGTAACAGCTTGGCTCCGAGAGCATTTGTTCCTGCTGGTCCCAGTGCAGCCATTTCTTCTGCTGTATTTGTTCCATCTGGTAGTGTTGTAAGCACTGGCTTTCCTACAAGTTATTCGTCATATTTGGTCCCAAGTGGAGCTTGTCATTTTAATACTGATTATTTTGTGATTAGCCAGGATGGTCTGCCATCAACCTCTCGAAATACCTGGAAGTGAACTCAAGGTTATAATGTTGGTAAGCTTCTAAATCCCACCTTTGCTATAACAAATCCTGACATTGGTCGCTTGTTTGTACCTTTCCCCAGGTCCTCCATTCTCCGACACACGGAAAAAATTTGGTCAATCAGAGAAAAGCTTGTCAACTGGCAAAGGAAGCAAGAGGTCCTGCGTAGTTGACAGCCCAGTGAATGCCAACAAAAATAACCAAGAATTGCCCCCAATGTTCTTTTGGAACCGGATATTCGAAGGGACCTCTTCTCGTCTGTTTTGTTGAATCCACATCTGCCGTAGAAACTGGTGTTGGTGCTGATGAGGAAGAATGTCCAGCTGGTTTAGATCTTTCCCTGCATCTCTAGACTTACGTTCTCTAATTCTATGATATCACTAGATCAACAAGGAAATGGTCTCTGTTGCCTGCTCCATCTCCGACAAAGTGTTCATCGGAAACTGATGTCGGTGCTTTAAGTTTTCATGCTGCTATGCACTGCTGAAATATCTACAAAGTGCATGTTCAGCTGTTCAGTTTTTTTTAACATATGTTGAAGTTACTTGTTATGAAATTTCTTGTGGACTCTGTGTTTGATTAATCGTTTCCCTTGCTTGACATAAATTCGATTTCAAAAACTTGTAATTGTGTTCTTATGGTTGGTTTTATAGAATCATATAGACATAAGAAACCGGAAATTTCACGGTTTGTTTCGGACTTTGGTTGTGAATGTAGATGCAGGGAAACAATGCTTAGGTTGACCTTCAAGATCTGGCACTGTCACCTACATTTTGTTTTCTCGTATTGGCTCTTGGAGAATGCTTCTTTTACGTTGTGATTAAGCTTCTGGCACGGGTGATGACGGTTCGGTTAAATTGATTCGGATTTTGTATCACAAAAAATTATTTATTTGAATGAAGTGTTAAACTTGTGCATGAAATAAAGTAATTTATTTATCTCTAATCGAATTATGTTTGTTTGGAACATCATTTTTAATATAATTATCAAATTTAAAATAAAATATTGAGAGTCGAGAAAAAATAAATCGAATATATTTAAATAATAGAACCAAATTTGTTATCCTCGATTTACTAAAAGTCCTATGGTGCATTGAGTCATCACCATAATTATTTTTCTGTCTGTTTTTGCTCAAAATGGATTCTTAATTGCCTTTTTTATTACTAAATATAAATTATGGTATGGACTGTTTAGGAAAATCAAAAATGTGAGATTTTGATTACCATATTTATCATTTTATCATTAATACTAGATATTTGTTACTACTTTTAGAGTTTATTAATTTATGAGATAATTATTTTAATATTTTTAAAATTCAACTTTGAATTATCTTGTTAAAAGTACAAAAGGAGGGAAAAAAATTCTAGAAATTAACACAAATTTTAGTATAAATAGTCTTTATTGTTGGTCATATAGTCATTGCATAATCAAAATCTGTGAGGGTTTTTTGCTTTTGTTTCATTATAGTTTTAGATTTTTTAGTTTTCGGGTTTTATAACCTCTATCTTGTAATAAAATTATAGGTACGAGGCTCATGTGCGTATTTCTATCTTACCAAAAAAATGTTTGTATTAGAGAATAACATAAGTCTAGAGATGCAGGGATAAATTTATATCAGCTGGACCTTCTTCCTCTTCAGCACCAACACAAGTTTCTACAGTGAATGTCGATTTAACAAAATTGTCAAAAGAAGAAGTTTTCTTGTCGAGAGATTCTTCAGCTCCACGTGAACATTGGGGAAAATTTTTGACCTTTTGTCTGCATTTACTGGGTTGTTAGCTACACAGGATCTCTTGCTTCCTTCTTCAGTCAATAAGTTTTCTGTCATATTGATCAAGATTCAGAGATTTATCAAGATTATAACATTTTTTATTAGGTTAGTGATGAAGGAAAACTTATTGATAGGTGAAGGAAGCAAAAAATTCTGTGTAGTTAACAACATGTAAATGCTGACAAAAATTCAAGAATTACCTCAAATGTTCATGTGAAACTAAAAAAATTTTATTAAGAAAATTTTATCTTTCTGATAATTTTGTTAAATCGAGATCTGTTGCAAAAATTAGTATAAGTGTTGAAGAGAAAGAATGTCCAGTTGATTAAATTTGTCCTAAACAATAATAAATTCAATGAATGGTCTCTGTTTCCTTCCCCACCCTGACAAAGTGTGCCTTGTAAACTCACGTCCGTGCTTTTAAGTTTCAATGTTGAGGCGCAATGTTGGTGTATATACAAAGTACACATTCGGTTTGTTCTAGACTTATGTTATATGAATTTTTTTTTTAATTCTCTTTTTGACTACGGTGTATATTTAATCTTTCCTTTGCTTAACCTGATTTTGAGTTCGAAAACTCTTAATTGTTTTGTTCTCTGTACTTCTTTGTCTCTGTTTTTGCTTTGTGCACGGTCAATGGTGGCTTGGTGATTTTCTAATAAAAAATTTATAAAATTTCCTTTTTTAGTATTTTGGTCTTAAGGTCACAATTTTCTTTCATCCGTAATTATTTTGACTCTAAGAAAAAAAAAGAAAAAAACAACACAATAGTAAAAAATGTGTACACATATATGATGTGTCTACCACGCGCGTCACACACCGCTGAACACCACTAATGTTGAATATCGCTGAATAGTGAGCATCATTAAATTGATTAATAAAGAATAAAAGTTTCAAGAACTCAACACACAATAAATAATTATTTAAAATAAAATTTGAATTTAATTATTTTTCATATATATATATATATTCTATTTTTAATTTTTATTTTCAAAATAATAAGATCCAATTCTGCATTATCGCCGAACCCTACTAAATCTTTTAATCTTTTAATCAGAAATCAAATGCTTAAGCTTTGTTAATCATCACAACAATGGCAATCATAAAATCACATCGTCTAACAATTTAAAACAAAATAAAAGTCAAACAATACCAAACTAAAATCAATTTACTTTCTCCAAGATCACATCATAAAAAAAAACACTGGAAGAACATAGATGAGACTAAAAAAAGCCACAATTTTAAACACTTTTCCACTCGAATTAAAACAGTCAAATACAGCATGGGCAAAGGCAACTCAATATGGTCATGCAGGATGCAATTTTCCAAGAAAAAAAGGGCACAATTTTAAACACTTTTTCACTCGAATTAAAACTGTCAAAAAAAAAGAAAAAACCCAGATTTCTTACTGGTCTGTAATCTCTTTGATCTATGTAAAAGTTTAATCTTTCCAATAATAAGATTAAAAGATATAGGGTTGTTGGGGATGATGGAGAGAATTGAATTATATTATTTGAAAATAAAGATTAAAAAATAGAATATATATGAAAAATAATTTAATTCAAATTTTATTTTAAATAATTATTAATTATATCTTAAGTCTTTAAGGTTTTTAATCTATTTAATGGAGTTCAACGGTACGCGATGCACGCGGTAGAACTTTTCATACATTCAAAATGGAACGATTCAAAACATATAAATGATTTAAATTTTATCAATGGTAAAAAAAATAAAATTTAGTATAATAATTAGTTAATAACAATACAATATCTCATAATCATACTATCCTTTCCTTTTTAATTTTTAATATTTAAAAGAAAAATGACAAATAATTCTAAAAAATATTTTTTAAGTCTAAACGATATTTTTAATTAGTTAACGAAATAACATTTTGAAAAAAATATTTACAAAAAGAACTCATTTATGTTGCCTAGGACTAAGGCTTACTTCCAGAAGATTTGATGTGCTTTTATTTACGTGGCAGAAAGTCTTTTAGAATTTCAAATGTTGGAATAATAAGATTTAATATAAAAATAAAAAAATGTGTCAAAAATATAATTTTTTTCTTCTAAAATGAAGATTGAATTTATTCATTATTAGAAATATTATCTCTATGAATTAGAGTTTAATGTATTATGTACTTCTTATGCCTATAAATAGATGATTCATTGAAGGCATTGTATACAATTCTATATTTTGAGAATAATACAAATCTCCCTCCTCCTCTCATCTTTTGTTCTTCTTGTTCTTCTTTATTTTATTCACAACACGTTATCTGCACGATCTCGCTCGTTCAATTACTGTGATTATTGTTGGTGGTTCTCGAAAAGAATTTCAATTTGATATTAGTGACTACATCTATCATATATTCAGCTTACCTTGGAAAGTATGGTATGTTTTACTTATTTATATACTAATATAATGATTGATTTATCATTCTCCAAAAGTTAGTATATTCATATCTATTATTTGGTTATTATTTTAATTTATTATTATTTTATTCATACTTGAAGTAACTCTTGAATTAACGAAAATTAAAATTATCGCCGTACTTCATTAGATGGATTGATAAAGCAAACCAAATTAAAGCCCTCAAGGATTTCGGCTAAATGCTATTGGGCGCACAAGTTGGAACATTTTATTACACACTATATTAGTTTTATTCAAAGTTTTTATTATTCCATTCTAATTTATAATTGATTCAATTCAAGGATTGTGTTGTCATGTGATTGTTATATATTTGTTTTATCATTATTATCATTATTATTATTATTATTATGATAATTTATATGAATAAATTCGAGATATAAAACAACTTTATTATTTGTATCAATTACTTTGTATGTGAATCAAAGGCAAAAGGAATACGTTACTTTGATGTGTATATTCATCAAAATGTTGCTTGATTTTAACTATGATTGTTTATAATTTGATCACATCAATTATAGTTATGTTTATTCAACTTGATCTATGACTACTTTTATACTTTTAGATCTGGTCTCAAATAATTTTTTTTATTCTATTGATAAAAGTCGATGTTTTTAACCGTGTTTTGAGTTTTACATGTATTTAAATGAGTTGGAAAGAGACATAGTGTAAAAAAAATTATGAGAAGATGCTTTGGTTCATTTGCTACGTCACCATTGTCTTTGAGACGAAATTCAATATCAGTAAACTCTATTTTATTTTTATCTTTTAAAATACAATTTTAAAGTGCGATAAATCATGATGATTTTGGATTTACAAGAAGATTATTATAAAGTCTATATTTGCTTGAAAGCAATATTTCTTCTTCGTCGAAAAACTCGACCATAGACTTCTCCCAATTTCAAGTTACGAAAATTCGTCTTGATCCAAAAAGTTTTATGGGAGGCATTCCTTGAAGTGAATGCAAAGCATGATGTTTATTCCATGCGATTATCAATGATGGGGCATTCCCTGAAGTGAATGTAAGCATGATGTTTATTCCATGCAATTATCAATGATGGGACATTCCTTGAAGTGAATGCAAGCATGATGTTTATTCCATGCAATTATCAATGATGGGACATTCCTTGAAGTGAATGCAAGCATGATGTTTATTCCATGCAATTATTGGATCTGTTTCATTTCCTGAAGTGAATGCAAACATGGTAAATCATTATTCAATTAGAACATAAATTCGATATAATCCAAGTATAATTGGCTGGACATCCCGTTCTGCGAGGCTACTGGTCTCAAAGGATGTTTTTAAAGGACCTTGTGGACAGGTTTAACAATGCCGCGTACGAGGATTAAATCTTTGTTCTCTGTGATAAGGATATGTGAAAAAGGTTTTAAAGGCCCACTGGCTCTACTCCATTCCCTGAAGTGAATGTGAGATTATATTATGGAAGGAATAAAAAATTACATTAAAAGTTGTGGTCGTGGTCGAGGCTATGAATATACACATGAAAAATATAGTCATTTTAAGAATACTTATACCCGCTGGTAGTGAAGTTATAAGGATGACAAGAGTGATAAAGATCATTTTAAGAAAGTGAAATCCTTTTACCAGATGTTATAAACCATTGGTTTCGTACTTGTCAAACGCCAAAGTATTATGGACTTTATCCATAATCATGAATGATAAATGAAATAAAATATAAACAAAATTTGTTTATGGAGAAAATAATTATGGCGTTATTGGTCCAACTCAATTAGATATTGTTAATTTTCTCATAACCCTTGAAGTGAATAATTTACCATTTATTTATTTCCCTTATAACCTCTAACATGAATAATTGGTTTTATTTTATTTTATATTTTTATGTTAATTCGTTCTATTTATTATTTATTTATGTTAGTTTGCTTTATGTTTATTTATTTCACATATTATTTATTTACGCTTTATGTTAATTTATTATTTGAAGAATATGATTACTTCTGGAATAAAATATACAATGAATTGTGGCTATTTATACGTAGAATTGTGGCTATTAATGCCTAGAATTGTGGCTATTTATGTCTAGAATTGTGGCTATTAATGCCTAGAATTGTGGCTATTTATGCCTAGCATATAATGCAAGTACTCATATTGTACTTAAGCGTAAGAAATATTTTTCACATTTAAATGCAAGGGGAAATATGAGTAGTATTTCTCAAAGTACTAAAATATCAATACTTCGGAAGAGCACTTGAAAGTTTATCTCTGATAGATAATCGACATGATATGATGTGCTATATTTTATATTTTTCATTCCTCAAAGTGAATGATACAAAGTACATATTTTCATTACCTGAAGTAAATGAAACAAAGCACATTTTGAAAGGTGCACAATTATACATTTCTCGATTAAAATGCAAGGGAATAATGTGAGTACTATATCCGGAAGTACTAATATCACAAAAGACTCTAGTTGAACAAATATGTTATTGTCAAATGAAACTTTATTCCATATTCACAGTGCGTTATACTCGTCAAAGTCATAAAGAGAGCAATATGAGTTCGCAAACTATCCCTTTGGGAATTATAGATAACATATGTTATCAATTGACATTTGAAATAAGCCAATATGGGTATAAGTTTTGGTAGCCAAAAAGTCAGTTGAAAGCTCTAGAAGAGCTATATATTGCTACCGAAAGATAATTTCAATTAAAAGCTCCGAAAGAGCTAAATATATTCCTATTTAAAGGAACAATTTTGATGGTCGTACTAGACATGTACGAGTGAGATTGAATTACATGTTATGGTAAACAAGGAGTTTACAAATTCAGAGATATATACATACATATATATAGTTGGCATGATCGGTTAGACCATCCTGATCAATAATGGTGCAGAAATTATTGAGATTTACATGCATGTGTATTAAAAGAACCTGTAGTTCTTGCAGTGCTTATTCTCAAAAGAATGGATTAAATTCCACTCATTAAAGAATGTGAAGTTCTTGTGTTGCTTAAAGGAATTGATTAAATTCCACTTACTAAAAGAACCTGAGGTTTTTGTGTTGTTTGTTCTCAAAGGATATAAATGATCCCACTTACCAAAAGAATTAGAACTTAAAGTTCTTGTACTGAAATTGAGACTGTATGTCTTGCATATCTGAACGAAATATGGGCCCATATATCCACAAATGTGGAAAGTTTTATATGATTTTAGTAGATGCATCTACATTGTTTTATCGACTTACAACCAGAAGTTTGTGAGATTGATTCTAAAAATATTCAGATTATGTAGTTAGACTATTCGTCTTGAAAAGCTAGTGAGTTTATATTTTAGGCTATATCAGTTGTTACAAAGCCTATTGATTATAAAAAATATAGTTTAGCAAAATTTCAATTGGATGCCTCCTATTTAATAGCTAAACTATGAGAACAAAAGAGTTATTATTTATATGGTGTTTCCATATAGCAACACTTATACGCATCAAGCCAACGAGTTATAATAAACTTCCCGTTATGATTGGTTTTTGGCCAGAAACCATACATTTCCCATTTTATGATTTTTGAATGTGCGATATGAATTGCTCCACCACAACGCACAAAATGAGTAAGTAAAAAAGGTTGAGAATATATATTGAGTACGAGTCTCCTTTTATGTTTAAATTCTTAAACATTAATTGGAGAATCATTTATGACATGATTTTTTTCAACATCAGGGGGAGATAATAATCAGCTGGATAGAGGAAAATGAATTATCATTATCTAGATCCTCGTATATGAACTAGAAGTTCATAAGATAATTCATGTTATTACATGTCAACTGCCAAACATATTTATTGACCCAATGAGAGTAATTAAGTCTCATATACCAGCTGAAATGCTCTAAGTTTAAATTACATGTTAGAGCGAGAGAATGTAAATCATGCCTGAAGCATGATAGTTGAAATGGTTCCAATGATCAAAATTCTCGTAAATAAAAAGTAATATGAGATGGACATATATTGGAGGCGGGTGCTCCTGAAGAGACCCAAGACATGACAAATAATAAAACTCTTGAAGAGTTTCAGGTACCTGGAATAAAGATTGAAATCTTGAAGAGATCTCGATGAGTTATGTCATTACGAGAATGGAACTAGAAAAATTGGAAAGTTATCGACAACGATTCTACAAACAATTTTACATAAAATACTTCTATAGAAGTAAAGAAAGAAATCGATGATCTTGTATAAAATCTATCCAGAAGTATAGATATTGAATTGACCAATGTTGAAAGACGCTTTGAACTTCTAAAATAGAAGTATTTGGACCAGCAGTCCAAACACCTAAAGGTGTAATGCAAGTGAGGCACAAATAAGTAGTCGTAAATACGACTTGAACTATGATTTATGAAAAGTTTTAATTACTTCATGGTGGATGCAATTACTTTGGCAGTTATGAAAATTTTACACGCGTCTAATTATTTGTGGATCCATATTTATCCTTGAAGGATCTAAAATACTATAAGCATTTGAAAATTTTTGAGGAAATTTATTTAGACATGTCTCATGAATATTTTGGCGCATTTGGTATAATCGCCTTAGTGAATACTAATTGAGAAAATACTATAAGAATTATCAGATTTCCTTATGTAATTTATAAAGGAGTTTGGATTAAGATCCATTATGATAATTTTAGAGCTCCTAAAGAGCTTCAAATTGGAAACTCATGAAGTACTTTCAATACAGGTACTTGAATCTTGACATCAAGTTTATCTCGACCTGAAGATCGAGCATTTTTATATATTTCTTTTGTCTATGAATATACATAAGCTGAAAGAATCTTAAAGAAGATTCAATATGAATAGAGCATATCTATTGAGTACCCCAATAGTTGTAAGATTGTTGGATGTGAATAAAGATAATTATATCTTTTCTTGGTCTTGAAGCACTATATATTAGTTGGTCAATAAATATCTATGAATATACAAAGATCATTACATTTAGATCTTCAAACATTCGTTGATGCCTCATCAAATGTCGTAGAAATAATTGTTATGCACGAGGCAAGCCAAAAATGTGTTTGGCTAAGACTATTGACCCAACATATCCAAAAGATATGTGGATTTACTTTTACAAGATATGATAAAAGCTATCTTGTGTGAAGATAACGCAAGATGTATATCTCAGTTTGAAAGTGGATACATCATGGAACATATTACTCCAAAGTTTCATCCCTCACGATCTTTAGAAAAATGATATTCAAGATTAAATTATGAAGATTCAAAGATCTTATGTGATGTTTGCATGAGGGGGAGTAAATACGCGTTGCACTCTTTTTCCCTTAACCGAGGTTTTGTCCCAATGGGTTTTCCTTGTAAAGTTTTTAACGAGGCAACAAGTTATGCGTATCAAAGATGTGTGTACTCTTTTTCCTTCACTAAATTTTTTTTTCCCACTGGGTTTTTATCTTAGTAAGGTTTTAACGAGGCACATTATCTTCATAGACATCCAAGGGGGAGTGTTATGAATATTTATCTATGTGGATGTCTATCATGATTAGAACTTTATCAAAGGAGTTTGATTTATTCATTATTAGAAATATTATCTCTATGAATTAGAGTTTAATGTATTATGTACTTCTTATGCCTATAAATAGATGATTCATTGAAGGCATTGTATACAATTCTATATTTTGAGAATAATACAAATCTCCCTCCTCCTCTCATCTCTTTGTTCTTCTTGTTCTTCTTTATTTTATTCACAACAAAAAATATAATTTTTTTCTTCTAAAATGAAGATTGAATTTAAAAATAAACAAATTAATTTAATATGCTTTATGAGTGACAGTAATATTATCAATCACTAAAAAAAATTAAAACAACCGTTGGATTTAATATGTTTCATCGTAAAAAAATTTGGGTATATGACAGCTGAAGAGAAAGAAAAAAAATCAGTTGATATTTTAAAATGGATTAATATTTGATACACTGTCAGTGTAAAAAAAGTTTACACAAGCATGCCTATTTTCAAGCTTAAATTTAAAACCTAAAATTCTAACCTTAAAACCCTAAAAATCTAACCCCAAACCTTAAATTCTAACCATAATTCTTAAATTCTAAACCATACAACTTAAACCCCTAACATCTAAACCCTAAACTAAACCCCTAAACCCCTAAATAAACCCGCTTGTGGAAACTTTATTTTCCACCGCCGGTGTATAGGATATTAATCCTTTTAAAATAAGACTTATTATCAAATTTATAGCCGGTGAAGTTTTTGAGTTCATTTATAAAATAACTCTTTTTTTAAAAGAATGGATTAATTTGATGACATATTAAGATGTGCTAAGATCAAGAATAAAAAAACAAAATGTTTTTTTTTCAAGCTTTGAGATTTATGGGCATAAGTTTGGCTTGTAAAACCTATAGATCTAAACTTCACGGACGTAATTGAATTGAATAAATTATTTAAAGATTATGAATAAAAGTTTAAAATTTAATGTTTAGAACATGTATAAGTGTTTAAACACTATTCGTGAAACTAAAATTATTCATTATCAATGTATCGAATATTATTAACTATTTTTTTTATCGAACTCACATTTTCTTAAAGTTTTAAGTTTTATGGACATAGCTTATAGGTTTGATTTTAACATAATATTTATTTTTTAACACTTGAGAACAAAAACAATGAATAAAAATATTGAGAAAAAATAATTTAAAACCTCAAAGGAATGAGAGGGTTAATGAAAATACCAATTAGATGGATAGTTTTGAAAGAGGTTATCATTTTCGTAAAAATATATTGTTAGCTTGATAGAAATGTGATAGTTTTAAAAGAAGTTGGTAGAAACTTGTGCATAAAAAATTATCCATGATTCGAATATAATAGTTGAAAAAATATGTAATAATATTAAAATTATATTCGAATCATGTTCATATTATATTCAAATCATATTCAAATTACATTCGAAATATCATATTCAAATTATATTTCGAAAATAATTTTAATATGATTCGAATATAATATAGACATGGTTCAAATATTATTCTAATATAGTTTAAATTTTGCTCAAAAAATATATTTCGAATATAAAAAAATTCGAATTAATAATTTGAATATAATTAGAAGATAATTCAAATATAATTTGAATATGATTCGAATATAATACGAACATGATTCGAATATAATTTTAATTTTACTCAAAAACTATAATTCAAATATAATGAAATTATAATTAATAGTTAGAATTTAATTGGAATTCGAATCTAAAAATTACTAATTTAGTATCAAAATATTTGTTTTTGTTTATTTTTATTAAATATTAACATTTTAATGAAATAATATTATTAATAATAACAAATAATGGACTAAATTATAAAAATTAGAAACAAATAGGGGATTTAAGGTAAAAATAGACTTTTCAGTGATTAAATTGAACAAAAAACAAACCTGACAGACTTGACATGTCATTTGCCCTTTAAATAAAACCAGACGGGTTGACTTAGTCAATCCGTTGATGACGTGGCATGATGTTATTGGCTGGATTTTTTTAACGGCAAAGGGTAACGGAATGAGGCAAAATGGGTAATGGCGAATTGTTTAAGTGGAAAAAGTGGGCAAAATGAAGTTTAGGGGGCAAGTTGGGAAATCGGGTATTAGGGGGGAAATTGTATTAAGCCTAATTTTTTTTTTGTAAAAGATGGGGCCTCGTTAAAAGCCTTTTTCATAACCAACACTGAAACGAAATTCAATATCGAGAAATGAGAAAAGAGTGTCCAAAAATTAGATTAATCCAAATAACCAAGAAATATTTTTACAACACAAACACGTAATCAAAGAAAATACAAAATCAAACAACCAACTAAGGAAAATGTCCAATTTATTTTAGTTAATTTGCTTATAGTAGATTTTTTAAAATTTAATTTATTCTTTTTTCTTTTGCTCAACAGATTACTTTTAGTGCATATGTAGCCTATATATAATATATATAATTATTCTGAGCTTGTTCACAATCTTTTTGAGCTAAGCTTTCACCTATTTTCAGAGATCTATCAACAATCTTTTTCTTAACTCGGAGCGTTTCAAGTTTGATTACTTACCTTTGCTTCAAGAATGGAAATTTATAGATTTTCTTCAAATTCCCGGTTTTTCTATCGCACTTCAGTCTTGATTTTCTATACTAATGCCAAATGTGTTGCCAATCAAGCGGGTGTTGTTACGGGTGTTAATTCCTATCTAATGGGTAAAAAGATCACTATCAATGTTCAATCTCTTTGTGATGTGTTCAAGTTAGAGGATGAGGGTCTTGATGATGAGAATGCTCTTGGCCATGTCTTAAGTGGTTCCGTCACCGCTCTTAATGCTCAAGATCGGATCCTACATTTGATGGTTTTTTGGTGGTTTAGGCTCTCGGGAGGAAAATATTCCACTATACACTAAGTTGATGATTTTTGGATTCGATGCTTCCGTCAAAGACAACGATCAAATCTTGCTCGAATTATGTTTGTGGAGATTGTCTATCTCGTGCAACATCGCCACACTACTCTCGTCACTTCCTTCACTTATGGTACGACTTTGAGTAATTTCTTCACACTAAAGGAGACAGTTTGTTCACATGACTACCCAACTCTCCTCACCGATCCTATCGATGAAAGATATCTTGCAAGGGGAAAGTTTCATTACTTTAATGGTAGTTGGCTTCGTCTATCCGAGCTCCCTAGCGATGCCGTTCCGGAAGAAATTGCCAATCCTCAAGCCGCTCAAGCTCCTCCTTCACCTTCCATGGATGCTCTCATGACTTTTCTAAACGAGCAATTCACGAGTTTGTGCACGGGAATTGCCTTCATAGATCAAGTGATGAATTCAGGGTTTACCGCTATTGACACACGCTTTATAAGCCTTGAAGATCGAATAAAGAATGTGGAGACGCGCCTCACTTCCCTTGAAGAAGGTCATAACTCGATGGACATCTCTTTTACCGCTTTTCATGACGAGTGGCGTCAAACTAGGAGGAATGATGATGCAAATGAGGAGGATGATGAAGATGGCGATGGAGATGCATAGTAGCTTATCTTTGCATATCATTCATGTCATTTAGGATATTTATTTATGCACTTTGGATTATGTTTTTAGGATTAAGTTTGCATTCTAAAATCTATGCTTTGATTTTCTGTTATTTGGATTTTATGTTGATGTTATCTTTTTTTTGAACTTAATGGTTATCTATATTATGTTTCTTGGTTATTATTTATGCCTTTTGCCTATGTTTATCAATGTCTCTATTTTTTTATCTAACAAAAAGGGGAGAGGAAACAAGCTCACACTTAAAATTTTGATTTTCAACTTAAAGTTTACCTAGCTAATATTAAGGGGGAGTTATTTTGCAAAGTTTTTCAAAGTGTCAAAAATTTCAAGTTTTGGTTTTGTTATATCAAAAAGGGGGAGATTGTAAAACCTATGTTTGATTTTGATATAACAAAGTATGTTAAGGATTAAATTGAAAACTTGAAATAGATTTCTAAGTCCCTCAAATGATTTATAAATCACCAAGGCTTTAATCTGATTTGAAAAACTTAAACTCCAAATATTTTCTAAGTGTTCCAAGGCCAAAGTATTGAAAAACGGACAGGCGTATCGATACACTTCCAGTCGTATCGATACCTTTTCTTTTACAAAGTTGGCTACTAGAAAGACGTGTTTCGATACACCCCTCATCGTATCGAAACAACGTATCAAAATAGATTGAATATGAATCGATACGCTCCCTCTGTAAAAACTGAAAAAGTTTGAATGGCGTACCGATATGGTTCCACCCGTATCAATACGAGTTTAATGGAATTTTAAATTCGAAAGCTTTTAATGATTTTGACTGTTGGTGTTAGTTGTTAGGTAACCGAAATTTAAAGTGGTGGTTGTCCCGTACTAATACGCTCCTTGCCGTATCGTTACGGAAACTTCCAGTGAGCTCAGTTGAAAAAATTGCATCGATATGGTTGTTCCTCATATCGAAACGGTCCCTGTCCTGTACCGATACGCTTACACATGTATCGATACGCCCTCTTGTTATTGTACAACAACTCTTTCTCTTTTGAGACATGTATCGATACGAGTTCTCGTGTATCGATACGGTAAGCTGCAGAAGTGCATTTATGGTGGAAAGAGAGGGTCCCAATGGCTGTAATCAATACCCTAACTACTCAAACGGCTAGGATTAATAGAGAAGGTATAAATTAAAGCTAATTGAAGACCAACAACAACCATTGCATCAAAGATAAACATCCTAGCAAAAATCCAAGCTCAAAGTTCTTATTTTCCAATCTCTTGTAAAACCCCAAATTGTTTAGTGTTCAATTCTGATCTTGTTATCAAATTTGGGTTGAGTGTTTGTACTTAAAGGGGCAATCTTGTATTGAGAGATATCTTTCTTGCCTTTAATTCTTCTTTGTACTCTTGTGAGAGTTTGGTCAAATTTTGGGTAGAAAATTTGATCGGTATTATAAATGTTACCTTCTAAGCCTTGAAAAGGGGAAGAACAATTAGTGAATTGTTGGAAATCCTTAGTGGTAGCTAAGGTAGAGGATGTAGAGTTCATTTTGAACTTGAACCACTCTAAAATTTCTTGTTCTTCATTTTTATCCATTCTATTTACTCCAACAATTTTTAAAAACTCAATTCACCCCCACTTGGCTTTGATCAATCCATTGATCCACTCAACAATTGGTATTAGAGCCTACCTCTTTGAAGGATTTACAACCACAAGAGGAGTTCCTAGGAAGAGTGTGATCAACCACAAATCAAGCCATGACATCTACCTTCGGGTCAAGCATGTACGAATCTCAATCAACCACCAAACCACCCTTCTTCAACGGTGACAACTACCCATTTTGGAAGAATCGGATGCGCCTCTTCATTAAATGCAACGATTATCTAGTTTGGTTTGTCATTGAAGATGGTCCCTATATTCCAATGAAGAGAGACAATGAAGGAAAATTGGTGCTAAAGAATAAACATGAGATGAGTGAAGAAGAGAGAAAGAAGATTGGAAGTGTCAAGGAAGTGTGGGATACACTAGAGACTACTTATGAAGGAACAAGTGATGTGAAGGAGACAACGATTGGAATTCTCAATCTTAGCTACGAAAATTTCAAAATGGAGCCCGACGAAACCGTGTCAAAGATGTTCGATCGCTTCTCAACAATCGTCAACGGGCTAAAGGTTTTTGAAGAGATAATCCCGGAAGACAAACTAGTCCGAAAGCTACTCTACTCACTTCTCGAGTCTTGGGATGAAAAGAGAACCGCCATCATTGAGGCCAAAAATTTAAAGACACTCAAGCTTGATGAGCTAGTGGGTTCTCTCCTAACTCACGAGATAATGAAGCAAGGAAGGGAAGATGAAAGGAAGAAGGAAGAGAGAAGAGTGGAGAAGCTAGAGGTAGATAAGAAGAAGAAGATATGAGTGGCTTTCAAAGCTTCACTACACGAGGAGAGCACTTCTAGTGAGGAGGAAGACCTAGAAGAATTGGCTATGATAGCCAAAAGGTTCTCACGGTTTATGAGGTCCAACCGAGGATGGAAGATTCAAAGAAAAATGGACTTCAAAACCAAAAACAAAGAAGAAGAGGGGGATCAAATCATTTGCTTTGAGTGCAAAAAACTAGGTTACATTCGTTCGGAGTGCCCTCAACTCAAGAAGAAGGGCTTTGAAAAGAAGAAGAAGCTCAAAGCCAAGCTTGCTACTTGGAGTGACGAGGAGTCATCCGAGGATGAGGAACACGAAGTGACCAACCTTTGCCTCATGGCACTTGAGGACGATTCCTCCTTGGTAACCTTTAACTCATCATCTTTTGATTTTACATTTGATGAATTGCATGATGCTTATGATGAGTTACAAGAGGTATATGATGAGTTAGTTGAGAAGTATAAAGAGTCGGTCATAAGAAATAAAAAGATTATTTCGGAATTAAATGCTAAAAATGACTCACTCTCTCAAGCTAACTTAAAATTTGAGAAAAAGATCTTAGGTTTACAAGATGAACTTAAATTCTTTCAAGATGAAAATGTAGACTTAAATAATCTTATTTCTCATGCAATAGTGAACACCAAAAAGTGTTAGATGAGCTTAACAAGCTCAAGGAGTCTTTCAAAAATGTGAGTAATGTGAAACATGAAAGAGGTGAATCATCTAAAACAAACCAACCTAGGAGAAAGACATATAACTACAAACAAAGTGGCTTCCATAGACATAATAGAACTAAGAAAATTAGAAGTGTATGGGTTCCTAAGGAACTCGTCAAGTCTAATAATGTTGATGCTATGTCACCTTGGATTCCTAAGGGAACCAAGCTTTTGGGAGCTAACACTCGTGGACCCAAAATGATTTGGGTACCAAAAACCAAAGCTTAATATCTTTGTTTGTAGGGGGAGCATTGCTAAAAGGCCAAAGCACAGAGTCAAAACTCATGGTACCTTGATAGTGGATGCTCGAGGCACATGACCGGAGACAAGAGTCGATTCATGGACTTAAAGCTAAAAAGTGGAGGAGTAGTGACATTTGGTGACAACTCCAAAGGCCACATTAAAGATATTGGATCCATAGGTAATCACTCTACTATTCTCATTGAAAATGTTTTTTATGTCGATGGTCTAAAACATAATTTATTGAGCATTAGTCAATTATGTGATAAAGAGTTTAATGTTTTATTTGATAAAAGTGGGTGCAAAATTGTTAACATTGAATCAAATAATATAATACTCATTGATCATCGCATAGGTAATATATACATGGTGCATTTAGATGACATTCATACATCTCATGCATGTTTTGTTGTACAAAATGAAAATGATGCATGGCTATGGCATAGGAAACTAGGACATGCTAGCATTAGTGTTTTAGAAAAATTAGTTTCCCTGGATCTAGTTAGAGGTTTACCCAAAATTAAGTTCTCAAATAACAAAATTTGTGAAGCGTGCTCTACGGGTAAACAACATAAATCATCCTTTAAATCCATTAATGATGTTTCTACAAGTAGGTGTTTACAACTTATTCACATGGGTTTATTTGGGCCTATTAGAACTATGAGCTTGGGTGGTAAATCGTATGCATTTGTACTTGTTGATGACTATTCTAGATTTACTTGGGTTCTATTCTTAAGTACTAAAGATGAGGCTTTAGAAAAATTCATTACATTTTCAAAATTAACTCAAAATGATCTTGAACTTAAAATTTTTCATATTAGAAGTAATCATGGAATCGAATTTCAAAATCTAGATTTTGAAGAGTTTTTAAATGAAAATGGTATTAGCCACAATTTTTCGGCTCCTCAAACTCCTCAACAAAATGTGGTAGTCGAGAGGAAAAATAGAACTTTACAAGAAATGGCTAGAACCATGCTTTGTGAAAACAATTTACCTAAATATTTTTGGGCGGAAGCCTCAAACACCGTTTGCTACATTATAAACCGAGTAATGATTAGGCCACTTTTAAAGAAAACACCATATGAGATTTTAAAATCTAAAAAGCCTAACATTAGCTATTTTTCATCTATTTGGTTGCAAGTGTTTTGTTTTAAACAATGGAAAAGATAACTTAGGTAAATTTGATGCTAAAAGTGATGAAGCTATTTTCTTAGGTTATTCCTTAAACTCTAAAGCTATCGTGTATTTAATAAGAGAACTTTAGTAGTAGAAGAGTCTATTCATGTTGTATTCGATGATAACCTCCTTCCGAGGAAGGATTCTTGTGATGGTGATGATGTAGGAATCCTTGATGCCTTTGATGAAGGACAAACTTCAAAAGAGGATGAGATTCCAACGAAAGAAGAGGATACACAAGATCCACCTCTTGAAGCCTTGAAGGACTTGGCTCTTGAGGAAAAGAAAGTGAGCTACCCAAGGGAGTACAACTATGTCAAAGGTTGTGAAATCTTGGGTGATCCATCCAAGGGGGTAACTACTAGATCTTCTCTTAAACTCATGAATCATGTTGCTTTTATCTCATGCATAGAGCCTAAGAATATAAAAGAAGCATTAAATGATGACTTTTGGATTATGGCTATGCAAGAAGAGTTAAATCAATTTGAGAGAAGTAATGTTTGGACATTAGTTGAAAGGCCTAAAAATCAATCTATTATAGGAACTAAATGGGTATTTAAGAATAAACTAGATGAGAGTGGTAACATTGTGAGAAGTAAAACTAGATTAGTTGCTCAAGGTTACACTCAAGAAGAGGGAATTGATTTTGATGAAACCTATGCACCCGTAGCTAGAATGGAAGCTATTAAGATGTTGCTTGCATATGCATGTTATCATGATTTCAAGCCTTTTCAAATGAATGTTAAAAGCGCATTTTTAAATGATTTTATAAATGAGGAAGTGTATGTGAAACAACCACCGGATTTTGAAGATTCAAAATTTCCAAATCATGTTTTCAAACTAACCAAAGCACTTTAGGGTTTAAAACAAGCTCCTATAGCTTGGTATGAAAGACTTTCAAACTTTTTAATTGAAAAAGGTTTTGAAAAATGTAAGGTGGACACTACACTTTTCATAAAAAGGTATAAAATGACATCTTATTAGTACAAATATATGTTGATGATATTATTTTTGGATCTACTAATGAGTGTCATTGCAAAGAGTTTGCTAAGTTAATGCAAGGTGAATTCGAGATGAGCATGATGGGGGGTTATCATTCTTTTTGGGACTCCAAATCAAGCAAAAGAAGGATGACACCTTCATCAATCAAGCAAAGTACATCAAGGATATGCTCAAGAAGTTTGGCTTGGAGAATGCAAAGCCTCAAGCCACACCAATGAGCTCATCTACAAAGCTTGAAAAAGATGAAGGAGGTAAGTGTGTTGACTCTAAGCTTTATCGCTCTATGATTGGATCTTTGCTTTACCTTACCGCAAGTAGACCGGATATTTTGTTTAGTGTTTGCTTGTGTGCTAGGTTTCAAGCTAGTCCTAGAGAGTCTCACCTTATAGCCGTTAAGAGAATCTTTAGGTACCTTAGAGATACTCTTTGTCTAGGTGTTTGGTACCCTAGAGACTCAACATTCAACCTTCATGCTTATTAACTTGCTTCTATTGCAATAAATATTTCAAAAACTATCAAGCTCTAGTTGGCCAGCCTAGGGTTCATCAGGAGAACGGGCCATTGAGGGGGCCTAAATTTTCCTGGCCGTCCTAGTAATTCATAGACATCAATAGAAACCCTCATGTTCCCCTACCGAACAACCAACAGAACTCGGCTAATGGGAACAACTTGATTTCGATTGCTCGAGCTCCACCTCCAATTGACTTCCGTACAATGTCCCGCTCAAACGAAGCAAACCAGGTTGGCAGGAACAGATCCAATGGAGGTAATCCGGAGTTCCTCAAACTTAGATTTTCACATCCCCTTATGGACTATTGTGTTGCTTTACTCTGTAATAGATCAGCTCCGAGAGCATTTGTTCCCGCTAGTGCCAGTGCAACATTTCTTCTGCTGTATTTGTTGAATCGACATCTGCAAAAACTGGTGTTGGTGCTGAAGATGAAGAAAGTCGTGTCGGAAACTCGTGTCGGTGCTTTAAGTTTTAGTTTGTTTTTAACTTGTGTTGAAGTTAATTGTTATGGAAATTCTTGTTTACTCCAGTGTTTGTTTAATATTTTCCCTTGCTCGACATAATTTCGATTTCAAAAACTCATAACTTTGTTCTTATGGTTGGTTTTATCGGTCACTGGAAATTTCATGGTTTGTTTTGGACTTTGGTTGTGAATGTAGATGCAGGGAAACAATGCTTAGGCTTATTGTAACTGTTTTGGAGAATGCATCTTTTAAACTGTGATCAAGCTTCTTGGTATATAGATTTAAGGTGTCATTACGGTTCGGTTCGAATTTTGTATCACAAAAAATTTAAAGAAAAGCCCTTTATTTGGATGAAGTGTTGATTTTGTGCATGAAATAAATTGATCTTTATATCTTTGATCAAACTATATTTGTTTCGATACATCATTATCATTAATTTTAAATAAAAATATAATATAATTACCAATTTTAAACTAATATATTGAAAGTCGAAAAAAACAATTCAGAAATAAATATAATATATTTAAGTAAATATTAGAATTAAATTTGATTTCCTCGATTTACTCAATCCTATATAGCTTGTTAATGTTACTAATATCTAAGTCCAAAACATCATATGGTGCATTGAATCATCGCCATTATTTTTTCAGTCTGTTTTGGCTAAAAATTAGATTCTTAGTTGCCTTTTTCAATTACTAATATTAAATATGGCATGGACTGTTTAGGAAAAACAAATCTGAGAGATTTTAATTACCTTATTTATTATTTTATTATTAATATTAAATATTTATTACCATTTTTAGAATTTGTTAATTTAAAAATTTATTTAGTTTATCTAGAAATTGACCCCAAAGTTTAGTATAAATTGTCTTTATCTTTTTGGCATATAGTCATGGCATAATAAAAAATCAGATTTTATAAAAGAAATAAAAAATGTAAGGGTATGTATCAGATAGAACCACATAAATCTAGAGATGCAAAACCAGATTTGAAGTAGTTTCTCTTCAGCACCCACACCAATTTCTGAAGTAGATGTCGATCAAATAGAATTGACGAAAAGTGGATGCTCTCTTATCCGATGATCGTTCGGTTCCATACGAGCATTGCAGACAATTCTTAGTTTTTTGTTTGCATTCACTAGGTAGTTTGTTACGCACGACCTCTTACTTCCTTCATCAGTAGACAAACTTCTTTCACATTGACCAAATAAAGTTTGTTCGTCTAGTACTTTATTTGGTTAACTTGAAAAAAAAATTTGTGTTGCTGACAATCCAGTGAATGCCGAAAAAATTCAAGAATTGTCTCTAATTTTTATGTGGAACAGGAAAATCTTCGGTTAAGAGAGCTTCCTCTTCTCGACAAAAAAGTTGAATCGATATATGTCGTAGAAATTGTTGTTGATGCTGAAGAAGAAAGTCTAAGTGATTAGATATGTCTTTGCATCTCTTGAACTATGTGGTTCTCTATATGATAATAAATTGGATAAACTTCATAAATGATCATCATACTATTAGAAAAGTCGCGATTTGACCACCTTATTTTTTTGAAGCAATTAAACCATCATACTATTAAATTGGGTGCAATTTGACCACCAACCATTAGAGGTTAACAACAAGGTGACGTAGCAGTTAAAAAATATGGGTACAATAACACATTTGGTCCTTATTATTTACACATTCTTTTAATTTAGTCCCAATTTTAATTTAATAAAATAAATTAATTATTTAATTAGGTGGTGACATGTGTCACTACCTTATTGGAGGGATTTAATTATTTATATTTAATTAAATAAATTTTAAAAAAATATGGGTATAATAACACATTTGGTCCTTATTATTTACACATTCTTTCAATTTAGTTCTAATTTTAATTTAATAAAATAAATTAATTATTTAATTAGGTGGTGACACGTGCCACTACCTTATTAGAGGGATTTAATTATTTAATTGGGAGTTGAACTTGTGTCTCCCAAACACAAGGAGAGCTAGCTTACAACCACAACAAGTGTTGTTTTATGATCTAATTCTCGCAATATATTATATGTACTCATTTGTTTTCAAAGGCAACACCCTAACTGGATAGAATCTAAGCACAGTCCTTGACAGACTCAGTGCAGTTTGTGCACCTTCTACAAAATCATATATATTTTACTTGATAAGTGTCATTTATATCCTACTTAGATACAAAATCATATAGTATTTTAGCACTATAAACACTGATCTTTCTCTACAATCAGCAAAGGAAATCATATCAGTTCTGGAAGCAAGATAAAATGTGAAGTTGAGGAATTACAGAGCAATTCTCCTTTAGCAGAAATGCTTATGCTCATGCATGATTCGGATTCTGCCAAAGGAGATTTGCCCTGCGATTTACTCACTCGATTATCTCATTCTCCTAATCAGTAATCTTCTTCAGTATTCATCTTTTTTTCTTTTTGCAGTAAAACAGACTATCAATGAAGATTTTATCAAGATATAGGAGAGGTTTCACCGTCTTATAACAGCTCGCTCCAACGCTTTAGTCAATGTGCCTGCAGCTGATCAATGAATACAAATGCAGATTGATCTTCTTATGTTTCCCATATCAGAATACAAATACAATTCTGTAACACCCCTCGCCCGGGTTAGGAGCGAGAGATGTCACGACATATAACGAACGATTCAGAACAAATAAACAATCGAAACAAAACATGTAACAACGTCAATCAGGATTGTGCAGCTTGTAACTTGTCAAACTTAATATGTTAACATGTGAACTTAGAATCATGTTACTAAATCATATACACATATGTGGGCTAATTTAAAACTTTCACATTTCATTAGACATATAACATATCATAACATAAAACTATCCATCTTAAGCTTTCAACTAACCAACCTAAACATACTTACACTTTTTAATCTTTCATTTATTATTCAAACAAAAAAAAGATAATTTTAGCATATTCGGCTAACTCATGAACATGCTTGTATATATTCTTATACTCATCCAAATCAATCCATCAAACGTTTATACACCTACACCGTTCATGATCAACTAACCTAATCATACAAGTATCCTATTCAAACTACACTAGACAACCTATCAATCGAATATTACAAGGTTAATTCAAGTGATTTCCAATTCAGATATATATCACTAGATACATGTATAATCCTATGTTTATTTCATTATCAAGTGTAATATCCTACCATAACATGTGTCACTCAAAACATAGTACTAAATAAAGCAACTCCAAGTGCATATCATCTAGATTAATAATACATATCCATCACAAACATAACTTATAATTTGGGCAGCAACCAAACTAAACAACCTAATACATTTCCATGATCTATGACAAACCTAAACAGCATAGCCATATACTTATTTATACCATCAAAGCTATATATACACAACCAACACCAAATTCAACATTACATAACATAAACCTTGTTATTAAGTTTATACAAACCAACTAACATTCACATGTTCCCATAATTCAAATGCATGTGACACACTAATATAGACTATGCCACCATCTAGGAGACTAATAAGACTATATCATACTTGTACGTAGGCTTGCGACAGCTTCTCGAGACAAAATGGATGGCTTTCGAATATCAACGAACATGTTATTTTGAAAGAAGAAAACAAAGAGAGTAATAAGTGCACATAATGTACTTAGTGAGGCAGCCCTAAACTTTACTAGTTTCAATCTTTTAAAGTCTTATTCCATCTTTAAGGTTACTTAGCTAGACTTAGCACATATTGGAATACCTAGCTAGTCTATCAAAACCAAGTTAACTTAGCTAGTTTCATGAACTAACCAATAGGGTAGCAAGCATTTACATGTACTATGACTTATTGGGCAACAACCATATTACTTAAATCACACCAATTTTGGCAGCAAACAACATATACATTTCATACCGAATTGGGCAGCAAGCATCATATACAAATCATATCAAGTTGGGCAACAAACAATATATAATTACATTGTTATCTTAGATCACAATTAAGTACACATGTTCAAGCCATTTCATTAGGGTCATTACCCAACTTATTCATTTAAACATATATCATTGATCTAATCATGTTTTTGCCTTGGATGAATAATTAAATATGTAATTAAGTCTTCATGTAACATGTAACATTAGATACTCAAAGTATTTATTCTCATTTCAACTTATAACAGAGGATGCATAGACATCAACGGTGACTTACCACCATTTAATTATCAAGGTGACTAACCACCTTATCAGGTTTATAGGTGACTAACCACCATTCTGTAACAAAGATCAGAGGAGCTCAATGACTCTAAGGCATGCCCTTCTACCTATAGACACTAATCAAACAAAAGACTTTACTTATCTTTCTTTATTAACAAGAGCATTCACTTGCCAATCACTCATAATTTCAAAGGCATTTAACCATTTCAATATGCATACACATATAATCAATCAAGCATCATGGTAACATAAAATTCCAGCAAGCACATGAGATCATTTTCATTTTATAATCATCAAAAACCAATAGAAAAGCTTATCATTTAGTCTCATTTCACATAGCTCAAGCAATCAACACAACATAACAACTAATCATATTTATGCTAAACATGCTTATCTAACAAGCAATACACAATTAGGTCAATATTCTTGCCTTTAATCATTCTTCCTTATCATTTTAAATTTTACCAATCATTTTTAAATTTATTACATGCTTCATTCATGTTATCTAATAATCAAAAACATAAAGGTTAGGATACTAATCCTAACACTTAAGCAATGCTACACTTATAAATACTTCCAAGCTTAGTTGTTATCTTTGATGATGATTTCTTTCCCCCTTCTCTTTGCTTGATCACTCCTTGAATCTTCTTGAAACTCTTCACCAATGTGATCTTAAATCATAAAATATAATATACAATATTCATTAGTAATTAATTCAAACATATAAATTCATTTACTTAAGCATAATCACCTAGACAAGTAAATCTGCCCCCTAAACTGGCAGTTTGAGTAACCTATACTAAATTGGCCATATATTTTTACTCACAACTCCAAATAAGGAGTTATTTACCATTCTAGAAAGCTTATAAACACACCTTTAAAACCATGTATGGCACATAATTTTATCATTTCCCTATCAATACAATTTATTACTTGAACATAAGGTATTTTTAGAAACCTAATCTGCCTATGCTTAATTTGTGACTTTAGTGCATTTATAACTTATGTTTCACTACATCATTAATCTTGAGCTTTTTTTTTTCGAATTAAAAGAGCTGCTAAAAGTTACAGACTGTTGAAAGCATCCAAACTAACTAAATGCAAAAGGGAAACATGAGGAGAATCAAAGATGGTCAAAGAGAAGCAAGGAAGATTACTGAGTTTGGCGATACCATCCGCCAGCTTGTTGGCAGTCCGAGGGATCCATATGGTGTCTGTAGCCCACGAGCGAGCTCGCATCTGCACTATGCTACGTACAAGCGAACAAGGATCTGTATGCGCGTCCACCTTGTTTACGCGAAGAAGAGCCTGTTTGCAGTCAGATTGGATAAGCACTCGTTCAAACCCATTATCCCATACAAGTCATAAACCAATGAGCATGCCACATAGCTCAGCTTGTAACGGATGGGTCACCCCTATTGTCTTGTTGTATCCCAATAACCACGCACCTTTATGTGAATGAAGAACGCCACCAACGGAACCCATACCAGTTTGTTGATCAACCGCCCCATCAGAGTTTAGACAAATCCAGCCAATGTCAGGTTTCGGCCATTGAAGCAAAGGCGGTTGGTATATAGATGCAGTTGTTGCTGCAGATTCTGAAAAATAACGTGCCCAGGTGACACCTCGTTGAAGGATTTGTGTGTTGTTGCTGAGAATTCCACTGAAAACGTTCTCATTTCTGCATTTCCAGATTTGCCAGATTACAGACGCAAAAAGAGTGGGCCATTCAACTCCCCAAGATGTAGCACTCGACTTGACTGAAATATTTGTTAGTATACAGGTTCGTGCATCGCCAGAGGCAAAGGATGCAAATGCACTTGGAGGAATTAAGGCTCTCCAAACCTTATTAATGGACGAGCAGTCACGGAGCAAGTGGAGAATTGACTCCTCTGTCAAATTGCAGCATGGGCAAAAGGGGTTGTTAGCTAATGATCGCCTACAACGCTCGACATTCGTCAGTAACTTCTCATGAAGAATGGTCCAGAGGAAGAAACGGATCCGCTGTGGTACTGGTAATGACCAGACTTTAGACCAGACGGATGATGAATGGCCCCACTACATATTAGCGCGAAGGGTATAGGCAGATTTTATGTCAAACAGAAGGCTCTTTGTAAGACCCCATGCAGGTTTATCAGGTATATCAGAGTTCTCTGGGCATCGAATGCTTAAGACATGGTGAGTTACCTCAGTGTTGAAAAAAGATGATATCTTGTTGGAATCCCAGCCACCATTGCAATCTAACAAATCTTGCCAGTTTTGGACGTTCGTGACATCAGTTTGATGACGGAGATAGGGTCGGAGGGGGCCAAGAGACGGGACCCAATTATCCTCAAGTGGGTGTATATGTTCACCATTACCCAGGGACCAGGTGAGATTGTCTCGCATGTCCTTCCATGCTGATGCCACTGCTTTCCATAAAGGCGTGCTGATCGGGCGAGTTACAGTTTGCGGACAAATCTCATGTATCCTATATTTCTCTCGTAAGATACGAACCCAAAGAGAGTCTAATTTCGTTACAAGATCGTAGGCAATTTTGAGCACAAATGCCATGTTAAAGTCGAACATCTTACGGATGCCCAAGCCACCATATTCAATTGGTTGGCAAACTTCCTCCCAATTCACCAAGGATATCTTTCGAGCATTTGCGCTTGAACCCCATATGAACTGCCTCATTATTTTCTCAATTTCCAGACACACTTTCTTGGGCAAGCTACAAGTTTGCATGAAGTAAACAGGTATCGCTGCGATTACTGATTTCGCCAGCGTTACCCGACCGGCTAAAGATAGAGTTCGACTGGCCCAGCCGTTCAATTTAGCTCTAATTTTATCCAACAAAAAGTTGAAGTCCACACATTTTGCACGGGCATGAAGAACAGGCACACCAAGATACTTTTCAAACTGTTCTACACGTTGATAGCCTAGAGACAAACTGATATCAGACTGTAAAGCAGGCATAGTGTTGGGCGAGAAGTAAACTTCCGTCTTTCTCTTATTGACTTGATGCCCGAAGTGCATTCCAAAGGTTGACAACACATTCTGAATTACATCGGCTTGCACATGAGTAGCTTTGGCATATAGGATGAGACCATCCGCGAAGAATAAACGGGAAACTGGGGTTTCGTTGCGACTGAATCGAAAGGGTTTCCAAACACCCGACGCTACAGTCTCATTGAACATATGGCCCAATCTCTCCATTACAAGTACAAAAAGGTACGACGACAGAGGGTCGCCCTGCCGTATCCCTCTCTGTGGCCAAAAGGGTCGTGTGAGACTCCCGTTCCACTGAATTTGGAAACTAGAGGAAGTTATAGATTCCATTATAATTCGCCGGATGTTGGGTGTGAAGCCAGCATCCTGGAGAGAATCCGAGATGAATTCCCAACGGACACGGTCAAAGGCCTTCTCGAGGTCAACCTTTATTGCCATCCATCCGCACTTGTGCTTCGATAGCCTCATTGTATGAATCACTTCTTGATTGATTATCACATTTTCCGTGATGTTTCTCCCAGATATGAAACTCGTCTGATTGCATCCAATGATTGTTGGGAAGATGGGCTTTAACCGTCGAACAATCACTTTTGATAGAAGCTTGTAGACAACTGTACACAAGCTGATAGGGCGAAAATCCGCAAATGATGTAGGGCTTTCAGTCTTGGGGATAAGCATGATAATGGTACGGTTGAGGTCTGGTTCCAGCGATTTACCACGAAAGACCTCTTGTATCATAGCGACAATGGACGTCCCAACAGAATTCCAATGTTTTTGAAAGAATTCAGCATGCAAGCCATCCCATCCTGGGGACTTCAAAGGGGCCATGTCACAGAGGGCTTCATGAATTTCAACTGCAGAGGGTACCTCATCCAATTGATGCAACAGAGCGTTAGGGATGGGAGGAAATCTGCCTGTAGTGGGGCAAGTGTCAATACTGCCCGTTGGTACCGAAAATAAGCTTTCATAAAAAAGCACAGCTTCATCTTTAAGCATATTGTCGTCTTCACTCCACGTCCCATCCCTTACCTGGAGTGTCGAAATTTTTTTGCGTTGACGACGTGCAATAGCCCGCCGGTGAAAGTAGCGAGTGTTGCGATCGCCATGGGAAATCCAGTCAGCTCGAGACTTTTGTTTCCAAAGAGCCTCCTCCTGATCGAGGATATGTTCAAGCTCAATAAGGAGCTCCGCTTCTAAATTCATCAAGAAACGAGATGTACGGTGGCTGAGTGCTTTTTGAATACCACGCAGCCTTGCCATAAGCATTTTCTTCTTGGTCCCCAAATATCCATAAATTGTTTTATTCTACGTGTCGGCAGCAGTGATGAAGGCGCGAAGATTGGCAGTCATTGAAGTTCCTTAGCCCCAGTTATCCGCAACCATTCTAGAAAAATCATCATGGTGGTTCCATCCAGTAAAATAACGAAATTGACTGGGCTTAGTATTACCTCGCATGTCTCCAATATGAAGAAAGAGAGGTCTATGATCTGAGCGCATGCGAAGAAGGTGATAAACAGTGGAGGTAGGGAAAGTTTCATCAAAATATGAATTACATATGAATCGATCCAAACGTACCGCAACAAGCCCCCTAGACCACGTGAAGCAAGGACCACTATAACCCATGTCTCGTAGCCCATTATCAAAGAGGAGTCGCTGAAAGGCTCGACAAGGCTTTGAAGAAGGAGAGCAATCCTTGCGGTCCGATAAACATAGGGTGGCATTAAAGTCGCCAAAGAGAACCCAAGGACATCTTATTGTAGAAGCAAGACTGTCTAAGAGAGGCCAGAGCTTGCGTCGGTTCGAAGCAGAAGGAGAGGCATAGACTCCTGTTGCAAGTAGAGAGGAGTTGCCTCTTACAGAATTAATCTTGAAATGAATAAATTGGAAATGTGTGCTGAGGACGGTGACCATGATTGTATCATACCAGGCGAGCCAAATACCCCCTGCGAAACCAGCAGCTTCAATTCTGTGAGTGAATGGAAACCCAAGAGCTGTGATAACAGCATCCGCACGTTTACTACTGATGCGAGGCTCGACAAAAAGAACTACATCAGACTTGTTATCCCTTAGAAATTGACGGGTTGCAGGCAGAAATCTTGAGTCTCCACAACCCTGTACGTTCCACGTAAAGATTTTAATATCCATAAACATTTGGGATGGAGAAGAAAACCAAAACCTGGTCATTCAAGCATGGCCACAGCATGGCCATTGTTCGATGGTTAATCAGAGTTAGTAGCATCCTCACATACGATAGGTGTAGTATCCATTCCCACGTCCCGAACTGGAGCATGGGTACTAGGGCCAGAGCTGTCAGGCGGGTCCCCCAGGAGTGAAGCATCTGTAATTTTCCTAGCTTGATTATCTGGGGTTATTGCATTCTCAGTAGACTTCTGAACGGATTCCATGACATTAGGATTAGCATTCTCTTTCATTACAGTGACAGAATGCTTCAAGGTATCTAAGGCAGCGTCACTGTTAGATGGAGGGTGGGATCGAGAGCTAGAAGTCTTAGCACTGAATTTGGACAAGACTGGGAAGTCGGAAAAATTAATTGAGAGGGGTTTACGTAAGGGGGTCGGTTTGGGTGCGGGTGGCTGAGCCATCTTCTTTTTGTTCTTTGCTTTGGCCGAGGGTTTCACTGGTGGTTTACGGTGAGTCGATGGTTGCGGCGTAGGGACGGGAGATTTTTCAGCAGATGGGCCTGGGGAAGCATCATCTTCATGGGCAAAAATAGGGCTAAAGCGGGAACCTTGTATCGGCACTTCATTGACTGGTTTGGTAGGATTCGTGGGTTGTCTGGGACGTCGGGGTCTCCGTTCAGCAATCATCCAGGGGCCAAAGGAGTTGGCATCCCCGGTGTTTTCCTCACGTAAGGGAGTAGGGTTTCCAGCAGGCACAGATTCAGATGCAGATGGCGGTTTTTCTGGTTGTTGCTCCGCAGCAGCAAATGGCTGTTGCTTGTTAAGCAGACAAGTTTCCTTTGAATGCCCATAAATGCCACATTGGAAGCATATAACCGGAAAAGATTCATATTCAACCAATTGTACGTCTCCATTAACCAAAATTTTGGATACCATCGGCTTGGACAAATCAATCGAGATCGCCATACGTGCAAAACGGCCTCTTCTTCCCCATTCAGTTTGATAATCCAGTTTCAGTACTGGGCCGATTGTTTCACCTATTTCCTCCATTATGCTTTTTTTATACAGGGTAACCGGTAGTCCAGGGAGGCGTATCCATGCCATAACGTCAGTCGGATACGGCGTTGACGTGCTGAACTCCTGAGACCACTTTTGCACTGTGAGATAATGACCAAAGATAGTCCAAGGACCATCTGTTAGGGCTTTGAGGAAATCCGATTTCAGGCGAAAGGTTACAAGGAAGTAATCATTTTCAATATCCATTAACTGGATAGCTTGTTTAGGCTTCCAGATTTCATATATCTTGGAGTGTAGGGTGTTGTAGCCAATCCGTTGACCCAGCAATTTAACGATAAGTGTTTGATCAAAGCTTTTTTCTGCCAGAGATTGAACCCGCTCGAAAAAGTCGATGGCGAGAAATCCATCGATCAAAGATCTCGTGACATCGCCTTCCTGAATTTCAATATCATCATCTTAAAAAAAAATTCGGTTTCTACTGTAGCGCCGGTAGTACCATTCATAAGGGATTCCTTATACGAGGGAATATTGTTGCCACAGTCGGGAAGACTTCGACCGGGGCCGCTGCCGTCGGGGGGATCATCATCAAGACGCCGGTGTTTTCTAGGGTTGCGGGGGGTGCTAGGGTTTTGGTCAGAGGATTCCATGTTCGGTAAAAAAACTGATATTTTAATTACTATACGAGAAGTTTGCTTTTAAAACAAGTCATTAATCTTGAGCTTTTAACCACATTTACCTACACATATTAACATAATAATGTTGTTCCAGAAACCATGAAAACAGGGCATATAAGTCCTCAAATTATCAATCCTTACAAAATAGTCCATTTTAATCTTCTATGTGTTCTAATGATATTTAAACTATCAATTGATATATAATTCAAGCTAAATCATTTATTTTTCATTCCTACAATACCTCTCCTGTTTCTAACAAATTTTCCAGAATTTATTGGCATCAATTAAACCCCTAAACATTTTCAAAATTACAATTTAACCTAAGCAGTTTCCAGATTCATTCAATTCTGAGCAGTCTTTTTGTAATTCAATTTTCAGCCACTTCCTATGTCGTTTTCATACTCAAGAGGCCATTTTCTTATAGTACTCATTTAGATCTACAAATTTTATTTACAAAAGTTTTCCTAATTCGAACTCTAACCCATTCAAAATTCCAGTTTAAAACAGGGCAGTGTTCAAGTACGAATTTGGACAGATTCAAAATTCAAGCTTAGTATATGTCACTTCTCTAGCATTTTAATCAATCTAATTTATCATGCATACTCTTAAATCATCAGTAAACATTCTAGAATCAAATTTCTATCATAATCTAACCAGAAAAACAATCAAACATCATCAAGAACATCAAATAAAAAAACATGACCAGAATCGATACTTACATGAACTGTTTTGTGGATGCAAGAACATGTGTTATTCCTAGCTTAAATCCAATAGCATGCATGAATTTTTCCTCACTAATTTTTCAAATTTTGAGTGTTTAAGCTCTCTCTCTCTCTCTTTTCACGGTGAAGATGAAAAAGGAAGAAAAATGATGATAAAAACACATGTAAGTGTTCTAACTAAGCTGGCTGAATATGGTCCTCACGAGGACATTTTGAATGTTTGATTTTCAAGCATCTCCACTAAGTTTAATTTCATATATTTTATTCATAAATTAAATTTAATCATCAGTCATTATCTCACATATAATATATATATAACATTGTTTTACTTTAATCTAATATTAACTTTAGATTAATTTATGTAACATTTTTATATATCACTTATTTATCAAGTTCAAATCTTATAATTTTTCATACAAACATATCCTTAATTCTTATTCATTTGTAACTTAATAGGGTTTAGTTCATATAATTTCAATTCTATCTTAATTAAATCGTAAAATGTTTACGTTATCGTTGTCGTTTTCTATAATTCGTACTAGGGTGGTTTTTAAGGTGTTACAACTTTCTTATTTCACCAGTGTCTCGGATTAAGAAAATACAATGTGACAATCTGACTCTTCTGGTCTCTCAGGGAGGGATCCAGTTTATCTTTTGGCTGATTGAACTTGCACTTCGAACCAAACTTGCATTTTTGAGTTTTCATAAAATACAACGAAATTGAACGGGCAATAGAATGAAATATTTTAAGAACTCAAGTTCAACTTATTAAATAAACTAAAAGTATAAAAAATATACAAATCACAGCTTACATGACAATCTGACTCTCCTGGTCTCTTAGGGAGAGATTCACCATCAAGAATAACTAGAACCTAAAAAAAAATAAGGAAATCAAACCATATCATAATACTGTAAACTAACTTTCCGTTGTAGCAATACCAGAGTAGAATTTCTAACATGAAAAACAAACACAACAAGCTCATTGATATGTCCTCATGAGAAATAAACAATTTAAAAAGTAGAACAAATCCCAATGTATATTTGATTCGAACAACCATGGAATACTTGTCCATAAAGGTATGCAAGTAAAAAAAAGCAATAATTCAATGATCCCAATTATTAGATATGCACATAGAAAAAACAGAGTAACAGAAGTAGATATTAAAGAGAAACTCGTTCAGAAATTTAAAACCGCAAGCTATGGCAAACTAGTCCATCAAACTTAGCCAAACAATTGTGCAGAAACTATGCTTGGATTCTATCCAGTTAGGGTGCTGCATTCGAAAATAAATAAGTACATATAATATATTGCAGGAATTAAATTATAAAATATTACTTGGCGTGGTGGTAAGCCAGCTCTCTTTGTGTTTGGGAGACATGTGTTTGATTCCTCTTGGTGCGTTTATTGTTTTCTCCATTTGGGAGACATGGGTTTGATTCCCCTTTGTGTCACCACCTAATTAAAGGATGAAAATAATCAAATATAAATAATTAAATCTCTCCAATAAGGTAGTGACACGTGTCACCACCTAATTAAATAATTAATTTATTTTATTAAATTAAAATTAGAACTAAAATGAAAGAATGTGTAAATAATAAGGACCAAATACGTTATTATACCTATATTTTTTTAACTGCCATGTCACCCTGCCGTTAACCTTTAACGGCTGGTGATCAAATTGCACCCAATTTAATAGTATAATGGTTTAATTGCTTCGAAAAAAAGTAAAGTGGTCAAATCGCGACTTTTCCAATAGTATGATGGTCATTTATGTAGTTTATCCTAATAAATTTTACTATACCAACAAGGGAGTGATCTCTAGACCTGGCAAACTTGACCCGAGACCCGAAACCCGAACCGAATTACCCGAACCGAAACCCGATTTTGACCCGAACATATGATTCGAAGTTGACCCGAAACCCGAACCGAACCGAATCGAACCGAACCGAACCGAAAATTTTTGTTGAACCGAAATGGACCCGAACCGAAGTAGACCCGAACCGAATAGACCCGAACCGAATGGACCCGAACCGAATGCTACCCGAACCGAATGCTGAACCGAATATCGACCCGATTTTAACCCGATTTTGACCCGATTTTAACCCGAATATCTATTGTTAACAATATAATAAATAATAAAATGAAGTATAGAAATTTGAGATCTTAGTGACCAATTTTATAATTTCATCATAAAATATAGCATAAAATTGAAATTGTAGACTAAATTGACAATTTGGAAGTGGAGAAATTTGAGTGTCCAATGATCAAATTTATAATTATACCATATAAATAAATAGGGGTCAATTTTGGCTAAAAATTAAATCTTTGAAATTAAAATGAACGAAAATATCAATATATTAAATTAATAGACTAAATTACAAAGATTAGTCAATTTCAACTAAAAGTAAATTTTTAGAGACTAAATATCACTACGGGGAGGGGATTTGTATATCCGAAGTCTAAACTGTGGGAATACTTGTGACTAAATTAAATTAAACTAAAACTTAAAGTTGACTAAAGTGTAACATTTTAAATGCAACATGACCTAAAAAGTAATTAATCTTTAGCTTAAAAAATTGGTGGCTTATTTCCCTCCAAAATTTTGTCTTTTCTCTCTCTATTTTTTCCAATTGTCTTTTTCTTTTTTTTCAATCTAGCTTAAAAAATTGGTGGCTTATTTCCCTCCAAAACTTTGTTTTTTCCCTCTCTATTTTTACCAATTGTCTTTCTATTTTTCTTGATTTAATTGAGTTTCAATTTAGATTAATTTAATTAAAATTTCACATTTAGTTTTAAAATTATTTTAATTATGTCCGTGATTTATGCTTTTAGATTTTAGTTAATTCAATTAGATACTAAGTTTAATAAATTAATTCATTTCAGACATTATTATTATTATTATTATTATTATTATTATTATTATTATTATTATTATTATTATTATTATAAACTTTGATTCAATATAATTATACAAAAAAAATTATATGGATACATGAAGTTTTGATTTAAATATTTAATCAAATTCAAATGTATAGATTGACAAGTTGAATTAGAATTAATCTCATACATCAATAACTCTAAACTAAACCATAAATATTAAACCTCAAACCTTTAACCCAACTCAAATTGACCCGGAAATTTAAATGTTGACCCGACCCGAAATTGACCCGAAATTGACTCGATTTTAACCCGAACCGAAAGCGACCCGGACGACCCGATTTTGACCCGAACCGAAAGCGACCGATCCGATATTGACCCGACCCGAAAACAACCGATCCGATTTTGACCCGATCCAATACCCGAACCGAATCCGACTCATCACAGACCCGAATTAGACCCGAACCCGAACCGAACCGACCCGAACCGAATCTAAACCGATTCTAGATAGACCCGAAATGACCCGAACTGAAAAGACCCGAACCGAACCCGAACCGAATGACCCGATTGCCACCTCTAGTGATCTCTGTTATCTTCCTCGCCCCCGAAAAAGTGTGCTTCAAAAACTCACGTTGGTGCTTAAAGTTTCAATGCCACTGCTGATTTGTTCTTAAACTTATGTTAGATGAAGTTAGTTATTAAGAATACACTACAAAACTCTTTTATTTAATTTTTTTTATAATTTTTTTGCTTTATCTTCTGCGAGCAAAAGATTGTTACTTGGAGTACAATATGGTAGAAACAATAAGATGGAAATAGAGACTAATTAGGATTAAATGATGGGAGAAGTAAAAATTATTTAATTTAAATTAATAGAGATTTGATAAATGCTTAATTTAAAATTTAAAAGAAGGAAGACTTAATTTGACAAATAATTTAATCGGTAAAAGCTAAAATTAATGACAACGTGTCATTAGACAGAACAAAAAAATCATTAAGAATAAGAAATTGATTTCATTTCTCAGAAATTTAAAGTAGAATCGAATTTTGAAGTATGAAAAGAATTTTTTGATTTTTTTTACATGGCCATGAGTCCAATAATTCATTTAATATTGTCAATTCAATCTAGTTAAATCTGAATTTGTGTTTAGAATTTTGACTAGTATATTGATTCAGGTCTGTTCAAATAAAAGAATTAAAATATATTTGATTTAAATTTAATTATATAAACATTAATATAAAACTTATATTTATATTTTTAAATAAGAATAATAATAATAAAAGATAGAGTAAACTACTCCAGCGACCATCAAACTTTGACTTATTTTGACCACTGAAATATCGAACTTATCAATCAGATCACCTAACTTTTTAAATCGACCTATTTTGACCATTGTCGTTAAAAAAGCTAACGGATTGGCGACGTGGTAATTAACGAAAATTTGTAAAATTACACACTTGATCCTTATTATTTACCTATTATATCAATTTAATCCTAATTTTAATTTAATTAATTAAAATTAACAATCACAGGTTGCCCTAGCCTCCATTGAAACCCCCTCAAGCTTCAATCACCAGCATTCATCTATATCCACACTCGACCATAACCCCTCCACCTCCTTCAAGCTCCTTCCCCTCACCTTGCGCTCAAACATACCTAAATTATATCCTTCAAACAACCATAAACAATAAATAATTTGTCCCCAAAACAAAAGAAAGGAAAATCAGTGCAAAACTAGAAAGAAAAAATCAAAACTGAAAAAGAGAAAAAAAAAAGGATTATCGTTTCAGTCGGAGCTTGTTGTCAGCGTTCAGAGTGTCGCCGTCTAAATCTCAACGTTGAGTTTTCAAGCGGTGAGGAGAGCAACATATCTTGATTTGGCGATGATTTAACGGTGGGCGGAAAAGATCTGACGAGAAGAAGTCAAACGGTTCAAGAAAAAGAATTACCGTTTCGTCCGAAGCTCGTTACCGACGTTCTGAGTGTTAACATCCGAATCCCAACAATGAGTATGTTTCAGGCGGTAAGAAGTGCAACATATCTTGATTTGGCGATGATCTAACGGCCGACGGAAGAGATCCGACGAGAAAAAGTCAAACAATTCAAGGCCTTTTTCGTGAAGATCATACGACTTTCTCGAAAAACTATTTCGAGGGAAAGAAAGAGATTGTGAGAGGAGTCTATCAGTGGTGATGGTGTGTCGAATCAACGTCGGACGACAGTTGAGTGACGGCGAAAAGACGTGACAGCACTGGTCTTTTTCTTGAAGAGCCAAGTTGATATTATAGATAAATAATAGGAATTAAATGTGTAATTTTACAAATTTTCGTTAACTGTCATGTCATCCTTTTGTTACCCCTCCGTTAATTTTTAACAATAGTAGTTAAAATAGGTCAATTTAAAAAGTTAAGTGGTCTAATTGACGAGTTCGATAGTTCAATGGTCAAAATAAGTATGTCCTCAAAGTTTGATGGTCACGGGAGTAGTTTACCCTAAAAGATATTATGGGCAGTCGAATCTAAGGGAGCTGTGGGATACCGGCCAGGTTACCTACTTACCTCTTTCGTAATAAAACCAGCTTTAAATCTCAATACAAAGTCGGCATTTTTTTATAGCAAGTTACAACTAAGTAACTATTCAAGAAAAGAAATTTCCTTCCTTTTTTGTAAGTCTTCACATATCAATTTTCCATGTCTCTTTTGATGCTTTCTTATTTGTTTTCAAGTTATATAGGCCAAAATATATTCTGGGTTTTGCCTGTTTTCTGAATTATCAATCTCTGCAGACCATATTAGCAGGGTTTTATGGGGGTTTTGGTTCTCTTATTTGTAGGAAGAAAAGTTTGGATTTTTTAAAAAGTATATTCAAATACTATCATGGGTTATTGATTTAGTGTTATTATCTTTCACTCTGCTTTGCCATTATTTTTTTATAGCTTTTAAATTCCTTTGATTTGATATCTTGGTAGGCCACTGTGGTGTTAGATTAAGAGAAAAGAGTTAAATTTCTTGTCTTTGCTGCATAGGAATTTGAGTCTGAAAGTCCTGGGATTTGGATGTTTAAGTTGTTCAATTCTTAGCTGAAATCCATTAATTCCAGGCCTTCCTGTTGTATGAGCTTAAAGGGTTTTAAGATGAAATCAGTGTCTGGATTTAGAAGTCTGATTAAATCTTCATTGTTGTTAGAGTTCGAGTTGTCTCTTCGAGGAGAACCCTTAATTCCAGGCCTTCCTGATGATGTAGCCCTTAATTGTCTCCTTAGGGTTCCAATCGAGAGTCATTCCGCTTGCAAAGCCGTATGCAAGCGATGGCGCTTTTTGTTCGGTAATAAAGATCGGTTTTTCACCCTAAGGAAGGAGCTAGGTTTCAAAGACCCTTGGCTGTTTGTGTTTGCCTTACACAAATGCACAGGGGAAATTCGATGGCAGGTTCTTGACCTTACTAACTTTTCTTGGCATAGCATCCCTTCGATGCCGTGCAAAGACATTATTAGTCCCCATGGTGTTAGCTGTGTTCCGTTTCCTCATGAGGGTGTGCTCTTTGTTTGTGGGGGGATGGTAGCTGACGTTCATTGCCCCCTCGACTCGGTCTTCAAGTATGAGATTCATAAAGATTGTTGGACTGTGACGGAAAAGATGAATGCTGCGAGGTCGTTTTTTGCAAGCGGAGTGATCAATGGGATGATTTATGTTGCTGGCGGAAACAGTGCAGATCTTTTCGAGCTTGATTCAGCTGAGGTTTTAGACCCTGCGATTGGAAATTGGCACCCAATAGCCAGCATGGGGACACATATGGCATCTTATGATTCTGCAGTTCTCAATGGAAAGCTTCTCGTGACAGAAGGCTGGTTATGGCCATTCCTCGTCTCTCCAAGGGGTCGAGTTTACGATCCAACAACTAATCATTGGGAGAATATGGCCGTGGGATTGAGAGAAGGCTGGACCGGCTCAAGTGTTGTGGTTTACGGTCACTTATTTGTGGTTTCTGAGCTTGAAAGAATGAAACTTAAGGTTTATTATCCAGACACGGATTCCTGGGAAACAATACAAGGTCCCCCGTTACCCGATCAGATATGCAAACCATTTGCTGTTAATGCTTGTGATAACACAATATACGTTGTCGGTCACAACCTTCACGTTGCCGTGGGCAATATCTCAAACCTGAATCGAGATGACAGCTCTGAGAAGAAGTGGAGCTTCAGCGTTCATTGGCACGTTATCAGTGGCCCGATACTTTCCGACTTGACACCCTCATGTTCTCAGGTTCTGTTTGCTTAGCTTCTGAAGTATTAACATATTGTCTAGCATGTCATTCAATAAATCATAATAACAGTATGTATCAGCCATAGTTCTCTTATTCTTCTGGTATGCCTTAGGAACCATTCGATCGATATATTATCATGATCGTACCGTTTGGTTAATGTGCTCTGTTAATTATGGTTTGAGATTGTTAATGTACTCTATACAAGATCTTGTTCATCAATGGCGGAAACCTTATTTTCACAGTGGAAAGGTACAATATTTGGATTTAAAACCAAGGAATTATTTGAAGCCTGCATGTTAAACAAACTATTGGTGCATTCAAAAGAACTTTAAGGAGAGCCTTGTATTAGGGGCACAAAAATGGCAGAATCTAAAGTGATAGCAAATCTGATTATCAACAACGAAAAAAATTGGGTTTGGAGGGTCACCCCATATGGATTGATCGGATACTAGTCGTTAAAAAAAACAAATCTGATTTTTGTCTGCTGCACTGCTAACAAAAACCAGATTAAAAAATATATATATCCTTGTCTTAGCACTTCCTGAAATGAAAATCATGGCCATATTCAGTTTATGGTTGGACAGAATTTCCCATGAGGTATTCAGAACCTTGTTTAGCAGTAATAGTTTATGCCAACTTGCCTCTTTTAAAAATATATATTTGTATTCAATGCATATCCGAACACAAATATGAAAATATTATCTAATACAATTTTATTTTAAAAAGACATAATGTCAAAAAAAATATGGAAGTATGAACATATTGTCTAGAAAAAAACTATGCCAACTTGCCTCTTTTAGTTCGAGACTTGTGTTAAAAAAAAGTATTTGTTAACTAACGGTAAATGACTTTAAACCTACATGATAGTGTATAGTAACATAACGCTGACATAGTAATGTTATACAGACAAAAATACAAAAATTAATTTTATAAAATTATATAAATACAAATTAATTTTCCTGTTGGCATGTCATTCTGTAAAGTCATCTCAAGCCATTTATCATTAGTTAACTAATAATTTTCATTCATAGAATGACCATTTTAACCCAAAATAAAATATTGAAGGTTAAACTGCTTCAAGAAAATGAATAGATGCCAAAGTGACAAAAATGTTACCATTAAGGCTTTTTTTAACACAACAAATCTCGAAGAGGGGAAAAAACAAATTTTGACCATGATAGAGATTAATGTTGAGCTTGACTTGCATCGAAGATTCAACCATTTTTTTAAAGTAAAAATTTATATGAATCCGTATAGAAAACCTTGTTTTTCTTTTAATTCAACGTGGAAGGCACGTCATTAATTGCATAATCCCACTTTATTAGTGAATGAATTACGAAGAATTGTTAAAAAATATTAAGATTTGAAGGTTGTTGAAGATTTTGTTTTAACCCCAAATCTCCATATCTAATAAATTGATAGCTTTCCTAGCTGCCCCCTTCCTTCTTGTTTACTTCATTTGCTAAACTTAACTCTAATTAGCATTACCAATAACAACAAAACTCTAATCAAATTTAATTTCTTGCAAGATATGTGATTTGGTAAATCTGGATTTTAAATTTTAATATTTAGGGTATGTTTAGATGTCCCTGAAAAATTGTATGAAAAAATAATTATTAATATCAGTACATAAAGTTCAGAGGTGTTCATGGGTTGAGTGAGATCAAGTTCAGATCTTGTCTGTACATTTAATAATGTTTGTCCAATTTTGATCAAGTCTGAAATACGAGCCTCAAATTTTATTCAAGTTTATTCATATTTATAAATGATAAACCCAAGTCCGATTTCGACTTGTTCATATTATTATTTTATTTAAAAAATATTTATTCAATTTCTATTTAATATTGCATATAGAGTTGTAAATGAAACATATAGATCGTGAGCTAATCGAGCTCGACTTAGTCAAAGCTCGACTCGATTGGACTCGTCTCGAGCTCGAACTCGGCTCGAGTTTTTGACGAGCCGAGCCGAGCTACTTGATACCCGACTCGAAAAGCTCACGAGCTACTCGAAAATATAATATACTAAAATTTTTTATTTTTTATAATTTAAAATCTAAATTCTTAAACTTAAAACCCTAAATATAAACCCTAAACATAAGTATTATACCCTAAAATCTAAATCCTAAGTTCTAAACCCAACAACCTAAACCTCTAAACCCTAAACTAACACCATAAATCCTAAAATTAACAAGCTTGAGTTTACACAACTTGTGTATCTAAATTTTTTTCTTCATAGGACTTTAAATGAGACGTAATAGATGAAGAGTTACTCGAGTCCAATGTGGTCAAAGATCGACCAACACTTGACTCGATTAGGCTCGAATCGATTCGAACTCGAACTCGACTCAAAATCTTAACAAGCCGAGCCGAGCTTAGGCCGAGCTTAGCACTACTCGAGCTCGTTTACACCCCTAATTGTATATTATAAATTTGATTTTATGTGATATAAATTATATAATATATAAAAATAACATAATACAATTGTTTATGAACGTACTAAACGGACCGAGTTTTGACCTTGGCCGATGGAGCCAACTCCACTCGGGCCGACTTAATTAAAATTTAATTGTTAAAATTGGTCAAAAACACTTACTTGATTAATTTTTTTATCTAAAAATTTAATTAATTTAATTTCTTAGTTTAAAAACTTTAATTGAGTATAAAAAATTAAAAATTTAATTTAATATTTTTTTTTTAAATTCAAGAGCTTCGTACCCCGTTAAGCCGAAAACAATTTACTCGAGGAGAAGCAACAAAAAGAGTTAAGTTAAGAAAAGCCCAAAAAAAGATCCATCAACAAGAACAAGTAGTCCAGATCAAAGATGTGATGGGCCGAAGAATAAAAACAATTAATAGGAAAGATTTCTAAAGAATTTGATCTTCAAGAGAGAAGAAAGGAGGTGATCATCAAGAGAAGAAAGTGATAATATCGTATTATCAATGGCAGCAATAACAACCGCAGTGATAGCGATAGCGGGAGTGATATTAGGATGGATAGCAATCGAGATCGCTTGCAAGCCTTGCCTGGAGAAAGGCCGTGAAGCCATCGACCGATCCCTTAACCCCGATTACGACCCCGACCAGGATCTCCGAGCCCCTCTCAACCCTAACCCGGATCTTCAATCTCACCCCGCCCAGCCCCTTAAATGATCGCTGCAAGATTAGAGGATTGGGTCTGTGTTTTCCGTGCTTGATGGGTATATTGTTATGGGCAAATTTGTGTCAATTCTTCTTTTTTTTTTCTTGCTCTTGCTCCAAGCTGATTTCTCCATTGTAATGTTTCTACTTTGAATGAATATTGGTGGTGTTGATTTATTATGGTGCTGTTAATTTTCATTATTTCCATAATGGTTTTGAATTTGATCCAATTCAATCAAAACTCCAGAGATTTACTCAATCAGTGCTGGATTTTACTTCATTTTTCAAAATCCAACTAAACTTATAACATTAACACCCCTCTCTCTCTTGGAGATTTGTTTACCCTAAATTAAATTTAAAAAACAGTTTTTAGCATGTAAAAATTCATTTGATAAAAAGATAATATAAAAAATTAATAAATTTTTATTAAGTATTTTTAGCATTTCATTAATTTTTATTGGTTGGAATGATGAATAATATGATGAAACGGTTGTTTCTCTTAAGTAACTTGAGTTATCATAATCTGCCGTTAAAAAATTGAAAGAGAAATTGAACTTAAAAAAGATTATTATTCTTATACCTGGAAATTATAGTTTCTACAAGCAGATTAATTTAAAAATTTAAGTTTAAGATGTTGATGATTTAGAAAATATGTAGAATTTAAGATTTATACTTAAAATTTAAAGTTAAGTATTTAATGCTTGAATTTTTGACTGTCCAAAAAGTATATATTTTAAACTAATTCAAACCTCTCTCAATTCTCCTTTTTTTCTTCTCATTTTCTTTCCTGCCAATCAAATCAAAATTTATTTATTTTCTCACCTTTCCATCCCTTCATTCAACCAAACAAAGGAGCACAAATAACCCAGAAATAGAAAGAAAAAAAGTGCAGCTTATTTGAAGTAACTCGAGTGTAAATCTCATAGCAGGGAAGTATCAGAAGCAGAGGCTAAATATGCTTTACAATTACAAAGTCGATTGCAACAAAATAAACGCTACAATTTACTGTACACAGCTCTGACATGGGATTTCAGCTCCGGTCTCTTCCAGGAGACCAATGTTTCCCCTGTCACTTACAAGGTGATTATCTGTTATAAGAAAAGAAAATTAATGGTAAATTATGCCAAGTAATTGTATATTTGAGGGTTGTTCTTGTCGCGCTCCAGGTACTCCCTGTCGATCAGGGACTCTATTCTTTTCTTCAAATCGGCCGGTTTTATAGGAAACTTTAGCTGTTCAATGAAAGAAACTTGTTTTCAGAACTGTATATGCCCAAATACAACTTAAAAGCATAGTATCCCTTTAGAGACCTGTTTGTTATACATGATTTTCTGAATATGCATACCTGTTGGAAGAGTTCGGTTATCAGAAGAGTGTGACTCAACACTTTCCTTGTCTTCATTATCCGAACAATAGCAGCATCAACCTGCAATCAATCAAGTGGATAATACATATATTAGACTTAGCTCCATGTGTTATTTTATTTTAGATTTTTGGACAGCTAAAAAGCAAGAGAATGTGAGAATGAAGCAAAGCCGAACCTGATATTGACGGTCTTGAAATACTCTCTCGGTGGTGCTTGTGTTCTCCTCCACCGTCTCTTTCATCTGGATTGCATTTACCTGCATTTGAAAAAGAAAAGTCAGCTCGATGTTTTATCATGTAAGTGGCAATCCTGAAGTCAAATTCGTAATGAAACCTTTCTATGGGAATTTAGTGGAATAGATGTACCTTTAGACGGTAGAGAGGAGCAGTAAATCCTTCGTTGAAAAAGAAAGAATCATCATCTTCGACGTCCCTTCCTTTTGGCAACTGCAGCACACAGGGTCAAACATTGAAAGAATGTCACCTACTTTGCCAGCACAGAAACGAAAGTAAAATGCGAAGTGCAATTATATAGTGGCCATACCTTTTGCAGGACTCTCACTTTCCCGCATGCAAGGGACTGCAAGGTCCTCCTTAATTCCTTGTCCTCTATGCCAGTTGAGTCCTTAATGTCTTGAAAGCTAAGCTTTTGGGCATCGTTGAACAACATCAGGACTACAGTCTAGAGGTTAAAAGACCACAAACCATAAAAATGTCAAGAACTTGTCTGCTCGTAGGGAAAATATGACGACAGGAGAAAAATGGCTCATGAGACACCAAGAAAGAGACAAACCTGAAATAAGGACACCGCCAGCTCCTTTTTGCCTTTGGGGAAATCTGCTTTCAACACACAATGACCCAATGAATTTTGCCACATCAGACGCCTCCCACTGTACTTACTCAAATAGAACTCTTTAAAGATGTCCTATTAGACCAAGTAGAAGAAAATAGTTGGGTAAGTTCATATAAAAGCTTCCTGGTGTCTATAACAGTAAACATTCCATCACAAAGCCTAAACCAAACCTGATAGACATTCAATTCATGAGGAAGCCTAACATTCATAGGTGGATATGTTGGCCAGTACCTGCTCGGGTCAACAGCCAAAACAGAATCAAATACCTCGAGAATAAACTAAATGATTAAGCAGCTATAGTTCATCTCAAATAATGGTATAAGTATGATATACCCAGTTGTTAAGACATGGACACTCATCTCGATTCCCGATGGTAGTTTTGTCCTGGCTTGGGATGACTGCTTGAATGATTCATTTATCTCCTTTGATAGTTCAATATCCTGGTTAAAAATAGCAAGAATCCACATACAATACAATTATGTTTCACATTGCAATTTCTCATAGGTCAAATAAAACATGCATGCATACAACAAGAACTCTTTGCCATAAACCACATACAGCAAGATCAACCATGGAACAGGAGGTGGTTTAATTACAAACACAACCCCATAGTTCTCATCCAGGTACCCAACCACTGAAGTACAAAAAATTTAAGAGTAAATTTTGCATTGTAAAATATTCTAACATAAGAATATAGTCACAAGAAATATATTCCAGTACCACAAAAACTCCATATATTTTTTAGATTGTTTGATTTTATGTTAACTAGTACACAAGCAAGTAATCCAAGAATTAAAAGATAATTTGATTTGTTGAATCCTTTTTCTTCTCGTCTAACATGATTCTATTGCTTTAACATTTATTTGTATGATCTATTCTCAGGCATGACAAATTTATTACATGATCATTAGTTCAATACATACTGCTTGCAGTAATTACACATGATTAATCCAACTCATGTTATGAGGAATAATGCTCCAGGAGATAATACCACCGCCAACGGTAACATATTCTTAGTGCTTATAAAAGCTAAAGAATGCCCATGTTTGCAAAACCCTAAAGGCTGCAGTTTTATCAGAATCATGATTAGAAATCCAATGGCAACATATATAGAATGCATTTCTTTTACAAACTTGTACACAAAAGATATAGAGGTAAACCTTGAACATCCCTTCAAGTTTGTTCGTAAACTGGCTGCCACACTCTGTCTTCAGCTGCAGAGTCGTAATACAAATTAATAATTTAATACAACCTTCAGAGCAGGCGTCGTTTAATGTGAATAAGTTACTGACCTTAGAAATCATGGATTTCTCAGCGTCAATAGAAGCACTCTTTCCTAAAAGCAACCTTTTAGCAAGATCCTTCTTATAGAATGCTTCAAAAACGTCTTTGCCCTTAATTATCAACAAAAACATTATTCACATCTCTAGCACTAACTTGCAGGGCAAGAAAAGAGAGAAATGCACAAAAAGAAAACAGTTATTTGGGGAAAAGTAAATCTAATCATCTTTATTGGGAAACTCTACCTGGATGAACCTGAATAAAACCAAAACTTTATCAAGTGTACCCTCCAATTCCTCTTCAGAAGTACCCTTATTACCAGCACGAAGCTTTTCATCCAGAAACTTTGCAATCAGTTCAGCAGGTCGGTTCTATTAAACACAACAGAGTTCAACCATCAGTCAACTTTAAAATATGGTGATCTAAATTACAATTCACTGAGGTAAAGGAAAGGAAGAATGCAGTTTAAAAATAAAAAAATCTCCCAATACGAAAGCCAAACATGCTAACCTGACGAAGGTTAATTAGATGTTCAAATGAATCCTTAATGGTGTTGCCAAAGGCCTCGTTTTTGGAAAAGCTTTCTTCCAATACAGAGTCAAGTGAAGCCTTGAATTCTAACAAGTTAGAGACCATGTCCTTATCTTTCTCTTCATCCATGACAATTGCCTGCCCAGTTCTCCGAATATACGAGCTTAGGGCCTGCCTGAGTGATTCAAGAGCATTGACCCTTGAAAACAGTGAGTACATCCTCTGAAGGTCCTCTATACGATGTCCATCCATCAGCATCATAAATCCCTGCAAAAATCAGAGAAACTACAACTATTAGAAAGATGCAAATCCAAGCAGGTCTTCAAAGCACAAAGGAAAACCAAAAATTCATATTCACACCTTATCAAGAATGGCCGGTATATGACGTTCAAGGAGTTGCCTTTCTGCTGTTGCTATAAGTGGTTTTCTTGTAATGGCATCCAGGTAGAGTAAGCATCTTTCATTTTCTTCATGTAACCTCATCTGCAAGAGTACACAACATATTACTAATATAAACCTACACAAAAATCATAGAGGGATAAACATGCATATTTCACATATATGGAATTATATGATAAATTAAACATTCATGTTAGAAGGATAAGACATGTACAATTCAAAATACAGAGTACCAGTCACTGCTAATTGAGAACATGAAATATGAAGAGGCACCTCTACGTGCTTCAAGTAATCTGGGACATCCGATTGCTGCATGTATTTCATTCCTTCAGCTGCATAAAACTCGGATGTAAACTCCAGGAATGGCTTCTCAAAGCTTTCCGAGTAAATGCCTAAAGCGGTAAACATCTTCAAAAGATGGTTAAGTAGTGTCCTGTCAACTGCTTCACCTAACCTGCATGATCAAAAACAGAGTGAATTCCAAGATGCAAATTTAATTAACACTTGAAAGATGAGGATTGATGACCAACATCATTCGGGAAATTAGGAAGTAAAATTTACGTGGAAGGAAACTATAAGTAACAGGGAAAATGCAAGAGAATTACAAGAAAGAAAGCAACAAAAAAGTAAGTTCCCCAACAATTTCTGGCATTTATTTTTCTCCCTGAAAATGATGGAAGCATAGATAATTAAAATGAGCGAGAAAGAAGTAAAGTTCATTTGATTAGACATCCTAATCGGCCTTTCAAGAAACTTCATTCCACAATAGAATACATGTAACCACCTTGTACCTCTAAAATCATAGAAATAGAAGGAAACTAGTCGAGTGAATAGTGACGTTGAAAGAACAATTTACAAGTGATTGACATGACGAATACTCAAAATGTTGCAGGTTTACTTTTTCAGTTTTTACCTCTCCACTTATACTTGCACAGAAATTTCATTGTGAGTTTGTGACATCAACTAGGAGTTAAGGCATGTAATACAAGTTTTAAAACATAACATTTTTTTTTTATCTCAATTATATTGTTTCATCCGATCACATAATGCTTTATGCAAATAGTAAAGCCAGTACAACAACAGGCAACGGGACAGCATTTTCAATTTATTATGCCTTTTTACCCACAACATCAAGAGAAGGATAGTTCATCCATAAGTTTTGCAACAGTCAATGATACACAATCCATTACAATGTCCATCTAAAACTATCATGCGTCTTTTGCATAGGTTATTACTTTGGAACACAAAAAAAAGAGACTAGAATAAAATAATTGCATATTTCAAACTGAATTTCATTAGAATTACCTCTCGCTCTCAATCATTCTTAAAAGACCAGTGACAGTCTTGTGCTCAACTTCAGGAGCCAGAGAAAGATGTTTCCGGAAGAGTTGCAGGCCCATGTCCCACAATGAACGTACAGTTGGGTTTTGTTTAACATATGTTCTATCCAGGAACAAGGCTATACCACGAATCATCAACATTTGATCACAAAGATCTTGCCAACATTTCTCAACAAGTGATAAGAAAACCACCAGGTCTGGGCTTTGCCCCACCAAAGATCTTAATGCTGCAGATATATGTTCCTCACACTCTTTTTCAATCCGTTGATAAAGGCTTCCTCCCATCTTGTGCAGGCAAAGATCGTTGACAGCCTGAAGGGAGAACACCCAATTATCAAGGGACAATATTAATCACACTGCAAATGGCTATCATAATCAAAATAAGGAGTGAAAAAAATGTGAGACTTGCCTGATAGAGCTTCTCCAAGTCACAAGAATCCGGTCGCTTCAGAAATATAGCATTAATGGCCGACTTCAGCTTTGCCCATGTTTCCTCCTCAAAATTTGTAGGCAATGTTGGTTTTGCTACAGAAAATCAAAACAAGAAGTTAAAGTTGCATCAGAAACCTTTCTGAGTATAAGTTCTAAATATTTTCATTGTTAGCAAATGCAATGATCTTCTAGTTTCTTAGAATTAGTTCGTATAATCAATATATAATCTGATTTGCACAAAGAACCAAACTTATTTTAAACCTCATTACAATACCTTGCAAGTAGACTTACTAATAAGTAATAACAATCACCTACTAACTAAAAGCCATATTTAGTAGTTTGGAAAGATTAATTAACAGATTATACTTATGCAAGCACACTTAAAAATTGCTTACAAACAAATAGATTTCAATTTGCACGGCCTAAATGGCACCACCTAATTTTAATTAATCAGTGTTAGCTCAGTATAACAGCAAAAGAAATAAACATAAATTACCAGTACCAAGGTCCTAAAATTGAACAAAACATTGAATTTCTAAAATTCACCTCCTTTAATCCCCAATTTTTTCATTCCAAAAACGACCCAACAATCAAAGCCACTCAATTTCTAAGATCAAACTCTCGAATTAACTAACAAAGGGGAAATTCATTAAAACACCCAAAATGAGATCAATTAAAAGGAACCCCAAACCTTTAACGAGCTTGATGACGAGCTTTTTGGCGGGTTGAGGTGGTGTAGCCTTTTTACGAGACAAATTAGCGGCGGCGGGAGCACGAGCATCGTCGTCGAGGGCCATAGACGAAGGGTCGAAAACGACGTCGTTGTTGGTGTGAAGACCGTTCTTATTCGGGTCGAGAGAGCAAGCCACGGCTTGGGACTTGGCTTTCTGCATTGGCGGCTGAAAGTGAGAAGAAGAAGCGGCGGCGTTGGAGCTGAGAGAGCGTTTGGTTGGGGGGAGAGACATGAAAGTGATCAACAAAGCATTGCAACAAATCTTTCAGCTTCGATTATTCATTGAATTTACCTTTCCTTTTGATTTCTTTTCTTCACAGTACAGAAAGATATGGAGATGGCAGCGGCAGCAGCTGAAGAAGATAGAAAATTTTGGGCGACTGAATGATTTCAGAGAAAAGATTAGAAGAGAAAGAAACAAAATGGAAAAGTTTTAGCCTTTGCTTTGCTGCCTCCACCTCCATACACTAATTGGGCCATTGTACTTGGAGTCTTTGAGTTCAAAGTTGGCTCAATAAACACAGGCCCGTTTGAAATATATTTTACAAATGGATTTGTATTTGGGCTTATAATTTTATTTTTAGTTTTAGAGAATCGAATCCATTTTCATTTTCTTGAAGAATGAAAAACGGTGAAAAAACGTATTTGGTTAAAAAATTAAAAAATATTTTTTAAAAAAATAAGTGAAAGTTTGAGAACATAACAAGTGTTTTCATTGAAAATATTTTTGGAAAGTGGAAAATATGAAAATAATGATTTTTTTTATTTTAACTTTATTTTAATTTGGGTTCGAATCCTGTCATTTTTAAAAAATTTAGTTTATTTACTCATATTTTATTTATTTATTTATTATTATTATATTAATATTTTTTTAACTATATTTTATTTAATAATTATTTCCTATTTCTAGTTTGAAAAGTTATTTACCAAACAGATTTTCACTTATGAAAACATGTTTTCATTCCTATTAACCAAACATGTTTTTTGAATTTTAAAAAACTAAAAATGAAAATTATATTTTGAAAATGAAAATAAAAAATATTTTTTAAAAACTAAACGGATAATTCGTGGTTATTTGAATTGTATTAAATTTTATTTTTATTTGCTTTATTATATCAATAGAACTATACTGTACATGGCACTCGACCAATTGGCATTCATTCTCTAGAATGTATTTATATTTATGTTATACTCTAGATTCGAATATATAGAGATATTTCTAAGACTATTTAAAGAATTCAATGAGTGAAGATAAACCCTAATAGCGCCGCTCAAAACCATTTCCTTCAATTTGATATCCGCTCTTCCTCTTTTATTTCTTAGCCGGTGATCGACAACCGGTTTTAATACTGGTTGTCGATCACCGGATTCATTATTTTCATATTTGATTTTTTTGTTTATTTATATTTTTAATAAAAATTTATGTCCTTGTGGCACGTATTTCTCTGTCTTGTGACACGCTTTTTTCTTATTGTTGTGGTTCGTTTCATCTGTCGTTTTTGACATGATTTCGACATACCTTAGCGTTCGTTTGGTGCTCTTACAGAGATCTTCGCGACGCTAGTTTCTGATTTTGATTCTGTCGGTGTTCATAGAAAGATAGATTCACTCTCGGTTGATGGTCGTTTGCCGATGTAATCAGACCTGGGTAGCGGAACAATCTGCCTGATAGTTTGATTCGCTCGCCACTCCTTTTTCACATCGTAAAGCGTCTCGTTTGGATAGAGACAAGGAGATTCAGGAAGACTTCTGAATTTTGTCGGTATGCTAATATCTATGAAAATATTTATTTTCTTTGCATCTTTGGGTTGTTTGAGATTTTGGTGTACTAGATCTCATTATTCTCCATTTTGGATGTTTATTTTAGAAGACTCGAATTAGAATAATTTTATCTGTAAAATGTCTCTTTTATCAAATGATTAAAATATATATATATATATATATATATTATCTTATAATAACCTTAAGATTAAAAAAAATAATTCGACTTGCGTTTTTTTTTCTTTGATAAGTGAGTTGGGAAATTTCGTTCCCTTTTCCACATCTTTGTCGTCCTCTAGAACTAATTGAAAGCCGAGGCATGTTCAAGCATCAATATTCCAATATAATATTCCAATATCTTCATTTTTATGAGCAAGGAATAATATTCCAATATAATATTCCAATATCTTCATTTTTCAACTTTCTCCATCATGTCACTTTAATTCATTAAAACACGTGATGGATTATAAATTATAATATTGGATCCATCCTTCCAAATTCCATCCAATAAACAAATTGTTTTGTACCTTTCAAATACATAACTGTTTAGTTCTATGTATTTGTCGAATTGATAGTATAAGCATGAGTTTTTTTTCTAATACATTAAAAATGTTTAGTTCACAAAATGTAAAATTATTTTTAAAAATATAATTATCGAGATATCATATTATTTCACACAGTATTAATAATATTGCATTACCTTATTTAATTTATTTGGTCTCAATGTAAATCTGTGTTGTTTGATTAGCCAAATGTAGAATCATCTAACAAGCTAAATTGCAACAATATTGTTGTTGAGATTTTTATTTCAATGTTTGTCGTGTTTTTCTTTTTATTTCATGATCTATAATTGTTGTTACAATACCGGAAAAGTTGTCAGGACTACAAATCGACTTCAACGAACAAAAGAAAAGTCACTATAAAAGTATTCCGTGTTCAGGCCATCTACAACAATCATTGTAGGTTACTTCAACAAACACCATTATTTACTCCATTGATTTGATAAGAATCATCATAGATCATAAAATAAAAAATAGAAAACACTATACCACTTAAAATAAAATAAAAAACTCAACAAAAATATTACTAAATTATCTTTGCGAAAGATTTTTTAGAAAAAAATAATTAAACTTTTTGATCTTAAATTGGAAGATTGATATAAAAGTTTTATAGCACTCTTTCTTTCTTTTGAACGAGTTATAGCACTCTTTCAATTACACTATAACTACTCAACAACAATATTACTAAATTGTTTTTGCAAAAGATTTTTAAAAAAAATAATTAAACTTTTGATCTTAAATTGGAAGATTGATATAAAAGTTTTATAGCACTCTTTCTTTCTTTCTTTTTTAACGAGTTATAGCACTCTTTCAATTACACTATAACGAGTTATATATGGGTTAAGATCTACTTATACTATATAAAATTCAATTATTTTTACATATTTTTAGACCGTTGGATGATGATAATAAATGGCTAAGATTATTTTTATATATTTTTTCCAAGCCATAATCTTCACATTTTCTATTGTTAATCTCATACATCCATTTACTTCCATCAAACGGCCCAAAAAGGTGTAAAAATTTTAAGTTTTATATAGTGTAAGAGTATCTTATCCCTATATATACAGTGAACTAGGTCAGGTAATTTAAAAAAATCAAGTCTAAGCTCGAACAAGAATAGTCTTGTCCAAATTATCTATTTTTAATTAAAATCAAAATAACAAAAATGTAATTTTATAATAATTTTGTAATTAAATTTAAATAAAATAATTTATTTCATTTAAATTATATTCAAATTGTCACTGACGATGACCGGTAGGTCATCCACCCATGAACAACTCTAATTTATAACGGCTAAATTAACAAAGTAGTAAACTTTTAAAAATAAAATGGTTCAAAATACAACATAATCATATGAATGTTACATTTCCTAAAAAATGAGAGGTAATAAAATTAACCTCTACATTCCCAAATAGTATTTATTATTAATAATTTATTATTAAATAAAAATATTATATTTTTAAGATAAAAGTAAAAGTTGCCAAACTCGAATTGTCTCTATATAATAATTGAAAAATGTTTTGGACTAATTTGAAAAGAATTTAAAATTTGGTTTTAAGTCCAAACAACTTGAAATTATGTTTGAGATATTTTAAAAGGTTTTTGGCAATGTTTTTACTAATTTTAAAGAGCCAAATTTGACTTTTCAAGCTACCTGTATCGATACAGTTGTACCTGTACCGATACCTTTTTGCCCCAGTTTGGTCACTGCCAAAACCCGTATTGAAACAGGCTTGGCCGTTTCGATACGGATCGGGATCGTTTTGATACGCCTAGTAAGCGACCGATCCCCTTTCCAACAACCCCAACGGCTATTTCCCAACGGTCTTTTAAAAGTGAACCCGTACCGATACGCCCTCAAGCGTATCGATACGCCCAGGCTGGCAAGAGCCCAACGGCTAGTTTCTGATGAAGGTCGTACCGATACGGGTCCAAGCATATCGATACGGAAGGCTGCAGAACAACATTAATGAAGGGAAATAAAGTCCTAAACGGCTTCAAATCATCCTCAACGGCTAGTAACGGCTATAAACTCATCAAGGAGTATAAAAGGGACCTCCAAGCATCAAGTAAAGGCTAATGCTCATATTGTAAAACAACAAATGATCAAATATTGTCTTAGTGCTTAAATTGTCAATTCTTGTATAGACAAACACTAGTGAGCCTAAATTGTCAAATTTGCTCAAGTGTTTTAGGTTTTGGGTGAGTGCTTAATTGTGTAAACAAACACCTATTAGAGGGTTTTAAGTTTGCTTGTTGTTTCTCTTTGTAAGAGAGGGTTTCATTCAAGGCTTTGGGTAGAAAGCTTGATTGTGTATAAGGGTTACCTCCTAAGCCTAGAAAATGGGATGAATCAATAGTGGATTGATTGGAAATCCTTAGTGGGGAGCTAAGGTAGTGGATGTAGACCTTGGTTAGAAGGTTGAACCACTATAAATCATTATGTCACATTTCAATTTAGCTTCCACAACCATTCCACCCAAAAATCCACCTCTCCACCACTTGGTGAGCCTTATCGGTTGAACGAATCGAGCACCTCACAACTCAACAGCTAGTATCCCTAAAAGAGGTTGGGAGGTAAAGTTTAAGTGGGCAAGTCGTGACTGCAATTTAGTAGCTGACAAGCTCGTTAAGATGGCAAAAGATCTTTCGATGGAGTATCATAGATTCTTTAATCCACCGCCCCTGTTCTTGATGCGCTTCATGTTGATTCCAGTGCTAACTTTTGATGGCTTTTGTCCATGTGCTTTAGCTTTGTTTGTTAAGATTTCATGTCCAGTGTTTCTTGATGTGTTGAATTGTAAATATCATTATAGACACTCTTTTTCCTCCATTTAGGTTAGAGAGGTTTTTTAACGAGGCATATAGTAGTATCTCATTCATTTAAAAAAAAAGAGTAAAAATTGAGATTCAAACATGCAAGATGAGAAAATTTAAACATCCTTTGACATTCAACTAATTAATAAATTTTGAATAATTTTTTATTATGGTATAGTATTATAACACTAAATGAGATAATATCATAATAATACTTCAAAAAAGATAATATCATAATAATACTTCAACTCTATATATTCTTATAATTAATACTTGTTTTGCTTTGTAATGAAATCTAGTAAAATGTAATTAAATATATTCTTAAAAATTATGTAATTAATTTTAGGTTGTTTAATGTAATTAATACTCACTTAAAACGGTTTATTGTTTAGGGTTTAGGGTTTGGGAATTTGAATTTAGTCTTATGGTTTAGAGTTTATGGCTCATGGTTTATGTTTTAGGGTTTGATGTTTATGGCTTATAGTTTGGGTTTAGGGTTTAAGGTTTGAGATTTATGATTTAGAGTTTAAGTATGAGGTTTGGAGTTTGAATTTAGGGTTTGAGGTTTAAGATTTGAAGTTTTATTGTTTAATTAAATTAAAAAAATTAAATTAATGAAACACAACTTTTTAAGAATGTAATTAATTACATTCTACTACATTTCTTTAAAAAGCAAAAAAAAAACATTAATTACAAGAATCTCTAGTGTTTTTATTGACATCCCTTAGGACCGTCAATAGCATAACCTTAAAATTTTGTATCAATAAAATTAATGTAACATTCTGTCTAATAGTTTGGATCGCTCACCATTCCTTTTTATCAATTATGAGTCTCGATTGAATAGAGACAAGAAGATTCAAGAAGCTTTTGAATTTTGATGATATGCTTATTTCCATAGAAGTTTTTCACTTTTTTTTATTTTATTTTTTTGTTGTAAGAAATTTGGGTAGATTAGTCCCATTATTTTTCTTCCTAGATGCGTTGTAATCGTGATATCTTTTATGGTTATAATAAAAAAGTCAGTGGCCATATCCAAAAAAAAATTATATGCACCATGTGTGCACAGTGTATACGCGTTATTAAAAAGCTAAGAAAATTGTACAAATACTACCTTATAATCACATCATCATATTCAAAAAAAAAAAAAAGTCCTACATGCACCAAGGAAAAACGGTCGACAACTATATGCGTGCGTTGACAAATACAATTTGTTTGACCTTTTCCCTCTTCTCAAACATCAAACGGGTTGAGTCGGACTTCCGGTTCTTTCAGACTGCATATATCATCATGTGGTCAAATATCAGTTTTGGCCCCTCTATAATTTTGAAATTTATAATTTAGTCCTATTATTTTAATTTGACATAATTTAATCATCCCCATTTATAATGTTACAGTACGTGTAAATGATTAAATGTTCCAAATAAATTACTAATGTGATTTCTTATATATAAAAAAATCGTTTATTGAATGTCTATTTAGAGTGAATTTGAAATTCTTAAGGAATTTATATCTTTTTTACTTTTCGAATTTAAATCATACTGAAACCTAACTAATTTATTTTCAAAGGTGTGCATTTCATTCTTAAAAATTATATGTCAAATGAAATTCAAATACAAAAACTTAAATTAATATTCCTAAACATAACATTATAAAAGTAGTAGAATCAAATTATGTTAAATTAAAGTATATGGACTAAATATCAAATTTTACAATAGTAAAGAGACTAAAACTATAATTGACCACGCTCTTTTCACACAGTCAACTTGCTTTTGGCTATCCTTTCCCTATATAAACCTTTATCGATCCCCTTTAATCCATATTTTACCTTGTCGTGTATTTTCAAGCAAATAATTCAGCTTGTCTTATTATTACACCAATTCCTTCCTTTTTGTGTGTTTGTGCTCCTTTTTCTTCAATGGCGGCGACTGCGATTATATCTGGTGATGACGTTAAAATAGTGTTAATCAATACTCAATACGTGGAAACCGATCCCCGTAGCTTCAAATCCGTAGTTCAAAGGCTTACAGGCAAGGACTGTTGCGTTTCGTGGATAGAGGAGAACTCGTTTGCTAGTAGGAAAACGGCAACAAATAATGTCGGCGGAAAGGTTGCAGCTGAAGAGTCATACGACAGTGCCGATTTACACACCGGTTACTGTGGTGCTGGTGGTGGCGGCATCGGCGTCGGCGGCGTTGATCATGTTTCGATGTTAACTAAGGGTTTATCTTTTAAGGACTTGGATAGGCTGATCTTGGAGGTGTCTCCGTTGGACGAATGGAGCTGGTTGTGGGCTGAGTTCTAGCTAGAATTTGCATTATAACCAGAGCTTTTGTATAACTTTCCATGATCGAACATTGGAATTTTAAAAATACAAAGGCATATTAAGTATTTAAATTCAAATTTTGTGGGATAAAGTTTAATTTGTCTAAAACTTAAATTTATAGGGGCCTAAATTGTTATTAAACCAAAAATTTTGAGGGACACAAACCTATCCTTCTTTACTTCGGCTTCTATTTTTTTTGGTGAATAAGGGATAGATTCAATCGATAAAATATTTATAAAGCTAAACCAAGTGTCTCATTAAAACCCTTCCAAAGCCTAAAGGGAGAAAAAAAAGTATATAAAGTAACCTACACACAAATTTGAAATAAAACTTAAGGTCTCAAAAAATTAAGGCGTGTTAAGTATTATAAATCGGGTTTGATTTTAACCTAATATTTGTTTTCCAACCCATGAGAACTAAAATAATGAATAAAAACATTGAGAAAGAAATAATTTAAAACTTGAAAGGAATGAGAGAGTTAATAAAAATACCAATCAAAGAGATAGTTTTGAAAGAGGTTGTCATTTTCGTAAAAGTATATTATTAATTTGATAGAAACTTGATAGTTTTAAAAGATGTTGATAAAAACTTGGTACTTCAGAAATGAACTCGCAAAATCTCATTATATAGTGGGAGGGATTGCATATATGCCAAATAAAGAAAATGCATAGAGAGCAATTTTTTTTAGTACCGTTGTAATGCCAGCACAATGGTCGAAAAAAATAACATTTGATATTAGTTTGTATTATTAAAATAAACAAGAAATTTGGACCAGAAGTTGATATCTCAACCACCACCATTCGCCGGTTTTTTATTTCCTTACCACTTGTAACAAAGCACAAACACTCGGTGTGCAATAAAACCAGATTGCAAAACATTTAAGAATAATATCCGATAAATTTACTCCAAAACATCACTTATGCAAAACTTTTAAGAATAATATCCGAAAGCTAAATCTAATTGTGTTATTGTGTGGTGACTTAATTTGGTAAGGTTTTCGATAATGGCAGTAAGCATCCTTAATTAATTTAATTTGTTCAGATTTTAAGACTAGTAGTTGTGTACTTTAGATCATCGACTTTATCGGGTCCTAAAAACAATAGCCTCATGAAATACCCTAATTAGGGATTGTTTAACTTAGTTTATAGGCTTATTAGGTTGTAATTCTGTTGAAAAACGCAGTAAATTAATGATGTTCTCTGAATAGAATTCCTCTACCTTTTTGGTGTCCCTATTTATGTCCCATACTAAAAAATAGGTTTAGGGTTTTAAGGTTACTGTTTAGAGAATTTAGAGTGGGGTGTATTTTTAAGGTATATAGTGTAAGGTTTAGAAATTAGAATTTAGGATTAAAGCTTGAAATTTATATTTTTAGTGTTGGGGCACATAAAGAGTGTATAAAGAACTTTCAAAGTCTAAATTTCAAACTAACAATCCACAAATACACCAAGCTAGCATATTAAAACTAAAGTAACAATCCACAAATTCATTAAACTAACATATTAAAACTAAAGTAAAAATCCACAAATATTTTAAAAAATTAACGAGCTGCTCGCAAACTTATCGAGTCGAGTTAGACTTTGCTCAACTCAACTCGTTAAGGTCTCGAGTCGAGTTCGAGTTGAGTCAACCCAAGTCGAGCGTTTACCGAGTTTTGACCGAGTCGAGTTCGAGCAGCTCACGAGCTGCTCAACTCGTTAAGCACCCCTAAAAGAGACATCAAAAAAAAGTTGAGGATTTTTATCCATATTTTTTCGCCAAACAAATTTCGTTTTAAGTCTCATTTGATTAATATTGAACAAAAAAACATCACATGACATTAATAGTCAAACCCGTCCCGCCCCGTTGCCATCTCTAAAAATATCATCAGGTCTGAAACACTGTAACTGGAGGACTCGTGATGCAAATCCTGATGTAGCCTCAAATATCAACGCTATAGAACTCACGAGTTCATCGATAGCTATTCAATTAGAAACCAAGCCAAAGAAACATCGATCCATCTACACCGGCGTGCTTGTAAACTGCTCACCAAATTTCTGATTCCAGCCTCAATAGATCCAACCAATCAATACACACAATATAAGTCATATTAAGACCAATGCATACTCACAAGCATCAAACTTGTTTAAATAACTCATAAACGGCTTTCTGGTTCAACCCAGTTCCTCCACTCTTCTCCACCAAAAAACGGTTAACTCAGATCTTGTTGAAAAGTTGAATGACCATTTTGTAATAAATCAATAAATTTAATGATTATTTTGTGCTAATTTGATATTAATGGCCATTTTCTAATATATGAAAAAAATTAATGATTATTTTATAAATTTTAAAAGTTCAGTGAACAAATATATATATATATATATAATATTTAAAATATAATAATTCAGTTAATTAACCGGTTCGATTTATCCAATAACCGAAATTTGAAAAAAATCTTAACTGTTAACCGATCAAACTTAAAATTAACCGACCGAATATCTAGAAAAAAATTTGATTCGATCAATTAATTCGATTAGAACTGAATAATGCACACCCAAATAAAAAAGAGAGGTTGAAAAGTAAGATGTAATTCATTTTTCAGCACTAGAAAATAGTTTCTATAATTTATTTTTTAGAAGATATAATTTATTTTACGAAAACTACTTTCTGTAATACATTTTCAGTGTATCAAACAAACCATTACTTTGAACTGTGCTGCCTGAGGTAAGGTCCATATGTATGGGTTTCTTTTTTTGTTAAACCTTTTCTAATTTGTCAAAACACCGTATACGAATGATCATAAAAAAATAACAATAATTGTCACAATTCTAAAATTATTACTTTTATTTACTAAAATTAAGAGCAACGTATTCATGTGAACTAATGTTCATATTAGAGTTAAAATTTGACAATTAATGAATTTGTGAAAGAACCAAAATTGTTTAAGTGGTCCAAATTGTCCAAATTGTCGTTGGATTTATCAAGGTATGAATCATTGAGTTTATCTTACTCTTTTTGTACAATTCTAACAATTTTATCCTTTTATTTTTATTTATATTTTAATTCATATTTTTTCTCGTAAGTTATTATTTATGTATATATAAAGATTTTTTTTTTGAAATAAATTGGCGTATATTCATAATAAAAAGGATGATACAAATAAGACAATATTTACAAGAAGGTAGAATAAAGCAACTAGAAACTAAAGTATCACCCAGACCAAACAAACAACCTAAGCCAACTATTCAAACCAGAGTTGTTGGAGTGTATCTACATACATATCTAATAAATCTCCAACACAGAAATACGAATACTGGCCCCTGCATTTGAACATGGAGCCATCATAAGATCCCAGCGCGACCAGTTAGGTTCGAGATAAATTGTCCCAGTCTCGTGCTGCTGCCAAGGTAGCTCCTGGAGGAGCTTCTTCGATCCAGAACTTTGAGACGTTGTTACCTTTGCCTTCCTTTGCTAATACATGAGCAGCATTGTTTATTTCTCGATGAACAAAGCAGAATTCGATCGCATCGAAATCCCTACTTACATGATTTATATCGTGGATGATTGGGCTGATTATAGAGTTGTCGAACGAAACCGAGCGTACCTTTTTAATCACCATTAGGGAATCTCCTTCCATCACCACTCGTCTAAACCCTAGCTCCTTAGCAAAGATGACTGCTTGGAGGCACGCAAGGGCTTCCGCTACAAAGCCATCCCTAACATGACAGTGAGAATATTATAAAGTGCAACTTTGACTCAGCTTATGATGAACGAACTAATGTAGCCGTCACAGGAGTGCTTTGCAGAAACAGCATGGGCTTGATAATGGCAAGCAATGCGATGTTGAACCGAGATAAGTCCCGAAAGCCTAGTCCACCACACACCTTAGGCTTGGTGAGTCTTGACCATGAACACCAGTGGATTCCCTTGCGCGACCCTTGGTTCTTCCACCAAAAGGAGGCCATAATTTTCTCCATAGCATGACACAAAGTAGAAGGAAGTAGGAAAACTTGCATGGCATATACTGGTAAAGCCTGCAAGACACTCTTTATCATCACTTCCTTACCTCCCATTGTTAAAAATTTAATGCCCCATGCTCCAGTTTTTTTATTAAACCGATCCAAATAATATTGGAATGCCTCCTTCTTGTTCCTACCTACCATGGTTGGTAGTCCAAGGTAAGTTTCTGGATTAGAAGATGATCGCACGCCTAACATCAAACCAATCTCCTCCTTCAAATCTGGATTAGTATTTGCACTGAAGAAGACTAGAGATTTATCAAAATTGACCATTTGTCCTGACATTTCTCCATATTGGCGCAGCATATTCTTCATGTTACGGGCTGCTTCAATTGTTGCTTCGCCAAAAAGTATGCTATCGTCGGCAAACAGCAAATGGCCAACTTCAAGGCGTTCTCGTCCAATTGTAGCTCCCCTAATAGTCTTTCTTCGATTTGCATCATTCAAAAGTAAGGATAGCCCCTCAGCACAGATCAAGAATAAGTAGGGGCTTAATGGATCGCCTTGTCGCAACCCACGCGATGGTTTAAAGCATCTACCACTTGAACCGTTGAGGCACACTGAGTATGAGACTGAGTTCACACAACTCATTATAAGTCTTACCCATCTCTCGGCAAAGCCTAGTCGCAGTAGCATACCTTCCAAGAATGGCCACTCTACCCTGTCATAAGCTTTGCTTAAGTCAGCCTTGAGAGCAAAGAAACACTGTCTTCCCACTCGTCTTTTATGCATTGAGTTTAACATCTCATATGCAATAATAACATTATCGGAAATGTGTCGACCTGGAATAAAGGCCCCTTGTGATTTATCAATGCATGCATCAAGAGTTGAGGACATTCGCAGAGCCAAAACTTTAGCCACTATCTTATATATTACGTTGCATAGGCTAATTGGCCTGAATTGTGCAATCGATTCGGGGTGACAGACTTTTGGGATTAAAACAATTTGAGTAGAATTGATACCTTCAAAGCTTGTTGTACCATTTAATATCTTCAAGCAGTATGCAGCCACATCATTGCCTATTACATTCCAGTATTGCTGAAAGAAGAGAGTTGGATAACCATCTACCCCTGAAGCCTTTAAGGGCGCCATCCCTTTGATAGCTCGATGAACCTCATCGGATGTGAATGGTGCCAGCAGTGACGAGTTCATTGAATCTGTTACCCTTGGTTGAAGGAGATTGTATATCTTTGAAGCTTCTCGTGGAGACGATGAAGTGAATAGATCTTCAAAGAAACCCGTGGCAATCTCCAACATTTCCTCATCACCTGTAACCCAGTCACCTCTTGAATTGAAAATACCTTTTACTGCATTTCTCTTCTGTCGATACGTAGCATGACTATGGAAGTATGGTGTATTTTTATCTCCGTGCTTCAACCAATTAGATCTCGATCGTTGTTCCCAGAACAACTCCTCTTTGTCTGCTTCTAAGTTTAGTCCCAGTTTGACCTCTATTAGCTCTTGAAGGACTTCTTCATCAGGGTCTGCAGTTGCTAATTCCTTCAATCTTTCTTGCAAAGCACGTCTAAGCTTAGTTGATTCTTTTTTTATTTTCAGCCCCCCATTTTGATAACACACCACCCAAGTTAAGTAGCCTTCTTGGTACATCATCATTCGACTGGCTCCAGTGCTCCCTAACGATTTGCTCAATATCTTTTTCTAGTATCCAATTCACATTAAATCTGAATGGAGAGTGTAGTGCATTATGATCTCTAAATGTGTGGTCTTCTGGATTAATCAGAACTGGGCAATGATCGGAGATTGAGTGTATCCGATGTGAAACAGAATGACCGGGGAATAGTTGCCACCAACCTGGATTAGCCACCGCCCTGTCTAAGCGTTCACGGACGTTGTTCTCCGGTAATCTCCCCCTTTCCCATGTGTACCACTGACCATTGAAACCAAGATCGCTTAACTCACAATCCTCCAAAGCATCTCAGAAAGCTGCCATGTTTCGTTCCGATCGGAGCCTACCACCTTGCTTTTCAAAAGCATATGCTATTTCGTTAAAGTCGCCGGCCACCAGCCAAGGTAAGTTGTCATTATTCGATAACCGTCTCAGCAGATTCCACGATTCTGTCCTTTCACGTTCAACAGGATTTCCATAAAATCCTGTGAATCTCCAACTCACACCGTCGCCTTGCTTTATGATCACATCAATGTGATTTCCTGAGTAGCTTTTTAAAGTTACATCTAGATCAGGTTTCCATCCCAACGACAGTCCTCCTCGAGTACCATTAGCCGCAACGTCAATACCAAACAAGTAACCACACCTTCTACGAACCCTTTCCATTCTCCTCGAATTAAGTTTCGCTTCCATCAGAAACAAAACCTGGGGATTACAGCCTCTCAACGTGTTCTTGAGACGGCGTACTGCCCGTGGCTTCCCCAACCCACGGACATTCCAGGAAAGCAACTTCATGGCTTCCGGCTGCCCTGCTCTGCAGAGCCACCCGCTTTTTCATTTGTGTTACCAGGCGAAATAGGATCAGTTGAGTCTGAAGCTGCATTCTCCTTACCGACTACACGCTGTCGTTTTTTTGCCATCCACCATAGAAATAGGATTGTCTTCAGCGTCGGAGCCCAAGTCCATGTGGCTGTTATTCATTGGGCCAGTAATATTCTGAAATGGACCCACATGACTATTATCACGTGCTTGTGGATAAAGACGTGAGTTGTCTAGAAACTGCCCACGTCCTTGCAGTTGGCCATGCACGTTGTTTGCAGCGTGAATGTCCGACAGCGAAACTCCTGTAACTTCTTCACGCAACCACTTGCTCGGCGCCGGTGGCCCATTTCTCGTCGGAGCACGGAGTGATAGATCCCAGCCAAAGACTATGTCCTTCGAATCCAACGTCAGTCGAAGTGGACAAAAGCTCTCCCCGTGGCCAAGTTTTCCACAGATAAAGCAAAATAATGAAAGTTTTTCATATTGGAACATCACATAAGCACTACGATCTTTGCCAAGTGAGATCTTCTTCTTGCGTTTCAACGGATTATTAACGTTAAGTTCAACCTGCACTCGCATGTATTGTTTCCTCCCCGTAACAATTAATTTTGAATCATACTCAATATATTGACCTATGAAATTGCCAAATTGTCGCGCCATTCCTTCAGACATGAGTCCCGGTGGGAGGTTATGAATCTGAACCCAGAACTTCGATGTATCAAGACTAACCTGTAATGGATCCTCTCCTTTGTTCAACCGATGAAGGAGTAATAAATGATTGTTGAAGAACCACGGGCATCCTTCCATTACACGAGTCAAGTCAATCTCGGCATAGAATCTAAAGCAGATTCTCTTTTCTCCTATATCAGTAATAGAAATTCCACCTAGGGGGTGCCATAGATCCGCTAGTGTATTCCTCATTGACAGAAAATGCACGACACTGGCCGTGAGGAAACGTCCGACCAAGCAGAGTGAGTATTCGTCCGCTACCTCCACTAATTCAGGGGGAACCTCAAACACCTCATCTTCACCATCGTCAATTGTCAAGGAAGCCAAATTCGTCTCCATTTCACAGATGCCACAGAGTCGAAGGCAAAAACAAAAGAAGAAAAAGCAGAATTTCGTGAAAAAACTGCAAAACTGCAGACTAACCGCGTGCAAAACTGCAGACTCGTACATTAAAAGTATATATAAAGATTTTTAGTTATACATACAAAACTAATTATACAATCATATATACATGAAAAATTTCTTAAGCTGATTTCTTTGAAAATTATGCAGGAGCACTACTTTGGTTATTATAATTAAGAAAGGGGACAAATCACACCATTTATCCCAATGACATAAATATGCGGTAAGCGACCAGATAATGGGAATAGGCTTTACGGTATATTTGGGCCGAGTAATAGAACTGGTTTAATAATATACTTGAGAATTAGAGGTGTACATCAACAGACCAAGGCTCGATTTCAAAAAAAATATTTTACATTTGAACTCATATTCAATTTAATTTATTTGAGCATGCAGTTTTTTCTCTTAACAACTTGCACCGCCTGCAAGTTTTTTTTTTTGCGTCACCCAGCGATCGACAATCATTTAACTTTTGGTTGTCGATCGTCCGTGTTTACTATTTCTTTGTTTTTCTCTTTTTTCAGTTTTTAATAAGAATTTTTGCCCTTATGACATGTTTTTGTGGTTTTGTTTCATCTGTCCTTGTGGCATGCTTCAACATACTATAGCGGTTGATCATTGCTCGCATAGAGTTTTTAATCGGCGCTAGTTCCTAATTATGATTTTTTCGGTGGTCACACAAAGTTAGATCATCACTCTGTTGATGGTTGTTTGATGATATAATCAGTCTTGGGTAACGGAACATTCTACGTGATAGTGTGGATCGCTCACCACTCCTTTTTCACCAGTTATGAGTCCCGATTGGATAGAGACAAGGAGATTCAAGAAGCTTCTGAATTTTGATGGTATGCTTATCTCCATAGAAGTTTTTCACTTTTATTTGTTTTCGGGTTGTAAGAAATTTGGGTAGATTAATCTCATTATTTTCCTTCTTAGATGTGTTGTAATTGTGATATATGTCTACTATGGTTATAATAAAAATTCAGTGGCCATATTCAAAAAAAATTATTTAAACATGCGCATTTGATCGATTGGTCAAATTACTTATTTTTATTCTCTCATTTCTCTTAGATCATGGTTTAATAGACGAAGCTACAGCAAAGCTTGGGATGTGCCAAAAAATATTATACTGGAAAATATAGTGAGATTTTAACCTATTTGGACCCCAATTTTCAATTTAATTGAACATTGTCCCCTAATATTGATTACTGACACCAACGTCGGTAGAGCTTCAGCCTTGATGTTTACTAGTCACCCTAGGCTTAGAGTATATAGATTTTGATAACAATTTTAGTATTTTTTAAAAGAATTTGAATAATTGGATCAAAAAAAGAATTTGAATAAAAATTCGACAAGGGGAAGAAATTCCATCTCAGTTAAACTCCATAGCCAATAACCATTCTTGCTTCTCATTTCCTCCAATCAGCTTATCTTATCATGATCACCTTTGTTTGCAAACCATCATTTATGTTGAGTGGATCGAATGATCGATATGAACCAAGAGGGGGTGAATTAGATTTTTAAGGTTTAGGTGGTGAAAATTACAAATTAAAAAGATTGACAAGAAATTTTAGAGTGGTTCAAATTCCAAATGAACTCTACATCCACTACCTTAGCTTCACTAAGGATTTGCAACAATTCCACTAATTGCTCTTCCCCTTTTCTAGGCTAAGGAGGCAACCCTTACAATTTTCGGTTAAATTTTCTACCCAAAATTTAACTCAATCCTCACACAAAGATAACAAAGAGTTTGATGGTTAAGATAGTATCTCTCAATACAAATTGTAGCCCAATTACAAGCACTCAACCCAATTGAAAAGGATAAGAATGAAAATTACAATTGGGGTTTCTAGACAATATGGGATTTTAGCACAAATGCTTGGATTTGATGTATGGATATTTGCTTTTGGATCAATAGTTGTTGTTGGAGCTTTTTGAGATCCCTTTTATACCTTCTCATTGATTTCTAGCCGTTGTGGTTGTTGCATTCATCAATAGAGCCGTTGGGGGTGTTATCTCACCTCCATAAATGCAGTCTGCAACCACCCGTTTTGGAACGCGGGAACCTGTTTCAAAACGGACCAAAATAGAAAGAGCCGTTGGGGTGCATTTAAGAGCCCGTTTCGAAACGTATTGAAACCGTTTCAAAACACTTTTGCCATTGTCAAGGGTCGTTTCGAAACAGCTTGAGCCCGTTTCGAAACACCCTAACGGTTTCTGAAAATTCGGTTAAAAACATTGCAACAGTCATAATATTCAAATCAAAATGTAGAACCGTTTCGAAACGCTTGAAGTCGTTTCGATACGAGTTCATATGTTCTAAAGCCGTTTCGATACACGTTTCGGAACAGGGGTCGACAGTGGTGAAATCGTTTCGAAACGCCTTAGGCCGTTTCGAAACAGGGACTTGAAAAACACTGTTTCGACTTTAAAACACTTAGAAAATGTTTGAAAACTTTAGTTTTTAACTTTGGCATATTCTTAAAATCATATGGGAATGTTTGAGGACTTAAAAATTCGTTTTGACATTTTCAATTTAGTCCTTAGGTTTTTAGTTATATCAAAATTAAAATATCGGTTTCACAATCTCCCCCTTTTTGATATAACAAAACCAAAGTTATAATTTTTAAGAGTTTTGAAAATTTTGAACATATTCTAACTCCCCCTTAATTTAAGATAGGTTTTTAAAGTTTTAAAAAAAATATTTTAACTTTGAAATTCAAGTTTTAAAACTTAAAAAACACTTTAAACATTTAAGAACAAATTTTTTGTTTTGGCTCTTAAATTTCTTCTCCCCTTTTTGTTAGATCAAAAATAAGAAATAAGGCTCATAGAGAAGACAAAGGATTAGTACCAATAAGCATGAAGTAATAAGCAACAATAATATTATTTCATAAAATTAAAATATCCAAATATAAATCAACATTAAGTTCAAAATATAATCCCAAATAAGATCAAAAGCATAGGTTCCTAAAACATAATGAAACATAAAGATGCAAACGTAAACTTAAACTGCATAGATAATATGATATGATATGATATGATATGAATCCTAGGCCTCGTCATCATCATCCGAAGTCTCATCATCGCTTTTGACTTGAGAACGGCGAAACTTCGTCCATTGGCCATAAAGAGTAGAGAATGACAGATCCAAGTTCGAGTGGGAAGTCTCAAGAGATAGGAGGCGATCCTCGACACTTTGCAAGCGAGTGTTGATGGCACCAAAACCCAAAGCTATGTTAGTATCCATAGCATTGAACCGTTCGGTAATGAGAGCCGTAAGAGCTTCATTGTTTCCAACTTGAGCTTGAGGTTCAACGGGAGGAGGATGAGGAGGTTCTTCTCTATCAATGCATTCCCAAACATTGTTCACATAGTGAAAACCGGACTTACGAAGAGAGGACTCACCAATCTTGGACTTGTGAGGTTCTGGGGAGTCGTAGGTGCAATCGAGACCAATCGTGTTGAAGATGTGACTTAAGATCGTGCCATAAGTAAAGGATTTTAAGCCATCGGTGTCAATAAGCTTAACATTATTAACCATCTCGGCAAAAATGATCTTAGCAACATTAGGGCGCTCACCACGACGGAAACATTCAAGCCAAAAGTAATCAACTTGACGGATATGAGAGTATTTACCTCCGGAAGGGCGAAGGAACCATGAAACCATCAAGTGAAGAAAGCGATCGTGCGCATCCAAGGAAAGTACTTGACCGGTGTTAGTGCCAAAGTGACGTTCATTCTCAATTCTTTCATCTTTAAGGGAAAAAGTGGACTCCAAGAGAGCAACATTAACAGTAAACTTTTTACCCAACATAAAAGATTCAATCCCTACAACCTCGGTATTTGTTTCATCATTAATAAGACAAGCATTAGAGTAAAAGATGAGTACCATATGTTTGTAACGAATGTTCGGGATGCTCAACAAAGGAAGAAGATCCCATTCGCTCAAACGCTCGAGGTAACGGAAAAAGAAGCGCTCGGAATTAAGGAATTCGAGATCAATGACACGCTCACGACGAACTTCAAATTCCTGGACATATTTGAAATGAGCTCGCATCTCCGGAGTTCGAAAGGATTTTTGAAAAAGCTGAGCGAGATTCGGACGCATGCTCGACTCACCGGTTTGAACGAACTTACGCTTTTTGCTAGCATTCTCCGACATCCTAAAAACATTAAGCAAGCATGTTTTAAAAATTAAGTGTATGCATAGATTTTTAAATTCAATCCAATAATAAATCCCACTTAGGTTTTTAAAAAAAATAATACAAAGAAAAAATAAAAAAAACAGTAAAAGAAAATACGAGTGAAAATTTTTATATTCGAATCAAAAAATTTAAGTTTTTGAAAAAAATTTACAAGATATGGAAAACCCAAGCATAAAAACATATAATTTTTCTAACCTAAGATTCGAACATAAATTGAAGGAAAAAGAAAAAGAGGAAAAATACCTTAGTTTGGGATTTTGGATGAATTGATGAAAATCCTTGCACAATGTTGATGAAACTTGCTTAGACTAGTGTTTTAGAGAAAAACCCCTCAAGATTTGGTGAAAAACAAAGAGATTTAGAGGGTTTTTATAGGGAAAAAGTCGGGTTAGGGTTTTAGGGTTTTGAAGAGTTTTAGTTTAAAGTGAATTTTAACATTAAAAGCCTTACTTAAAGCTGTCCGTGAAACTGTTTCGGAACGGTCTTGACCGTTTCGAAACGAGAGCACGAGGGTTTGACCTTTTTCAGAATTTCAGCTGACCGTTTCGATACGGTGTTGACCGTATCGAAGCCCCATTGACTCGTATCGAAACTCATTTTGATACACCCCTTGGCAGTAGCAAAAACGTTTCGAAACCCTTTTGAGGCGTTTCGAAACGTCATTCTCTCAGTCATGATTTTAAGGCATCCGTATCGAAACAGGTTGACCCATTTCGATACACCTAGGCCTGAAAGTGCAGAAAAGGCTCTAAAAGTGCAGAAAAATGAGTTTTTCTAAGGCCTAACTTGCATGAATGATATGAATGAGCAGACAAAACATATGCAAATATAAACATACTCCCCCTAACTATAAGCATGGATGAAATTAGGAGTCAAAACACATAAACATGGCATTTCATAAGATCAAGCAATTTTAAGCACAAAAGAGGTCCTAAAAGGTCAAGATAGGCTAGCTAGACCTAACTCTCTCCTAAGGGACCAAAAACGCTCTTTGTCTAAAGGTTTTGTAAATATGTCCGCTAATTGATTTAAGGTGTCTACATACTCTATAACCACATCTTCTTTAAGGACATGATCTCTAATGAAATGATGCCTTATTTCTATGTGTTTGGTTTTAGAGTGTTGGATGGCATTTTTTGTTAGACATATAGCACTAGTGTTGTCACATTTTAGGGGTATGGTTTCAACTTTAATTCTATAATCTAAGAGTTGTTGCTTCATCCAAAGGACTTGAGCACAACAACTCCCTAAGGATATGTACTCGGCTTCGGTGGTAGATAAGGCTACACTATTTTGTTTCTTAGAGAACCAAGATATGAGCATACTACCTAGGAATTGACAAGTTCCCGAAGTACTTTTCCTATCGATTTTGCAACCCCCATAATTCGCATCCAAATAAGCATGAAGGTTGAAGGTAGAGTCTCTAGGGTACCAAAGACCTAAGCAAGGAGTATCTCTAAGGTACCTAAAAATTCTCTTAACGGCTATAAGGTGAGACTCTCTAGGACTAGCTTGAAACCTAGCACACAAGCAAACACTAAACAAGATATCCGGTCTACTTGCGGTAAGGTAAAGCAATGATCCAATCATAGAACGATATACCTTAGAGTCAACACACTTACCTCCTTCATCTTTGTCAAGCTTTGTAGATGAGCTCATAGGTGTGGCTTGAGGCTTTGCATTCTCCAAGTCAAACTTCTTGAGCATATCCTTTATGTACTTTGTTTGATTGATGAAGGTGCCATCCTTCTTTTGCTTGATTTGGAGTCCCAAAAAGAATGAGAGCTCCCCCATCATGCTCATCTCGAATTCACCTTGCATTAACTTAGCAAACTCTTGACAATGACATTCGTTAGTAGAACCAAAAATAATATCATCAACATAAATTTGAACTATTAAGATGTCATTTTTATACATTTTTATAAAAAAGTGTAGTGTCCACCTTACCTTTTTAAAAACTTTTTTCAATTAAAAAGTTTGAAATTCTTTCATACCAAGCTCTAGGAGCTTGTTTTAAACCATAAAGAGCTTTGGTGAGTTTGAAAACATGATTTGGAAATTTTGAGTCTTCAAAACCCGGTGATTGTTCCACATACACTTCTTCATTTATAAAACCATTTAAAAACGAGCTTTTAACATCCATTTGAAAAAGCTTGAAATTATGATAGCATGCATATACAAGCAACATCCTAATGGCTTCCATTCTAGCTACGGGTGCATAGGTTTCATCAAAATCTATTCCCTCTTCTTGAGTGTAACCTTGTGCTACTAGTCTAACTTTATTTCTTACAATGTTACCACTCTCATCTAGCTTGTTCCTAAAGACCCATTTAGTTCCTATGGTAGATTGATTACTAGGCCTATCAACTGATGTCCAAACGTTACTTCTCTCAAATTGATTTAACTCTTCTTGCATAGTCATAATCCAAAAATCATCTTTCAATGCTTCTTTAATATTCTTAGGCTCTATGCATGAGATAAATGCAACATGATTCATTAATCTAAGAGAAGATCGAGTGGTTACCCCCTTGGATGGATCACCCAAGATTTCACCATCTTTGACATAGTTGAACTCCCTTGGGTAGCTCACTTCCTTTTCCTCAAGAGCCAAGTCCTTCAAGGCTTCAAGAGGTGGATCTTGTGTGTCTTCTTCTTTTGTTGGAATCTCATCCTCTTTTGAAGTTTGTCCTCCATCAAAGGCATTTATGATTCCTACATCATCATCATCACAAGAATCCTTCCTTGGAAGGAGGTTATCATCTAATACAACATGAATAAATTCTTCTACTACTAAAGTTCTTTTGTTAAATACTCGATAGACTTTAGAGGTTAAAGAGTAACCTATGAAAATAGCTTCATCACTTTTTGCATCAAATTTACCTAAGTTGTCTTTTCCATTATTTAAAACAAAACACTTGCAACCAAAAGGGTGAAAATAGCTAATGTTAGGCTTTTTAGATTTTAAAATCTCATAAGGTGTTTTCTTTAAAATTGGCCTAATCATTACTCGATTAACAATATAGCAAGCGGTGTTTGTGGCTTCCGCCCAAAAATATTTAGGTAAATTATTTTCACAAAGCATAGTTCTAGCCATTTCTTGCAAAGTTCTATTTTTCCTCTCAACTACCCCATTTTGTTGAGGAGTTCGAGGAGCCGAAAAATTGTGGCTAATACCATTTTTATTTAAAAAATCTTCAAACTCTAAATTTTGAAACTCGGTTTCATGATCACTTCTAATATGTGAAATTTTAAGTTCAAGATCATTTTGGGTTAGTTTTGAAAATGTGATGAATTTTTCCAAAGCCTCATCTTTAGTACTTAAAAATAGAACTCAAGTAAATCTAGAAAAATCATCAACAAGTACAAAAGCATAAGACTTACCACCCAAGCTCATAGTCCCAATTGGCCCAAATAAATCCATATGGATAAGTTGTAAACATCTATTGGTAGAAACATCATTAATGGATTTAAAGGAAGATTTATGTTGTTTACCCTTAGAGCATGCATCACAAATTTTATCATTTGAAAATTTTATCTTGGGTAAACCTCTAACTAGGTTAAGGGAAACTAATTTTTCTAAAACACTAATGCTAGCATGTCCTAGTTTCCTATGCCACAACCATGCATCATTTTCATTTTGTGCTACTAAGCATGCATGAGATGTATGAATGTCATCTAGATGCACCATGTATATGTTCCCTATGCGATGACCTATGAGCATAATGTTATTAGATTTAATGTCTACAATTTTGCATCCATTTTTATCAAATAAAACATTAAATCCTTTATCACACAATTGACTTATGCTCAATAAGTTGTGTTTAAGACCATCGACATATAAAACATTTTCAATGAGAATAGTAGAGTGATTACCTATGGAGCCAATACCTTTAATGTGGCATTTGGAGTTGTCACCGAATGTTACTACTCCTCCACTTTTTGGCTTTAGACCCATGAATCTACTCTTGTCTCCGGTCATATGCCTTGAGCATCCACTATCAAGGTACCATGAGTTTTGACTTTGTGCTTTGGCCTTGTAGCAATGCTCCCCCATGGAGGAATCTTCCTCAAGTGCCATGAGGAAAAGGTTAGCCACTTCTTGTTCGTCATCCTCCGATGACTCCTCATCACTCCAAGTAGCAAGCTTGGATTTGAGCTTCTTCTTCTTCTCAAAGCCCTTCTTCTTGAGTTGAGGGCACTCTGAACGTATGTGGCCAGGTTGTTTGCACTCAAAGCAAATGATTTGATCCCTTGCTTCTTCTTTGTTCTTGCTTTTTAATTCCATTTTTCTTTGGATTTTTCTTCCCGGTTGGACCTCATAAAGCGTGAGAATCGTTTGGCTATCATAGCCAATTCTTCTAGCTCATCCTCCTCACTAGAAGAGCTCTCTTCATGTAGTGAAGCTTTGAGAGCTATTCCCATCTTCTTTTTCTTTTCAACCTCTAGCTTTTCTACTCTTTTCTCTTCTTTCTTCTTCTCTTCTTCCCTTCCTTGCTTCATAATCTCATGAGTAAGGAGAGAACCCAAAAGCTCATCAAGCTTTAAAGTCTTCAAATTTTTAGCTTCAATGATGGCGGTTCTCTTCCCATCCCAAGATTCGAGAAGTGAATAGAGTAGCTTCCGGACAAGCTTGTCTTCCGGTATGATCTCTCCAAAACCTTTGAGCCCATTGACTATAGTGGAGAACCGATCAAACATCTTGGACACAGTCTCATCGGGCTCCATCTTGAAATTCTCATAACTAAGATTGAGAATTCCAATCTTAGTTTCTTTGACATCGTTGGTTCCCTCATAAGTAGTCTCAAGAGTGTCCCACACTTCTTTGGCACTCTCAATGGATGACACTTTAGAATAGATGTCCGGACCGAATGAACAAAAGAGCATGTAGAGAGCTTTGTCATTTACTTGAATCTTTTTCCTTTCTTTTTCACTCATCTCCACCTTTTTCTTCAAGACCATCTTGCCTTCACTATCTTGCTTCAATGGAATGTAAGGGTCATCTTCAATGACATCCCAAACTAGGTAGTCATTTGACTTGATGAAGAGACGCATTCTATTCTTCCAAAAAGAATAGTTATCACCATTGAAGAAGGGAGGCTTTGTAGTGGATTGAGACTCATACATGCCCGAACCGGAGGTTGAAGCCATCTCTTGATATTTGATGATCACACTCTTCCAAAGAACTCCTCTTGTGGTTGTTAATCCTCAAAGAGGTAGGCTCTAATACCAATTGTTGAGTGGATCGAATGATCGATATAAACCAAGAGGGGGGTGAATTGGATTTTTAAGGTTTAGGTGGTGGAAATTGCAAATTAAAAAGATTGACAAGGAATTTTAGAGTGGTTCAAGTTCCAAATGAACTCTACATCCACTACCTTAGCTTCACTAAGGATTTGCAACCATTCCACTAATTGCTCTTCCCCTTTTCTAGGCTAAGGAGGCAACCCTTACAATTTTCGGTTAAATTTTCTAACCAAAATTTAACCCAATCCTCACACAAAGATAACAAAGAGTTTGATGGCTAAGATAGTATCTCTCAATACAAATTGTAGTCCAATTACAAGCACTCAACCCAATTGAAAAGGATAAGAATGAAAATTACAATTGGGGTTTCTAGACAATATGGGATTTTAGCACAAATGCTTGGATTTGATGTATGGATAGTTGCTTTTGGATCAATAGTTGTTGCTGGAGCTTTTTGAGGTCCCTTTTATACCTTCTCATTGATTTCTAGCCGTTGTGGTTGTTGCATTCATCACTAGAGCCGTTGGGGGTGTTATCTCACCTCCATAAATGCAGTCTGCAACCACCCGTTTCGGAACGCGAGAACCTATTTCGAAACGGACCAAAATAGAAAGAGTCGTTGGGGTGCATTTAAGAGCCCGTTTCGAAACGTATTGAAACCGTTTCGAAACACTTTTGCCACTATCAAGGGTCGTTTCGAAACAGCTTGAGCCCGTTTCGAAACACCCTAACGGTTTCTGAAAATTCGGTTAAAAACATTGCAACGGTCATAATTTTCAAATCAAAATGAAGAACCGTTTCGAAACGCTTGAAGTCGTTTCGATACGGGTTCATATGTTCTAAAGTCGTTTCGATACTCATTTCGGAACAGGGGTCGACAGTGGTGAAATCGTTTCGAAACGCCTTAGCCGTTTCGAAACAGGGACTTGAAAAACACTATTTCGGCTTTAAAACACTTAGAAAATGTTTGAAAACTTTAGTTTTTAACTTTGTCATATTCTTAAAATCATATGGGGATGTTTGAGGACTTAAAAATTCGTTTTGACATTTTTAATTTAGTCCTTAGATTTTTAGTTATATCAAAATTAAAATATCGGTTTCACAATTTAGATAATTTTGAGAAGACATTTGCATTGCTTTTTTCAAAGTAAAACCCCCTTGGGAAATTGGACCAGGATCCTATTTTTTTCTCAAACCAAAGTAGACTTAAAATGTCTGGTATCTCTATGGGTAATATCCAATATGATTCTCTGGGCAACATGTTCATGTTTATGACAAAGTTTAAAGATTAGCCCCTTTCTTCTCCCATGAATCTTTGCATATCCTTTCTTTAACAAAAGCATGTTTCTTTAGAAATCTTCTTTTTATGAGATCTCTCTCACGCACTCTCTTTGTCTTATAATTTCATACACTTGCACATGCATGCAAACCCTATATAATATTGTTAATGTCCGGGTACTGTTGAGAATAATATTGTTAATGTCCGGGTACTGTTGAGAATCATTGAAAGGTTCAATCTAGAGTAAGGATAGTAATTTAATTCGAATCCGACCCGATCCGAAGAAAAAAATTGATCTAAATCTGATTGGAAAAAGTCTGAATCCAATTCTAAAAAAGGTAAATGATGTGAATAAAATTATTGGAAAAAAACAAACAAAAAATGCAATGGAGAAATAAATAAATGCAATGGAGAAATAAATAAATGATATCAATGAATTACTGGAAATTAAGGAAATTTGTGAATAAAATAGTAAATGATGTGAATTGCAAGATAAAGTTAAGATACATTAGGCTAAAATTATGAATTAAAATAGGAAGCAAATTAAAAGCATAAACAATAAACACAAAAATTTAAATGTAGTAAACAAACAAGGGACGAAAATGAATAAATATAGAATTAAAATGGCATACACTATAAGAAATTAAATATATATAATTATGGACTAATTTGCATTAAAATAAAAATATTAGAGGGTTGAAACACAATATACCTAAAGACGCTAGAATTTGGGGATCTACCCCTCAAACTTGGATCAACACTAGGGATGGCAATGTAATCCTAATCCAAATATGAATCCGAAAAAATCTGATCCAAATCTAATTAAAAAAATATGAATTTAAATCCGAAAAAAATATCCGAGTTCGATTGTAATCAGATTTAGACTTAAACTGTACACAGTCCGATTTATTGTCATCCCTCATCCGGAGCATTGTTAAAGAAAGTTAACTGAATTGTTAGTTGGGCGGTTACAAGTTGTTAGGATTGACAATGTCCCAGTACAAACATTATATAGCCCAAATTGTTTAACCATCCTAACAACTTGTAAACGCCCCACTAACAGCTAACAACTCAGTTAACTAACTGACATTCTTTAACAGCATCAATGTCGGTATTATCTCTGGTTGAAGTTTAGTCTCCTTAAACTAATAACCCATAATGAGTTCACAGAATCGGGAGCGTTTCGAAGTGTCTGGACAAATAACCCATCAAGAAAATGGAAGAAACTGCACTTGGTGGGGATTGACAAAATGCACTTTTTGTGTATATCTCGACTCTACCGAGAGTCAGTAGAGGGTTCACAGATTCAAAAACATCTGAAAAATAGAAAAAATATTATAATTGTTGAAGTTTGAAACTCTCTTACTTGGTGGATACCCAACTTTTAAAAGCAGCCTCAACTTTTTTTGTTTCTTGTAGATAAAAAAGGCACCAAAAAATGATATGCAAGATGAATCTTTTCCCTTTTTTTCCCCTCGATGATCTGTTTCAACAGTCAGATCACATGCAAGGTCGAGGGTTATGCCACTTAGTTTACACAAAAAGCATGCAGATATATGTGAAAGGGTCTTGTCAATGACTCAAAGCTGAGTACGTTTTAAACAGTTCATGGGGCCCAATAGTGTCGACTCCCCTTGCTTCAATGGGAGCACCCTATCACCAGGGAATGGAATGGATCAAAAGGGACCGATTAGTTCGTCCCTTGAAAATTTAAATTTCGTATATAATTTAAAATTTTATTTTTTTAAAAAAAAATTATAAGTTTGATCTTCTAAAATTTTATAGACTTGTCCCCAACATAAAATTCCGTGTCCATCCATACCTATTATAGTAACTCCGTAACTACAACTTTCCAGCCATATAAAATGGAATTAAAGTTAGTATTAATGGATAAAAAATAAGTTTATCATTGGGCAAACATAATGCGGAGGAGTAATCATGAGGGATGGGCATTTTACCTTGACCCGACGGGTTTCGACTTGATCTGGCCTGATCGGGTCGGATTTTTTAATGAAAAAATTGAGTTCGGGTCGGGTCGAGTTTTTATTAATGGTAGACTCGGGTCGGGTCAGGTTCGGGTTTAGGGTGAAAAATATCCGATCCGACCGGACCTAAGATTAATAGTGTGTTTTCACCTAAATTTTTTAGGGATATTTATAATAATACCCTTATATATATATATTTTATAATTAAGTAATTAAAATTGAATTTTTATTTATAATTTAGTCCTTTAAATTATAATTTTTTACAATTGAGTCCCTTAAAATTATTTTTTTACAATTAGGTCCCTAAAATTAATTTATTTTATCTATTTCGGGTCGGGGTCGAATTTAGTATATTTATTTTCGGGTCGAGTCGGGTCGGATTTTTAAAGAATATTATCGGGTCGGGTACGAGTTTATGGTGTTTATTTTCGGGTCGAGTCTGGGTGGGCCAAAAACCTGACCCTACCCGACCCATGCCAATCTAATCATTGGACTCACTCCAATTAATACATTGAAAAATAAGTTTATCATTGTTTTAGCTTGTAAATTATTTTTTTAAATGATTAAATTAAACTATTATCATTTAAGTAAAGTAAAAAATAGTCAACGATCTATGGAGTATATGATTAAAAGCTCTCGGTTGACGGATAAAAATTTGATGTTCCTTTTCGGTGTCCCTTTCTATGCCTCAACATTAAAAAATTAAATTTCAAGCTCTAACTTTAAATTCTAAATCATACACCTTATACCCTAAAAAACACACCCTACCCCCAATTCTAAATTCTAAATTCTAATTTTTAGTGTGGGGGCATAAATAGGGACACCGAAAGGGGTAGAAAATTTCTATTCCTCGATTGACTCTCTCTTTCTTAAATTGTGGGTTTAATAGCTATTAGTGGTAAGTTTTCTCTCTCTTTCTAGATCTGAATTGTTAAAAACAAAAGAGAATAAAAAAAATTCTTTCAAATTTCGCTTTTAGCTTGGTTCATCCCATGTAATTTAAAGTCTGACCTACTCACTCAAACTTTAAATTTTACTTAAAAACTCATTCAATCAATAAATAAAATAACCCATTTTCAAGTAGCTTTTATTTTATATAAATAAATAAAATCAAGATTTTTTTTTCTCTCTCACATATTAAACAAAATTTCAAAGTTAGACAACGAATAATTTAGGCTAAAGGGTTAAATTTGCCCCTGTAGTAATTCGAAATCAGCAATGTTGCCCCTAATTTTTTTTTTCGTAATTTTGCCCTCAAAGTCAGTCAATTGTAGAATGTTCCCCTTTGACCGATTTTGACCGTTAAATGTTGACGTGGCAGTTAACGGTGCTGACGGGGCAATTTTACCCTCGAAGTCATTCATGCAATTTTGACCTCGAAGTCATTAATTGCAACACTTTTACCCTTGGTTTATTAGTTTTGAATAAAATTGGATAAATAATTTGGGTTTTTTCGAGTTGAACTTTAACAAACAGAATATATGAAAAATCGATTAACAAATTGATGTAAATATCCTTTGAGTCCCTAGTAATTTTAAAAATAAGCAAAATGAGAACTCTCACAAAAAATCAAAATATTATTCATTTTTTTAAAAATCTATAAACTTAATAAAAATAAATACAATATTCAAAAAAATTATTGAAATAAACCAACGAGAAGCGTGTTAATTGAACGGTGAACGCGAACTATGCTATTCGAATGATCATCGTACATTTTTTCCTAACAACCCATCATCGGTAAGTGTGTCAATCGAACATCGTTCGAATAGCATATTTCGCGTTCACTGTTCAATTAACACGCTTCTCGTTGGTTTATTTCAATAATTTTTTTAATATTGTATTTATTTTTATTAAGTTTATAGATTTTTTTTAAAAAATTGAATAATATTTTGATTTTTTGTGAGAGTTCTCATTTTGCTTATTTTTAAAATTACTAGGGACTCAAAAGATATTTATATCAATTTGTTAATCGATTTTTCCTATATTCTGTTTGTTAAAGTTCAACTCGAAAAAACCCAAATTATTTATCCAATTTTATTCCAAAACTAAATAAACCAAGGGTAAAAGTGTTGCAATTAATGACTTCGAGGGCAAAATTGCATGAATGACTTCGAGGGTAAAATTGCCCCGTTAGCACCGTTAACTGCCACGTCAGCAGTTAATGGTCAAAATCGGTCAAAGGGGAACATTCTACAATTGACTGACTTTGAGGGCAAAATTACAGAAAAAAAAAATTAGGGGCAACATTGCTGATTTCGGATTACTACAGGGGCAAATTTGACCCTTTAGCCAATAATTTAATATATTTGAAAAATGTATTCAATAACCAACAAAGTTGGGCAAAATTTAACTTACGTACCGGAGGCAGAATTTTATGAACTAAGGCGAACTTATAAAATTTTAGGAGGAGCGAACTTATAAAATTTTAGAGGGCACAAATAGATTTTCAATAAGAAATACATAGAAAATTTTTAAAAATTTTCTAAATCATATTAAAAATTTAAATTTTAAGGGGGCGACCGCCCCCTCCAGCCCCTCTCTAGGTCCACCCTGCTTACATACATGAGATTTGGTTTCTTTGAGTGAAAAAGATTAAGGGTAAATTATGCAGTTGGTCATCCAACTATAAAAAATTTCATTTTGGTCACTGAAAAGTGAAAAATGAACCTCTCTGATGACTTGTTTGTAATTTTTTATTTACAATAATCAAAAGGAATTTATTTTATAATTGAATGATCAACTGTATAATTTACCCCTAATTAAGTGGCCAGTGTGTTCTGTGCATTTGGATGGCTGGTGCATTGACTTCCTATATACTGACTGTTAGGCAATGACTAGCCGCCAACGTTGATCGATTTAATGACAACTTCAACTTGCATGAAAAATCCAGCTCACTTGCATGCATAAATTACACGTCGGTTTAACCCTAAAGTCAATCAATATATCAACCCAAAAGCCGACTTAGCCCCCGTTTACAAAATAGAATTCCTCTGTTCCTTTATATATGATTTTATGCTATGTATATTGATGATTATTTATTATTATTATTTTATTTTATTGATAATACAAGTGACATAAAATTATTGGTGAGACTAATTCTTCTCATATATGTGCGTGTGGACTTTTGAAATTAGGAAACAATCATCTTTTATATATATGGTTATTATCCTATGGACCTATACACTGGCAGTTGAAAAAAATTTCATAAATGGGTTTTATTTAAGGGTTTAGGGGTTATAGTTTATGTTAGACGGTTTAAAATTTATAATTCAAGATTAGAATTGTACGTTTAGGGTTAAAATTTTAAGGTTTTTGATTTTAATTTTTAGCTTGAAAACATGCATGCTTGTGTAAAAAAAATTACACTGACATTATACCATAATTCGCTCATATATATGTTAGGATCAACTTACACACTGTAAAACTGGTTAAATTTTACATGTTTTTTGGATCGTTGGATGGGAAAATGGATGATTGAGATTAACTCCTTACTTTTTTTCCCAAGTGATAATCTTCACATCTTCTATTGTTAATCTCATATCCACATCCGCTTCGCACATCCAACGATCCAAAAAACGTGTAAAATTTAGAAAGTTTTACATTGTGTAACTGGATCCTATCCATATATATAAACTTAATGGAAGATGACGAGAATTGACGGGGCATTGAAGAAGAGTCTTCTCTACCATCCTAGAATGGCAGCCAAAAGATGGGCACTAATTTGGACATGTGCAGTAATAGAATTTCAAAGTATCTTCTTTTGACTGTCGATAGATTTGCCTGCCTGCCTGCCTGCGTGTAAATGAAATGAAAACCAGACCTGTTTCTTGTTTCTGTTATGTTGCGCCTGCCCCTTGGAAAAATCCTACATGTTTTTTTTTTTCTCTTTTCTTTTTTATGATCATGTTTACTTTAAGAAAAAAAGATTGAAAAGAACCCTAACTTAAGATAAGCACACTCATTCCTGTAATGAAATTCAGCGTATTACGTATACCAATCTTATCCACTCACCAAACCTTACTTTTTCATTTCTGATACAAGTGGAATTTAATCCAATTTATTCATGTAATTTTGTTTATAATATAAGATGTAATAAATTTAGTTTTATAACCCCGGCATTTATAAACTCTTCCAAGGCCATGACTATTCTTCTTGGGAGATATCATCATATTAAAGTGATTATAAGGTAGTATTTGTTCATACATATTAATTTTAACGCTTTGACAATGCACATGCATATTGTAAACAAAGTGGTTTGAATTTGTGTCTCCTAAGATGAACATCATCCGTTTTTTTCATTGGGACACTTGTTGGGTTTAGTTAACACATGAATTTAAATTGTTGGGTTTTGCTAATTTTCATCATTTGTAATGTTATTAGATTAACTTCTCATTTTTCGCAAAGTATAGGAATCAATTCCTGACAAAATATTAAAGTAGGATAATTAGAGATCCACTAATTGGTCTAGTAACCAAGAATGTTCATATTATCTCATTTTATATGAGTTTAAATACTGACATTTGTCTTGAAAATGTAACATTTCTATATTTAGTAAAAAAATAGGAGAATTAAACTCTCAATTCTAATAAAATAGAATGATGAAATTCAAAATTAGACTAACAAAAAATGAGTTCTCTACCGAATTACTTAAATTTGAGGGGGTTACAACAAAATGTCAAAACCATTGTTACCCACACCTTGTTTGTCAAGTTTCTCATAAAGCAGTGTTCCAACTTTTTTTCAACTTGACCATATTGTTTCTTTTATTTTTTATGACCATAGGTATCTAATCAATTAAATGTCTAATCCTAATCAAGTACTGTAAGGTTGATTATGGAAGCGACCTAACTTGTGATCTTATTTAAAGAATATATGTCTCCTATTTTTTTCCTCGATATTTTTATCATAATCCCTAAATTTTAATCCCTACATCTAAACTCCTAAACCCTACACCCTAATTAAAAATTATATACCCTAAAATTAAGGCGTTTGTAGAAACTTTTAGTTTCCACCGACAGTGTATATGATAATAATTCATATATATATATATATATATAGTTGTAATCCATGTTAAACAGTTGAATTGGATTTGAACCCTTTTCTTCTTTCTATCTTTGAAGGAGAACCACAACTCAATTAACTTTGTCAGACTCATGGTGTACTAGTGAATTTTAATGTCATATCTTATCCAATGTAAATATTATATATTATATAATAAGAATACATATACATTGGTCAATTAACGGAAAGATTAGGCTATATTATAACTTTGATTCCAAAATGGATTATATCCAAAGTAAAACTTTTTGCTTGACAAATACAAAAAAAAATAGTTGATTGGACAGATTAAAGTAGAATTTGTTTATCTTCTAAGGTTATTGGCTAGATTAAACTAGAATATGCTTGACAATTATTAATTTTCGAATCAACTTGATTTTTGGTAGAATATTTCACATGCCCTTGTACCATTGTGCATAGTTCATTTTAGTTTTCGTATTTTTAACATGAGTAAAAAGACTCGTACATTAAAAATGAGCAATATGATCATTTTTATAATAGTATAAAAAATTGTTCATTTTACAAAGTTGACTTAACATTAGTGTAAAACATGACGTGATATGTTCACCCGACTCATTGTAATTTAAAGAATTTCTATCATTTACATTTAATTTTACCAAATTGCATACTTTATTCACCGGTTAAATGCAACAATCAAAATTTTAGGATTCAACTGTTGGGTGAACATCACATCATCTACTTAAGTATATCTCATAAAAAATATTATTTTGCTTGTTTCTGAAATTTTAAAAGTATAAGGATTTAGTTGTACTTTGTATTGTAATACATGGACCTATACAACAATTTTACCATTGAATTTAGGTCCTTCAACTCCTCAACATATTAAAAGAAATTTGTTGAAAGTAAGTATAGTATTTAATTAACCATTAGTGGGATTTTAGCTTTCCTTTTGTGTGAAGCAAGTGGATGGGGGCAATTGTGTAATAATGATAAAACCCCATAAGAAATCGTAAGAAGTTGGCGTGCGTTGGAAAGAGACAAGCTAGTCCAAAACCCAAATAAAAAGACATGTTTAAAACCCCATTCAAGGTGGTAAGAAAACACACAACACAAAGAAACAAAGGCTACTAAAATCTCTCAAAACCAAAGCTCAAACAAGCAAAGAAAAGAATTCACTCCCTCTTTGTTTTCCTCCTTCATTTCCCTATAGCTTTCCTTTCATTGCAACGTTTCAACAACAATTCCCATGATGTTTCATGTTCTCCTTCTCCTTTCTCTATGTCTTTCAGGTACTTCTGTCTTTATTTTTTTCGTTTGCATGTCGATTTTTTTATTAGGGTTGTCCGAATTCGAACACGGACATGATAACGCAAGTCATTTGTCATTACAAATGTCTATAATGATATATTTGTTGTGTCTAATGTGTGATTTGGTCTTTGTTTTTGCAGATTATGGTGTTTTACGGGTTGCTTCATTAGGCATCAACTATGGTCAAGTTGGTAGCAATTTGCCACCACCCGACAAGGTTCTTGATCTGTTGAGTTCCCTTAAGATCACAAAAGTAAAAATCTACGACACCAATCCTCAAATTCTGACAACATTCGCCAACTCCGACGTCGAGCTAATCGTCACGGTTGAAAACCAAATACTATCCGTGGTAATGGACCCCCAACAAGCACTTCAATGGGTCACCACCCACGTCAAGCCTTATTTCCCGGCCACGAAGATCACCGAGATCGCGGTCGGGAACGAGATTTTCACCGACGCCGACACGTCCCTTATCGGATATCTCGTCCCGGCCATGGTCAGCATTCATGGTGCTTTAGTTCAATTAGGGCTAGACAAGTACATTCAGGTTTCGACACCCAATTCATTGGCCATTCTTCAAGAATCTTTCCCTCCGTCGGCCGGAAGTTTCAAGAGCGAAGTCTCGGCGATCATGTCGCAGTATCTTCAGTTTCTGGCGAGCACCGGATCCCCGTTTTGGATCAATGCATACCCTTATTTCGCTTACAAAGATGCCCCGAACAACATTTCGTTGGACTATGTTCTGTTCAACAAAAATTCGGGCATGGTCGATCCTTACACCAAGCTACACTATGACAACATGTTGTACGCACAGGTTGATGCTGTCGTGTACGCCATGTTCAGGTTGGGTTATAGTGGGATCGAGGTGAAGGTGTCGGAGACCGGTTGGCCGTCGAAAGGCGATCCGGATGAATTCGGAGCGACCCCGGCGAATGCAGCTGTTTACAACAGGAATTTGCTGAGGAGGCAAATGAGGAATGAGGGGACACCTTTGAGGCCAAACACAAGGCTTGAAGTGTACTTGTTTGCTTTGTTCAATGAGGATATGAAGCCCGGTCCGACATCGGAGAGAAACTACGGTCTTTTCGAACCCGATGGAACCATTGCTTACAATGTCGGACTCTCTGCCTTGTCCACAACTACATCAACATCGACATCGACATCAACATCGACGTCGTCGTCTTCTTCATTCTTCCTTACATCCTCTGCAGATAAGGTAAAACCATAGCTTTTGTCTTCTTGTTTCATGTTCTAACATCTTACACCATTTACATTAAACAAAAATTATCAATTAAAAAAGGGAAATTGACAACTTGTACAACAAGGAGGTGGAAATATGCAATGTATATCGAGTTAATGTCAAATTTTGCTTACGTGGCATTGTCTTTTTATTTTTAAAAATAATAATTTTTCTCTCTTTCTTGTCTATGGAACTATCGGTTAACCAATTATAATTAAAAAAATCAAAGAAAAATAGAACAAATAATAACAGGTGACAATGCGACATGAGTGAATATTTTACTAAATGACGTGGATTTCCTTATCCACGTGTTATACTAGGATGGGTAAACTGCCACCTCATTCTGTTAGGGATGTGGCCTACTTAATAAAATGTCAATGAGCAATTATTTAATTATTTTTCTTGGGTTAAATTATTTTTTTACCTCCTAAATGCTATTTATTGTGTGGAACAGGCAACAAAAATGGGATATCAAAGCTTGGTGTTTTGGATGTTTGTGTATCTGCTGGCTTTCCAAGTTTTTCCAAGACAACATTAAAGCAAAAATGGTGACTGTCTGTAAATATTACATTTTGGTAAGAAAATTGGGTCATTTTATCCTTCCACAAGTTCAACAATGGATCAAATTCGCCATTATGATCAAAATGGGTATATTAATTTCAAAACATACCCTTTTGTGAGTTGTGTTGGTTTATTGTTGATCATGTTGAAGATCTATGGAGCTAGTCCAAGAAAATGGATATATATAGTTTATAATTATATGTAATTTCCTAGAGCAAGAAAACAAACCCCCATTGTATTTCTTTTTATTCTAGCTATTGTAGAAGAATTATTTTACCCATTCAAAAAAATATTATCGACTACGTTGTACTTTCGCTTAAGAGGTCTTTCGGATAAAAAATTTCTAATGTAGGGCCTCAAAAACACATTTATAGAAAATTTCGCCACATCCTTCGTTTAATTACAATTCATACATGATCGTTGTTAAGTTTGTTTAGCTCACCAGCTGACTTTATCTAATCTACGACTCTGTCAACCTATCAATAACCATCATTCTCTAATCCTGACACCAAACACTAGTTAGGGCATATAAATACCCACATAAAATAAAGCGGGAGAGGACTTTTGAACCTTAAGAGTACTATTGCTCATCATCTTTTCCATTTTACTTCCCTCTATTCTCTTTTCTTCTTTTGAATTTGTAACCAATCGCGACTCCCCCTCCAAACCAGAAAGGGTGAACCGTTCGAAACCATCACCGCCTCATTTTTACCACCAACAAACTATATCAACTATTTCGATCAGAGTTCATCGTTTATAAATATCGAATCGAATAATTAACTCAACAATTCAAATATGAATACCACGTTTTCCTATTTAATTACAAAGAAAACTTTCTTTCATCACACTTTTTGGACGTGGAATCCATGACTGTTAACTTTCTCTTTGCTTTTCCCCCCTTAACTTTTTTTTTCTCTCCCAAACAGCCAATAACAAAGATTATTTCTAGACATACAATAAGAAAAGTTTGTAAAAGAATTTATGGGATAATGAGAAAGTTTAGGCTTTGTTTGGTTAATTATTTTTCAATCCCCGAAGCTGAAATTGGGTGAGAGCCACTTTATTCCATTTGGCCAAACAAGCGTCAGCATTGGTCATAATATGCCATATATATCTTTTTCCTCACAAAGGAGCTTTTCCTTAGGCTCTCTTTTTGGTTGTCCTTTGTCTTTTAAGAGGTATATGGGGGAGACAATGTAAGCTAAGACTTGGTTAATGTTGATAGAATCGATGGACTCCTCGATCCTACATCAGCCAACGTGGTGCACATGCACCCACTATGGAACTTTTAGATATATATGCGTTCGTATTTGATGTATTGATTGTCTATAACTGATGGAAATCGTCTACTTCTTTATCATGTCCCTTCTATGTTCTCATTTTAAAATAGTGAGTTTAGGGTTTTGAGTTTAAGGTTAGGGGTTGTAGTTAGGGTTAGGGAATTAGAGGTATGTTGTATTTTTTAGGGTTTAGGATGTGAAAATTAGGGTTAGAGTTTAGAATTTAATTTTTTAAGTAAATTTTAGTGTGGAGCATAGAAGGGGTGATTAAGGGACAGAGAATTTTTACCCGTCTATAACACTGGCGAAATTTGGTGAGAACTTTAAAAAATAGAGGTTTAACCTAATATTTAAAAAAATTGAAGGGTCTAATTTATTTATTTTTTTAAAAGTTGGGGTCTAACTTAAATCTCTAAATTCGAAAGGCTTTAAAAATTATGAGAGGAATTTGATTAAAATTATTCAAAAAATTTCAAGATCAATATAAATTTCTAAAATTTTGTAGAGGACAAATTATTTTTTTTTTAATATAAAGAGATTAAATGTAAATTTATCAAAATTTAAGGGGGCTATAGCCCCACTGGCCACAATTGTGTTCCGCCCATGCTGTAAATAAATGAATTAGCTTAATCCTACCTAAATTTTTCGTAAGAACCATAATAAGAGTGATACAAGTTTTTTTTATTTAGTTCGGTTATAGTTTATAATTTTTGACGATATTTGTTAATCGATCAGATTAATTATCAATAATTTGTAAATTTTATGTATTAAAATATCAAATTGTTCAGTAATTTTGATGTCTCTCTGATTCTTTGAAAACCTTTTAGTTTTGAGTTTGAATATTAAAAAGTTTGAACTCTCAAATTTTGACGTTTTAGCTGTTTTTGTACTTTTTATCGCAATTGAACGATTATTAAATTTAATATTTTAACAAGCAAAGTAAAACATCATTACCTAAATCGAACCAAATATTTAAATTAACCGGTCAATTAATTATCCGATTTAGTTAGTATGATTTAGAATCGAGAACTGAATAATTAAAATTTACAGAGTAACCAAAATAATTTACTAATCGTTAATCGAACTCGATTTTATATATTCAATTGACACCTAATAATATCAAATTCCAAAAGGATGAGTCAAAAATATCTTCTTTCTCAATTTCCGATTAAAGCTTAAGGATGTTGACAGGTGAATAATTTGGGGACCATAAGTTTCATTACAAACATTAATCCGAAGTCAAAAAGGGCAAAATAAAAGGAAAGAAAATAACTTGTGCTTTATTTTATATGTTTATATGTCGGCACAATGAGGTAAGTTCGGTAAACAAAAGGAATCAATTAATAGCTACCTTCTTTTGCATATTATCCTAAACTATTGGTGTGGGGATTAATCATAATTTTCCACATTAATTAATTGGTATTTTCCTTGTAACAAAAGGGAAGAATTTAATCATGACCAAGATGAATTTTTCATCAATGTTTGGTTTGGATTTTGATTTTTTTATAAGCAAAATCAAAGCTTATATTATCATTATTACACGTATGTTTGATTATCATTGTACCCACATTTTTAAGGTAGAGGTCAGAGACTCAGTGGGAGAGATAATGACCGAGCTTTAAAGAAATTGTATAGGTTTAGATTTTATAAATTTTTTTAATCCGTCACGAAGTTAATATGACTGCAAATTAAATGGTTGAAATTGATATTTATCAAAAGAGTCGTTCTCCATCTGAGTCTCTACGTTATTCTTTATTTAGTATGTCGCTTAGTGATATTTATGGTCCTCTTTACATGTGTGTAAGAATTTGATGTATGTTTTATTTATATTTATTGTTAACAATTTTTAGAGTAATTGGTTAAAAACTCTCTCTTAACATCCTCTCGTCTCCTTAAGTGTCGGTTCAACATTAGGAGTAAATTTTTCCTCCTTTAACCGATGAAATAGAATTGAAAACTTTGTGAATAATGAATAATTACAAAATTGAAAACCAAAAACAATTATATTTTTATTTATTTTTATTGATTTCTCTAAAATTTTCATTTAATTAATATTGAACCAATGATTCAACTGATTGAACTATAAATCGATAATCTTTTAATTTTTACTGGATAAAAATACTCTGCTCCTTTTTCGGTGCCCCTACTTATGCCCCAATATTAAAAAATTATTACAAAATTAAATTTAGCCCTATCCCTCAATTCTAAATCATAAACCCTACACCCTATACCCTAAAATGCACCATGCCCTAAATTTTCTAAACCCTAACCATATACCCTAACATAAAATCCTAAACTCTAAAATTTATTTTAAGCATGAAAGCATAAGTAATAAAGGCACCGAAAAAAGGTAGAGAATTTCCATCCATTTTTACTATATTGAAATCGATCAACCCCAACCACATGCAAACCAAAGTACTACTATTTTCCTTATCCACGAAGATCTATCTGACCAACAACCGCATCATAAAACCACAACTGCAAATTCAAGGTCATTGCCACTTGCATGAGGTGGAGTTCCATATGATCTTTCTTTTATAGTACTAAATTCTAATAATGGAATTCATGTTAAAGTTGAAAACTTCTATAAACAATGGCAAAAGGTTGGAGGATCATTTTTGGCCTCCATGCCCTTGTCTTTGCCGTTTAGGTCATCACGATTTTTTAAAATATCTATCAGTGTCACCAACCACCAGAGACTGTTCGCTTGCTAGAATCTTTCACAAATCTAAACGTACGACGTTCCTCTGTTCGGTTTTATTTGCCATCAACTTAGGGCTTTTTGTTTGAGACTTTTGTGTTGGCATTGTTTCTAGGCTTATGCATGAGCATCTATTTTTCTAGGTTCTTTTACCCCTTTATTTGTTTCGATTTCTATGAATGAATTTCTTGTTTGATTAAAAAAATGGCAAAAGGTTGGGTTTCACCCACACTTTCATTTCTAAAATCGGGTCAAAATACTTGCATTGCATGTTATTTCTGAAAAGAAAAGGAAAAAATCTCTGAGTCATGATTTGTAATGCTTTTCTTAAAGATGAACTTTATAGGGTTTAGCACAATATGAAGAAGATGTTGTTATAAAAAGTAAGATTCGATCCTTTCTACTTGGATTGGTAGTTTGGTACCATGTAAATGGAAGTTCTTTCTACAGTTAGGGTAGTTTATTTTTGCTCGTGCTTGGGATCTAATACCATGTTTGGTTCAGTTGATTTGATGTTAAATTTTAAATCATACTAAAATTTAGGTATAAGGTCAAAAATAGCCCCTAACGTTTTATCTTTTGATCATTTTAGCCCTATCTTATTTTTTGTGGTGCAAATAACTACCTAATGTTTTATTTTTTGTTCAAATTTCAACCTTATTGGATGAAAATCGTTAGTCAACTAACGGTCGACGCCTGATACTGACGTGGCATGTCTGCAGGGCATGGAAAAATGATGTGGCATGTCACGTGACATTTTGCTGATATGACAATTGGTTAAAAATATTTTAAAATATTTTCTTTAAAAATAATTAATTTTTAAAAATGTCACGTGTCATCACCACCTCATCTCCCTATGCCCTATAAACATGCTATGTTAGCCGCCTCAAACGTTGAACGTTAGTAACGATTTTCATCCAATAGCGGTGAAATTTAAACAAAAATGAAACGTTAGGTGATTGTTTACACCGAAAAAATAAGGTTAAAATGACCAAAATATAAAATGTTAGGAGCTATTTTTGACCTTTTACTTAAAAATTAAGGGTAAAGTACCCCAAATAGTCCCCCCCCCCCCCCCCCCCCCATTTTATGAATAATAAATGGGCCGTTAAGTTGAGCCCAATAGTGGCCTGCGCTTGAAAATCTTTAAAACTATATTACGACCCGGCCGGGCTCACAAAGTTCTAAAACCGACCCCAACTTTGTCCCTATATAAACTAACAAATTCAAACTCCACAGTTGAGAAGATTGAACATTAGAACTTTCCTTGGAGGCGATGGCGCTTTCCTCTGCATTTCGAGAAAGACTTGAACAAATGGAACATTCTAGAAATGAACGTCTAGTTCTCCTCCAGGTCAAATCTAAACTTCACTTTTTCTGTTTGATTCCCGGTAAAAAAAAGGGCTAGAAAGTCGTAATTGGTGTGTCCTTTTCGTTTTAATTCATAGGCAGAGAAAGAGATTCAAGCAAACAAATGCCAGGTTCTGGAATCGAAGCTGGCTCGTATGCGTTCCATGGAACGAAGTTGCTTGTTGCTCGATCAAAAGATCGCATCGCAAAATTTTAGAATCTCTGCTCTCAGATCTGAAATCGAAAATATCGAAGCAAAATATGATTCTAGTTCTCGACAACTAAGGTAAAATTTCGATTTGCTTTTAGTGATTTAGATTTAGAGTTTTAATTTTTAAATGAGATGCATTGCGTTGAATTTTTAGGGATTTGAAAAGTGAGATTGAGGAGCTTGAAGAGGTGGAGAAGGAGAGAGATAAGTATTACGAATTGAAAAGTTCAGAAATCAATGAGTTCAGAAAAAATGCGGAGAGGTTTTTTATGGAAACTCGAAGTCGAGTGCAAGAATTGAGGAATTCTGTAAACGAGGTAAATTGAAATGTTTGAATTTGGGAATTTCAAGTTAGGAATCCTAAATTTGAATTATTAAGAAGTTTGTGTAAGTTTCGATCTCATTTTTAATTGGTTACATTGAGCAGTCCATCTATTCGATGAAATTGGTTTCATGGAATGTGTCAATTTTAACTGATGTTTCTTCCAGCTGAAGTCAACTTTTATGGAACTTCAAGGCAACAATGGTTATATGAGTGATGCAGAGATAGCTGAGGCAGAGATGAAAAGGGCTGAACTGTTTGCTATGAAAGAGAGTTTAACGAAAACTTTAGCTTCGAATTGGCAAAGAAAAGCAGAGTTGCAAAAGCAGGTTGAGAATATGTTGGTTGCACAAAGTCGAGAGAGAAGCAACCCATTTCAGTTTGGCAAAAGCAATGGTGTCTGATAGCAAGATACCAGGCTCATGAGGTAAAACAATGTTGCCGAATCTAATCGCTACCACGATTCCAGGTCAGTTTTGTTGCTTCTCAATCTCATGCAATAGAATTGAGTTCATTGTTGTATGTAGAAGTGAGCAGTAATTAGGAACTTCAATGATCTATATGTTGTAGATATCCATTTCTTGCAGATTTTTACACCTTGAATATGATGTTTCTTTTTTTTTCCAGAATTTGCTGACTTGGTTTACGTGTCTGCTAGTATGAATGTATGATTCTTTGATTCAATATAAATTTTGGGGGTTTCACTTTTATACCCCTTCTGATTTATTCCTGAGGTACTGAGATCAGCACAAGATTTTACAAGTTTATTCGAGAAAACATATAGATACAACACCAATAGGGCTGAAAACTTTTTCGAACTGATTAGGAAAACAGTATCAATTTAAGCAACAGTCAGCACTACTGAGAATTCCTAGATCCTATGAGAGCCTTGAACGCTTATGAAGGCGAGAGCACATGCCTGCGATATTCTCCTAAAGCCCACAATGGGAATATATTTCTGTATGTAGCATAATGTATCATACAAGTCCTCAAACAGACCCCAGAAAGTTCCTGTGAAAATCAATATTGTAGTTTAGATAAAAACACCATTAACGAGAGTTCCATTTAGATATTGATCATTAGGCTATCTACGAAAACTTGAACTATAAAAAGGATGTTATATACCGTCGGCAATGGATGCCTTACTTTGCTAGGAAGGATCTGATTAAGTCCGACATACCTGTTGAGGAAATTCACCGCTTTTCATTTGTGAGTTGATCAATAGTCTTGCTGCTTTGTGCAAAGGTTGCGGATCCACCTCAGCCTAATTAGAAAGAAACATAGAGAGCAGGAATAGAGGTTAGTGTTAAATTTGTGATGTTATTAAAAGGGTTGATGTCATATTTTTAACCATAATATCAGCATAATTTTTTTTCCATGACCCAACCTGTCCTGCATGAATCAGACCCATCATTGCCCATGAAGTTTGCACTAGATGTGAGTGGTTTCCATCAGCTAGATGTCTATATTCCTGTTCATATTGTAACAACAATTACAGCAATATATGAATTTTTGCTTGACTTTACATAACTCATGCTCCCTAGCTCAGAGATAGATTAAGTATGCAACATTGGAATTAGGTGATAGTTACCAATTCAAGGCATGTTAAGTAGCTTTCTCCCCATCCACCAGACTCTTGCTGTTTTGAAAGCAAAAATTGACAAGCTTTACGGACAAGTTGGCTGTTGCGACAAGTCTTACCGACGGCCGCTAGCCCTGCTAAAGCAAAACATGTGCCATACGTATAGCAAATCCCCCAGTTGCCATACCTGCATACATAGTAGTTATAATCTTAGTTTGAACATCTATTTTAACTTTCTTTCCCATTATCCATTCATGATCTGCAAGAAAGGAACTGAAAATCACCAAGAACCATCTGCCATTTGTGAACCTTCAACAAATTGTACTGCCTTAGCCACAGCAGTTTCAATTTCATTCTTTCGGTATTGAGGATATAACTGGGAGAACAACACAAGAGCTTGGATGGCTGATGAAGTGCATTCAACATACCTAAGATCACCATATGGTTAATGTTATAGAAAATTTATGATATGATGCATCAATTATAACATAAAAATGCAATTACTGATGGTACATACTCACGCTCAATCGCTGCAGCAGCAAAGAGTTCTGTTGGATTTATCCTCTGGAAAATGAAAAGAATCCCACAATTTATGATAATAAAAAAAGGGATGATTCTGCATTAGTATTTGTTTCTCGGATTTTAGGTATGAGTGTCAAATACAAGTATGTTTAATTTTTGTAAAGTGTTTCAATGTATTTGGAGGGTCGCTGGAGGACATAATATGTGTTGGACACAGATGCCGGACAAGAATACTTAAAAAACAGGGAGAGTCGGAGCAACATAGATTAGGGTAATAGAATTAAGCAGCCGAGTATGACTTGAGCAAGAACTGGAACAAAATACATGTATTGGTAACTTTTACCTGCAGCCATTGAGGTCCTCTTACTGGCTCCCAAGCAGTAAAACCACCGTTTTTGCTCTGATGAAAATGGAAAATCAAAGCCAAGGGTACATGAATATGCTGAAAGAAAATCTTTATAGGAACCCAACAAAGATAAAAGATGTTCTTAATACCTGTAGTGACAAGAGGACATTTACAGCATCATATAATCGCTCTACTTCAATCGTTTCACCTACAATTTCTGGTGGCATCTGAGACAGTAAGAGTATTGCCTGCAAAGAAAAGAGTCACTAGCAAATGGGAAATTTATGTACATGTGAAGAACCATGCTCGGATTCAGGTGTGAGTGTCGAACACAGGTACGTGTCCTACATTGTTATTTCAACTTTTATTTTTCAAGATTTTCATGTATTTTGAATCTTTGGAGGATTGTCTGTCAAGACCCGCTGATCGATAAGGTACTCTCATTTCACTGGGCCACATTGCAGTGTCATCGTGCCCATAAGCCGGTATTATCCTCTTTGGATGCCCGTCGGTTCCTCTTTGGACCCTTTGGTACTACAGCTGCAAAATGGACTCCTAAATGGTACCACGATGGCACCAGCGTGACGCATCCCAGGGAAATGAGAGTACCTTGCCAGTTCAACAGGTCATAATGATATCCGCAAATTCATGTAAGGATATGTACCGGATGGCGATAGTATTGGACACGGGTTCATCAGAACAACATAAATTCATATAACAACCTTTTAGAAGTGGCATCTAACAAGCATGGGCTTTGAATCTTGACACTTTTAATATTTCTTTCCCTATTTTCAGACCATGATCGAGGAGCTAATTTACCTTCAGAGCTTCAGCAATGCCATCTGAGGTTTGCCATCCATCATCTGGAATGGAGAAGGGCCAAGCTCCTTTACTCATATGGCGATGCATACTTTTGAAGTCACCTGATGGATTTTCTAGAAGCTTTTTCATGCAAAAAAAACCAAACAAACAAAGTGAGCTGTTTGATACAAATAGATTCAATAGAGATTAGTTCATTAAGAAATAAAAAGAGTGGGGGATCGAAAAGGACGAAACCTGTGACATTTTTATGAACTCGTGTGCTTTTCTGAGAGTTGAGCCGTATTCATCGGTTAGATTACTTGAGATAATTGCTTGAGTAGCTAAAATAGCATCCCACAACTGGCTGCCGCCGTTTAACTTCTCGAATGCAAGGATTTAGCAGATTCAGTCAGCTGTGAAGTTGGAAATGTGCAATGGTAAGAAGAAAATTGTTATCAAATTTTATGACCAGACCTGCATTTTCATTCCATCTTCAGCTAACCATAAGAAATCTGGAACTCTTGCCAGGTGAAATTGTAGTGAATTTGAGGTTGGATTTGGATCCTCTGCCCAGCAGGCCATCATATTCAACACCTACATTTTGTAGCATTTTTGGTATACCAAAATTCGAAAGGACTAGATTTAGATTGACCCGATCCAAAATAAAACCAGGCGACAAAATCAAAATGACCCAAACCCGAAATAATCTTGCATAGAAAACCCTAACTCAAAATGACCCAAACTTACAACCAATCGAAACTAAAAAATGATCCGAACCTAAAATGATTCGGACATTTCAAAATTCAAAGGTATAGGGATACCTTTTGAGTACTTCCTTGAGTTAAGTACCGAGTATTTTCATCCTCGTAATGCACCACCTTCATTGCTATCCGTAGAGCTTTCTCTCTTAACTTGTTGAAGGGCCAACAGTTTAGAATCGGCTCAGCAATGTAATAAAGAGTATCCCAGAGCAGAATTTGCACCATGGGATATGGCAAATACATATCTTCCTGCACACATAATTTCGAGAAAAAAAACGAATAATCCTTGTATACATTTTGGAAAGTTCCAAAGCATTGAACATTACAAATAATGACCAACCTTTGAACACAAGTGGCGAGCTTTATTCCAATCTATCTTATCATATGGTTGAGTGTAAATCTCATCCCTCAATGACACAATTAGGTCATTGATTGGACCGACGAATTTCTTGCCATACAAGTAAGATAAAGGTGCAAAGAAATTGCGCATGAAAGACCATAGCCTTGCTGAATGCATATCAATGGGAAGATATACAATCAATTGCCAGCTTATAAGAAAAGAAAAGCCTAGCTCTTCATTTTACTATAAAAGAAATTCTAGATTTACCTGGTCCGAGAGGAAGATATGATGGGAGAAGCCATAGCTCTGGGGGCATTGGATTGCACCCTGACCATTCATATAGTCCTAGCACCTTTATTACATCAAAATTTTCATTAGATCAATATATATAGAAGGGTTAATTGCACCTAACGTCTTCAAATTACGGTCAGATTGGTCTTTAAATTTCAAACGTTCTGAATGAATCTTTAAAGTATCAATATTGTATGTATACGAAAAGAAAAAGTATCAGTGTCGTATTAATAAAGACCTAACATTAGCCTAGTCATTAGCTTGAATGTTAAACTCAAATGAGACATGATGCGTATTCAAAACACGTAGAACAAATTGTAAACATGTATGTATCTGCTGCATAAACGACTTGGATGATGTGTTAAAAAATGAAATAGCCCTCCAAAATATTTATCAACACTAGTCGCTATATGTTTTCTTAACACGTACTCAATGCTGTCTATGCAGTAAATATACATGTTTTTATAATTTGATCTATGTCAAATATACTCCACATTATATCCAAATTAACACTTACCCCCTAAGTAGACAATGAGGTTGGGGGAAGGACATGATCAACACAAAACTAATATTTTATGACTCAATTAGAATATTTTAAAGTTTAGGAGCCAATTTGAGATCTGGGTGATAGTTTAAGGAAGGGTTAATGTTCTGCCGTCAAAGTTTGGTCAAATTTTGTTATTAGTCCTTGTATTATATGGAATTTGTGGATTTGGTTTTATACTTTAATTTGGTCAACACAACTTAAAACTTACACAAAATACAATGACTAATAGCATGATTCGACTTAATAGACTTAACAATTATGGTTTAGATTAGGATCAAAATTTCAAACTTTGGAAAGTATAAGAACCAACATATTATACATAGTACATAGACTAATAGAAGAATTTCCATACCGAAAGATAAGCTTTGCCCCACGAGGGTATCATCGTTGCACCACCGTGATCGAGCATCCACTTCCTCGCCTTCTCGACGGCTCCGTCTGGGCCGCCTTCTACTCCTTCTCCGAGCAAACGAAGAGCGACATAATTCAGCGCCGTGTTCATCATGGTGCTAGGTCCTTCTATATGGAAACCCCATCCTCCATCTCTGTTCTGTCCAGGGGACAAAGGAAACATATAGTATGCTAATAAACAAATGATGATTTTCATGCACTAAAATGTTTCAAAAGAGTAGCGAATTCAGCACCTGATGATTGTAAATATAACGAAGAATCTCCCTTTTGTGTTCTGAAGACAGAACGGCATCGGTTGTTCCAGTAATGTACAACACCATAACCTGAGAGTCGTAAAAGCCAACAATCAGGCATGAGAAGTTTAATTATGCTCCTGGTAGGGTGAGCGTTCGATCGAGTTGAGTCATAAATTTTTTAGTTATTCGAGTTGAAGCGTCATATTTTACAACTCAAACTTTATTTGAAATTTTTTAGATTCGAGTCGAGTGCTTATACAAATTTAAGCGTAATTATTTATCATGTTATAATAGAATTTGATTCTAATTTAAACGACTTTCTCTAATCCTATAATATATGCATATATATTTCTTCATATTTTTTATATCAATATATATATTAAGAAAATTTGAGAGACTCGACTTGAACTTAAAAATCTATCCATTAATTACTAAAAATTTTAAGTTATTCGAGTTATTTGAATTTCTATTTTACAACTCAAACTTTATTTGAAATTTTTTCGAATTGAGTTTATAAAATTTCGAGTCGAATTTTTTTGCCTCAAGCCGAGTCGAAAATTTCAGATTTTTCGAGTCAAGTTGAGTTTTGCTCACCTCTAGCTCTCGGTCATGTACTCTTCACGCATTTAGAATGTAATCCTTTTACTTTTAATTCCAGTAATTTAATCCCTCCACTTTTGAACTAATGATTGAAATCTAATGGATACTCCGTCAAATAACTTTCGTTGGATATCTATAATCGAGCCTAGTAAAAAAAATCGAATTGATGAATCCTATTTTATAACTTAAACTTTATTTGAAATTTTTTCGAGTTGAGTTGTTCGAGTTTTTGTTCAAATTAAATTGTAAATATTTATAATGTTATGGTACCAATAGGTTCCAATTTAAACGACTTTCTATAACCATATACGATATACATATAATTTTTTTCATATGTGTTATACATCAAGCAAAGTTGAGAGACTCGACTCAAACTTGAAAAACTGATACAATAATTACTAAAAATTTCGAGTTATTCAAAGTCTTGTTTTATAACTCAAACTTTATTTGAAATTTTTTCGAGTTTAGTTTATAAAAAAATGTGTAAAGTCAAGTCGAGTTTTTCGTGTCGAGTCGGAAAAATCGATTTTCTTTAGTCGACTCGAGTTTTGCTCACCCCTAATAATGAGAATAAGAATAAAGGGACTAAACTATAAATATGCAAAAGAGTAGAGGGAGTAAAAATAAAAATAGACCTAGATGAAGAACATACCAGAGGGGGTAAGCAAAACAAAGGGCCTGAATTTTCCGACGGCCAATGTCCATCGCAAGCTTGTGTAGCCGAAAGGAACCGAACAGCTTTTTTCAAAGCAATCTCGATTTCTCCATTGCTTACATCTTCATCTTCTCTCAATCTCGCCGGTTCAATTCTTAGATCTACATTGTTTTCTTCAATGAGCTGCATTTCAATCCAGAAGTATAAAACAAAATGTTTCCCCAAATCGTGAACTAAAACTAAACTGAAAGATTGAAAACAAGAAAGAAACGGAGAAAAACTTGCCTGGAAATTCTTGAGCATGTCGCTGCTGGGTTTAACATGATGCCGATGTGAGGAGAAATTCCGGCGAAACGCTTCGATTCCGGCTTGTTTTTCATCTGATATCGGAGAAGCTTCGTTGTCGAATCTCCAAATCTGTCTGCCGGCGAAATTGTTGGTGCTGAAGAGCCATGGACCGTTGCCTTCTGCTATCTCCAGCTTCCACATATTGGCTTGCTGCTCTTTCCACTTCTATCAATCCCTTGAAACTTAATTGAATTTGGATCTTGAGGGAGACATTCACTGTATTTTTAAGTTAAACAAAATTCAAACCCAGCACTATTATTTAATCATTTTCTTATCTGATAACTGCTATTTGCATGTCCTATACACGTGTTTTATTATCTTTCATTAGGGGCCGAAATTCGACCTAACCTTATTTATTGAAAAAAGTATTTTAAATATTCTTTAATAGAAGCAGTTGGTATTATTAAAAAAATATCTAAAATTATAATAAATATTTACAACTATGTATAATCATAAACTAAATATATAATTTAAAATTTTCCTCAAACATTAGCACTAATCACTTTAGATCATACAAGGACTATACATTAGGTTAAAAATTTGACCAAAAGACTCGAACGAAAAATAGATACGAACAAATCTGACTATATCGGCAAACGAACCATAAAAAGGAATTAAGCTATTGAAAGATCATCGAGAACCGCAAATCAGAGTCGAACGTCGTAAGAAACTATCTACGAACGCAAACTGTGCATTCAAATATAATCTGAAGGTTTAGAGCAGGAAAGATAATCAAGATTACAAATAAGCGTCATCTTGATCAATTGTGGCGTCGTTAAGTCCAACCCTAAGAAAACATAAAATAAAAGAAACGGTCAAATAACCAAAAAAATATAAAAATCTTGCCAAAAGACGGACATAAACGTGCTAAAAAGGTAGAGAAAGAAGTATCACAAAAGCATAATTATATTTATTTAAAATTTTAAAAAATATATATATAAATAAGATAACCGGCGATCAACTATTAGCATTAAAGTCAGTACCACCGACGATTAAACAAAATTAAAGAGAGAAAAGTTGAGCACGATATTGCTATAAGTATTTTAAATATTATAAATTAAAAGGCTAATTACAAATGAATAAATATTTTATATACTGGAAGTTGATTTTTTTTCACAAGTATGTTAATATTAGTGTTTAGTTCACTTTAGAGTTTATAGATTTTATTTAGGGTAATTATTCTGTACACAAGCGCTTGTGAAATTTTTTTACACAAACGCCTTAATTTTAGGGTTAGGGACTTCGTTTATGGTTTTAAGTTTAGGGATTTAAGTGTAGTAGATTTGAATTTAGGGGTTGTTGATATAATTTTGAGTTTAGGGTTAAAATTTAAGGTTTATATGTTAAAATCTAAATCCCTACCCATATTACCCTAAAACCTAAACCTGACCATAAACCTTAAATTCTAACTATGAACCCTAAGATTTAAACACCTACACTAAAACCCCTAAATTCTAAACCCTAAACCCTATAATTGGTGCGCTTGTGGAAACAGAAAGTTTCCACCGCCAGTGTATAGGATAATAATCCTTTTATTTATAGTTTATACGTTAAAACTTAAATTTTTAATCTCTAAATCATAAATTCTAACATCAAACCTTAAATTACAACTACAAACCCTAAATTCTAAACTTCTAACATAATCTCTTAAACTCTAAACCTTAAACTAAATTTATATACCTTAAAACTGAGATACTTATAAAAAATTTACTAATAGTGTATTAAACATAAATCCACAATAAATCATATATTTTTATGTGATTACAAAATTTATTATCTTTCAATAGTTTTGCGGAAGCTAGGACCACGCTAAGTCGCTAATCACTAATTAATCCCTCCCCCCCCCCCCCAAATTGAGATTTATGGAAATTAATCTAAAATCTAGATGATTTGGTCATTTTAGTTATGTGATTATATTGTCCTAGAGAGATTGTTAATCGCTGGCGACAAATTAGGTGGTGCTAGAGCAGTCCCGTTGAGCCAATCCGCTACAGTTTTGCAGTCAGATTCCGCCACAAGTCTGTGCTTATCACTCCATTTAGAGGAAAAGGAAAAAATGGATTCCACGCCTTAGAGCTAAGAGTTCTACTACTGTCGGAGGTTCTTCCCCACATGATTCAGAAAAGCTAGCTAGAACCGACCCCTTAGCATCTCTCAATAAACCCTCGATTCCTCCCCTATGCCTTTTTGGGTCCAACGCTCCATCAACATTGAGTTTCAAAAAACCAATGGGAGGGGGATCCCATCTTGGATTACCATTTTTGTTGTCCCCTTTGCGAGTTTTCTTTCCCAGGTTTGCTGCCAAAGATATGTCCATCACCATGTTTTCGATTGAAAGCTCGCTTTCCATGTTTTTTGCCTTTAACCAGGATGCTAAGCGCCATTTGATCAGGAAAATCATTTGGGCCACATCTGCAGATTTCTCCTTGAATACAACTTCGTTTCTCATTAACCAAATAGTCCATGTTGCAGCTGCCAATATTAATTCCCACCAGTTCCTATTTACCTCACCGCATAATGACCTCCATAAATCCGCAAAAGCCACAGCCTTCTCATGTAATACTGTTTGAGTTCCTGTAAGATTACAGAAATGCATCCAGATTTTCCAGGATATATGACAAGAGAAGAAGAGATGATTTACCGTTTCTGGCATGGTTTTGCAAAGGGGGCATAAAGGATTGACGTCTGTCAGAACCCTTCTCTTTTGCAATTCAGTGGTGACCGGTACCCTACCACGCATGATTTTCCAAAGAAAAATTTCCACCTTTGGTGGAGCATCTCCTTTCCAAATTGTCTTCTTCCAAAAGGGGTCTTCAGAAACATCTCTGTTGATGGCCTTTTTTGCCGATTTTGAGGAATACACCTCATCGCTAGAACCCTTCCACATAAGCCAATCCTTTTCCAGGTTGCTCGACTGAAAATTTTGTAGCGTGGCTAAGAGGGAATTCCACTGCATGACTTCCCAATCGAAAGGGGCCTCCTAAGAGGGATGTTCCACTGCCAATGCGCTCCAATTTTAAGGCCGAAGTCAGCTATTATACCATCCTTTTTTTGCGCTAATGCAAAAATTCGGGGGTGTGAGTCTTTAATTGCCCCACTGCCGAGCCAATTATCTAACCAGAACCTGATTCTCTTCCCATCACCCACTTGGATCTGCAAATTTTGTCTGATACATTGATCCACCTTATCATTCGAGTAGGAAGATTTTACAATTCCATTCCACACTCATGACGCGTTGTTTCTTCCCGGATTAGGAATCAGCAAATTCGGATCTGAATGAGGAGTAGTGGCTGAGATGACCCTTCTCCAGTAACTTTCGTGTTCATTACCGAACCTCCAAAACCACTTCCCTAATAGAGTTCTATTTGTTATAGAAAGGTTCCCAATTCCAAGGCCTCTGCATTCCAACGGAGAACAAATGGTTTCCCAATTGGTCCAATAAATACAGTTCTTAGAAGAGTCTCCACCCCAGAAGAATCTTGCCATAAGACCGTTTAATTTAGCAACCACTGATGAAGGCATGCGGAAAAGTGACATGAAGTATATAGGGAGGCTGCATAAGATGGATTTAATTAGAATAATTCTACCTCCAGCAGATAATAAGTTCGCCTTCCAACCTTCGAGCCATCTCTGAAATCTGTTAATGATCGGCAACCATAAAGCTGTAGAGTTTCTGCGCGCACCAAGTGGTAGGCCTAAGTAGTCCGTAGGAAACGAACCAATCTGGCATCCAATCGAATTGGCCCAAGCTTCGAGCATGTTGGGGTTTACATTAATCCTGAAAAGCTTACATTTCTTCATATTCAACTTGAGCCCCGACGCTAGTTCATATACTCTGAGAATTCTTTTGGCGTTTCGGACATGACGCTCTTCTCCCCCCGTAAAAATAATCAAATCGTCTGCAAATTGTAGATGTGTGATCTCGATAGCCCCATCGTTCTTCCCTAAAACGCACCCCGAGAGAAGACCACAATTTATTGCTTTTTTTAATCATCAAGTTTAAAGCCTCCCCGACTAAGTTGAAGAGCAAAGGCGATAACGAGCAGCCTTGTCTGAGACCTCTGGATATCGGAAAAGATTCTGTTGGGGACCCGTTTACTAGGATTGAAATAGTAGCCGTGGTTACACACATAGATATCCAGTTGCACCATTTAGGACCAAACCCACACTTCTGAAGGATTCGAAGCAAGAAACTCCAGTTAACAGTGTCATAGGCTTTAAGAAAGTCTATTTTGAAAGCCACTCCACTCCTCTTACTTTTTCGCCAAAATTCAATTGTTTCGTTCGCGATGAGCGAACAATCTAAGATCTGTCTCCCCGGTATGAAGGCGAATTGGCATTCCCCCACGAGATCGTTCATAACCGTTCGTAACCTTCTTGCTAACACTTTCGAAAACAGCTTGTAAATTCCTCCTACGAGGCTGATGGGTCTGAATTCACTAAGAGATGAAGGGTTTAGTACCTTGGGAATTAAGGTAATGAATGTATGGTTTATCCCCGCTTCCCAAGTCTTCCCATCAAAGGAATCTTCAAAGAATTTCAGAGTAACTTCTTTTAATTCTTTCTAGAATTTCTTGATGAAGTTCAAATTGAAGCCATCGGGGCCGGGCGCCTTGTTACCGTTGGAAGACGAAAGAGCCAGCCAAATCTCTTCTTCGGAGAACTTACATTCCAATTCTTTTGCTGATTCGGGGCTAATTTTCGCAGAATCCAGGTTTAGGGATTCTAATTCCAAAGCCAAGGATGAGTTATAGGCTTGTTTGAAATGGTTCACTACCGCATCTTTAAGCTCTGCGGGTTCCTGTACAACATTCCCGTTAATCACCAGTTTGCTAATAGAGTTGCTTCTTCTTCTCTCGGACGCAATCGAGTGAAAAAAGCTGGTGTTTTTATCCCCCTCCAAGAACCACTTGATTCTAGATTTCTGATGCCAACTGTTTTCTTCAATCCGATATTTTTTCCATAGGAGCTCCCTCAACTTCCGAATTCTGCCCGAAGTTGTTGAATCTGCATTCCCGATTTGTTGGGCATTTTCCAAATTAGCAATTTCATGCTTGATGCTTTCAATAGGGATGTTGGATTTGCGGTTGTTCTCGACCCAGGTTTTGGCCGTAGACTTAGCTTCCTTAAGAAGGCTTCCAATTTTAAGCTCAGGTTTCTTCAACTTTAGAACGCCAATTCTGTCGACTATGGCTTTGTTGAAATTTTCTTCTTCGAGCCAATAGTTAAAGCAACGGAAGGGTCTAGGTCCCCAGTTCACTTTGTCTTCACTCAAGGAGATCGCATTGTGGTCGGATAGAGACTTGCTGAGGAGATTCTGTAACATTCTTGGGAATTTAGATAAGAAATCCTCTAAAACTAAGAAGCGGTCTAATCTGATAAAAGTTGGGGGGTCTCTGCTGTTGCACCATGTAAATTTCCCCCTGTGAAGAGAAATGTCAAGAAGTCCTGCTTCGAAAACAAAAAAATTGAAGAGATCAACTTGATGCTGATTCCACGAGAAGCCCTGTTTTTCCTCCGCGTTCAAGAAGACGTTGAAATCTCCCCCAATGCACCAGGGTATTTTCCTGTTTTTAATGAAATTTAGAAGTTCTTCAAAGAAACCGTCTTTCTCGGCATCAACTGACGGTCTGTAGATGTTTATCAGGCCACATACAAAATCACCAAAACTTATTTTCCCCTCAATGGCTATATACCTTGGTTTCACGATCACCTCGGATGCTTGGAAAAAATCAGTGTTCCATAATGAAAGAAGTCCCCCAGCGGAACCCACTGCTGGCGAAACAGCAAATTCGACTTGTTTTTTGTTCCAAATTCTCTTCACCAATATTCTATTCATATCTTCTAGTTTTGTTTCTTGAAAAAAACAGATTTTCGGTTTGTTTTTGCGAATCAATTCCCTGGCAGCCTTGATTTTCTCGGCTTTCCTAATACCCTGAACGTTCCACGAAATCACTGCTAGCTTCATGAATAAATTATGCTTTAATTACCTGATAAAACCCCTGCCTTCAAGGCTCGCCTCTGAGCTCCTTTTCAAGTTCCATAATCCTTTCTACCACTGCAGATTTTCCTCCCTTGAAGGATAATTCCAACAATTGGCTAACCCGCCACACTTCTTCTGCCTCTAAACGGAGCGCTTCATCATCCCTTAATTCGCCGGCCACCGAATTATGGTCATTAGCTTCAACTTCATGCTCTTCCAACGAAGCCCTAATAGCCCTTCTCAAAGCCCGCCTCGAGTTGGGATTGAGGCTCCCAAGGGGGTCGATGGATTCCCTTAATCTTTGCCTAACTTCTTGGTTCTCTCCACTGTGCCCAAACGAGTCTGCCTGTGAAGCTTGGATGCCCTCAAGGCTATCAGGTACCATCTCTATCAATTGAGTCGAGGAGTTTTTTGGTTCAATGGCGGAAGAGGTCACAGATTCTGCTTCGACTTGTCCCGATTGAATACCAGCGTTTTCGTTAAGATCAAGAGAAGTAGCCTTTGGGTTTGGGGGCAGGCTCTGACTTGAATTGGGAACAATTAGATCCGGGCCCGCGATTTTCCTTATAACCGGCCCAAAACCATCACAGCTGAGATCATTGAGTCCAATGGATAGAGAATTTTCTATCACCCCTGCGGCCGAAAATGAATTGGTATTACCATTGGTTTTATAATTTGGGTCCCCCAAAACATGTGGGGTCCGGTCATTATGTTGTACATTTGGTCCCCCATGCACGTCGGGAATATTTCCCCCTAAAGGAGTGGAAACGTTTTCACAGCTAATAATGGGAACATCATTAGCTTCATTTATTCCAGGTCTGTCCCCCGAGACGTTTTGAAAGTGTGGGGCCATCACCCCCAAGTTGTCGACCTGGTTCTGGCGAACCTCCTCCACCGGCGGTGGATCATACCCAATGTCGTCGTTTGGATCCGACCACATATTTTCCGGGAAATCATCCTCCTCATTGCCCCGAAGATTACTTTGATTACCCAGATTACCATCTTTCTTCAAAAAGGTCATTGTTACATAGATCCTCAGGGAGGTTGCCCATCGCAATTTTGATGTTGTAGGAAAGGCCAAGAGACTTCACTCTAATCATTTGTGGAAGCGAAGACTGACTAGGGGCTCGAATCCAAATCCTGGCAACATCAAATCTAACCAAGCTTCTGATGGATTTGTCCATGCAGACTACAGCACCCCAATTGTTTCCCAAAACTGTTAAGAAGTCTTCGTGCCAACACATAAGGAGGACTCCGTAGAGAAGAACAGAAAAAATTTGTTTGGGAACACCCTCCATGAGAAGGGGTTCAAGAAATTCAAACCAATACCATATGGCTTCGTTTTTAGCTTCCCAATGAACATTCATAGTTTCTATAGGGTTGAAATGGAGGATATATGCGTCGTTCTCCACTCCCCATTTTGTTATTTTCACCTCAATCCCTTCATGTTCCAGTGCTAGTTGGACAAAACCGATCTCGAAAGTTTGTTTGAGGATCCCAACAAGACACTGTTTCATCCAGTCTGAATTTTCTTTCGGAAGATTCACCTCAAGAAATCCCTCTCTGTCGACCCGATCGTCCTTGACTGTTCCTCTATCGGCATCTCGATTCGACTTGTTAGCATTTGGATTTTGTTCTCTCATGAGTGCTTCTTTAAAAGACCTTCCGTCTACATTCTTTCGATAAAAGTTTGCCTTCCTTCCCATACCAAACAGGTTGGAGTTCCTTCCCGGATACCTATTCTCTTTTCCAGAAACAAAGCCCCTTTCCTTGCCACCCCAATGTTGGAACGACATGGGGTGTGGATACTTCGCTTTGGATACTTTTATCCTTCTCCCGTCGATGGGAAAGTTATCCATATTCTTGATGATTCTCTCCATATCGCCTTTTTCTGCTGCTGTAATGAAAGCAAAAGTGTTTTCTTTGTATCGGTTCCTTCTGTTTATCACCGGAATAAAAACCCTTGTCACCTTTCCATGGTGGCTGAACAATTCCCTCAAAGCTGATCTCTGGATTCTTTTACTAAGGTTTTCGACAAAAATCGTCCAGGCCCCATCTGCTGCCTTCTCCACTTCTTGAGTCTTCTCCGGCGCACGGTTGAAAGATCCTCGATGCCCAGACGGTCTCTCTCTCTCTCACTCTCTCTCCATGCCCAAAGTTTAGTTTCACTTTAGAGTTTATAGATTTTATTTAGGGTAATTATTCTATACACAAGCGCTTGTAAATTTTTTTTACACAAATGCCTTAATTTTAGGGTTAGGGACTTCGTTTATGGTTTTAAGTTTAGGGATTTAAGTGTAGTAGTTTTGAATTTAGGGGTTGTTGATATAATTTTGAGTTTAGGGTTAAATTTTAGGGTTTATATGTTAAAATCTAAATCCCTACCCATATTACCCTAAAACTTAAACCTGACTATAAACCTTAAATTCTAACTATGAACCCTAAGATTTAAACACCTACACTAAAACCCTTAAATTCTAAACCCTAAACTCTATAATTGGTGCGCATGTGGAAACAGAAAGTTTCCACCGCCAATGTATAGGATAATAATCCTTTTATTTATAGTTTATACGTTAAAACTTAAATTTTTAATCTCTAAATCATAAATTCTAACATCAAACCTTAAATTACAACTACAAACCCGAAATTCTAAACTTCTAACATAATCTCTTAAACTCTAAACCTTAAACTAAATTTATATACCTTAAAACTGAGATACTTATAAAAAATTTACTGATAGTGTATTAAACATAAATCCACAATAAATCATATATTTTTATGTGATTACAAAATTTATTATCTTTTAATAGTTTTGCGGAAGCTAGGACCACGCTAAGTCGCTAATCACTAATTAATCCCTCCCCTCCCCCCAAATTGAGATTTATGGAAATTAATCTAAAATCTAGATGATTTGGTCATTTTAGTTATGTGATTATATTTTAATATACAAGCAGTGTAAAAAAAATACATAATCTTTTATATTTAAGTTGTAAAATTTAAAACATAAATTTTTAATCCTAATACTCTAAAACCTAAACATATATCTTTAAATCCTAAACTCTAAATTTTAATTATAAACCTTAAATTCTACACCATACAACCTAAACCCCTAAACTTTGAACCACAACATAAATCTCTAAACCCTAAAATTAAAATACTTGAGTAAACTAAATTGTCATTTTAATATCTAATTTATCATATCGGTCTAATTTATGTATAAATACATTTCGGAGTTAACACTATTTCATTCTTATCAATGAATTTATATCCCATTCATTTGCTTAAGACTCGTTTATATTTTGGATTAAATACAAATAAGTGCTTGAAATATTTTTTATTTAGGTGTTTAATCTATTTTTTAAAATAAAACATACATTTAATTTATTTAGGTGTTTAAACTATTTTTAAAAATAAAACATACGTTTAAAGTTACTTTGACCAAACTAAATGTCTGAAGTTTTAATTTTTGTCAAAATAAGTGTCTAACTCTTTTATGAATTTGTTTTTTTTTTGCCATATGTCAATTAATGAAAATTACACATATTATTTAAACACCTAAATAGATAACATATATTTACTTTAGACACTTATTTTATATTTAAAAATTATATTTTTTTCATCGCTTTTTCGAACTGTGAAAATCACACATATATATTGAATAGGAAAATCATATATATAATGGATAATTATTTGATACACTGGCGGTGGAAACTAAAAGTTTTCACAAGCACTTTAATTTTAGGGTTTAGTAGTTTAGAATTTAAGGATTGTGAATAAAATTTAGGGTTTATGGTTAGAAATTAGGATTTATACGTTAAAACCTAAACCCTCAACATATTACACTAAAACCTAAGCCTTAACCTTTAAACCTTAAATCCTAACCCTAACCCCTAAATTCTAACCATTGCCCCTAAATTCTAAACGCTTACACCCAAACTCCTAAACCATGCACCCTAAACTAAGTCCCTAAACCCTAAAACTAAGGCGCTTGTGGAAATTAAAAGTTTTCACTGCCAGTGTATTAGATATAAATTCATATATAATAGGATTAAACTTATATAATTATATTTAATAATAGTAAATAAAAATTGATGGAGGGTGAAAAGAGCACATTTGATAACTAAATTTAGAATGAAATAAAATTGAATTCCTTTAAATTTTTTTCTCAAATATTAATTAAAATTTTAATTTATCAAACAACATTTAAATAAATTAATTAAACAATGTGAAGCTTGAGTATCATACTAGTATTAAAAACTCACAACAGCGTGAGTTTCAGCGAAGATTTTTTGCCTATAGAAATTAGTTTTGATAACCCTAATTTCATATTCTTTTAGACCAAAAATTCAGGGACTACCCAAACTATTAACCCATCACCATGAAGAAAAACCTTTAGAACTTCTTTTTTCCTTTTCATCCTAAACACTAACTATAAATAATTCAATATATATTTGTTAAATTATAGTTTTAGTGCCTAAATGTTATTTTTTTAGTATGATGGTGTGATATAAGAGTATCATTTGTTCAACTTTTTTAGTCTTTTTTAATAAGACACACACTGTGCAGAACTAATGCTCGAACCCGGGTCACCTAAATGAATTACATCACTATTTATCAGTGGTACAACATCAATAACTAATTTGGTTAAAATATGACAGTTTAATTCAAAATTCATTATTTATTCTACAATATGACATAGTTTAATCATTTTATTTGCATACAGGGTGAGTAAATTTTAATGGACAACATCATTAACTAATTTGGTTAAAATATTAACGTAGATTATTTTATTAAAAACACCTCTTTTAACCCATCATACTTTCAAAGGCATTTTTTGTATTGAAAGATTGTTTCTAAGAAAAATTCACACCAAATTTTCAATAAAAATAGTTAAGCTTCATTCAAAAATATTTCCCAAACGGTTGTTGTGTCACTAAACGCGTAAACCATGATGAACGGTCACGCCAAACACACAGAAGAACATTTTAGAACCCATTTTTTTTTTTGCTTCAAAAGTTATAAAATCATAAAAGCTAAAAAAAATTCAATTCCTGCCAAATGCTTGTTTTCAGTTAAACAGTCCGTCGGAGAATCAATATCGAATAGAACCTTAATTATATTAGATAATTACACTAATTATTGATATAATAAAAATAGAGAAAATTAGATTATAGTTCAAAACTAAATCCTAAATTTAAATGCATAGAGGGACCAAAACCACAAATTGACCTATTTTTAATAATAATTGGAAAAAAATCACATTCTTGAAAATTCCTGAACTTGCAAACCAGAAGGTTCTAGTATCTTGTATATCATCCCACAGAAACAGTCTCCCGCAAACTTGTTAATCCCTAAATCCCTCCGATAAAAACCCAAACCCCAAAAGAATAAAAGGAGCAAAAAAAGAAGCGATTTTGAGTGAAAATGGCAGAGGAATTGGCGCTGGATTTGGAGGAACTTAAACAACTTGAAACCATCGCAAAGAGGCCACGTATTTTATCTTTCATTTCATCTGAGATTCGCAACTTGGAAAAGGTTTCTTGAAATTTTGATGCTTTAAACGAAATGGGGTGTCGTTATTTTGATTCTTTTCTTCATATTCTGATGAATTTTTGTTAAACGAAATGGGGATTGCTTTCGCAGTGTATGAGATTTCATGTTTTCTTATTATTCCAACTTTGAAATTCGATGGTATTTGTTAATTTCCTTAGTTTCAAGCAGATTTATTTATGGGTTTATTCGGTTGCAGGCTTTGAAAGAGAATGCAAATGGACGATCTCCTGCTGCTGCTCCACAAATTCCAACTCCCATTGCGACATCGGCTAAGACTCCAGTTAACCCGGCACTGAGTTATGTTACACTCGCCTCGTTCAGCTGGGATCAAGATAATGATAAAGTCAAGGTACAAAAAATTTGACGTTCTTAGGGATTTAGGAACCTTTTCTGTCATTTCAAGTATGAAATATCAAATCCCTTTGATTTAATTTGTTGGGATTTGGTCATCCTATTTATATGTATGGATTAGCTATACTCAACAGTTGAATAATCTATATGCAACAAATTAGTGAAAACCAATAGTTCAAGTTTGTTTGTTTGTTTAACACGGATGTCGAATTCGGATTTCGGACAAATGAAAGTAGAGAGACTAACTTATTAATTTTTTGGTGAAGTAATGAGATGAACTTTATAAATAGAACTCAAAATCTATAAACTTATTTTATCAGTATAATTTGATGTTCTCTAGGTCATGGTTAGCATTAGCAATAAGGGGTGTTATACAGCCTAAGAGCAGTCGATTATTATCTCAAATCGAATTTGAACTTTAAAACTGAAACGAGATTGAGCTTAAAGTCTCGGATTTTGACCTGATAGAACCCCTAGTTAGTTGCTTGTTAGATTTGTCTTCAAATTTGTGAGCTGTAACTTTTTTTGCATTACCATTGCATTCTCAAAATTCTTTTTGGCTGATGGTGTGTTTATCCGACAGATATATGTGTCTCTGGAAGGAGTCGAACAGGAGAAAATCCAGGCAGATTTCAAGCCGACATCATTCGATGTTAAATTCCATGATGTTCAAGGAAAAAACTATAGATGTGCTATTCCGAAATTGAACAAGGAAATCGAACCAGAGAAGTGCAAGGTGATAGTTAAGCCTACAAGAGTCATCATCACGTTGTTCAAAGCTTCTAAAGGCAACTGGCCTGATCTGCACTACAAGGAGGACAAGGTAATTTTGCCTAGATCACCATAAACAAGCTTACTTCCCATGCTTTTTTCTCATAAACCACACTAATATTTTTTACCGACACAGCTGAAGCCGAATTTGGATAAAGAGCGAGATCCGATGGCCGGAATCATGGACTTAATGAAGGTAAAGTTTATCCCATGAATTGTTCGTGACATTTGTTTTAACAACGAATCCGCAACGGCTGAATTACTTCCGGTTTCCGTAAATTGCAGAATATGTACGAGGATGGGGATGAAGAAATGAAGAGAACAATTGCCAAAGCATGGACTGATGCAAGATCTGGCAAAACAGCTGATTCTTTGAAGGGTTACCGTTGAATTCCTCATGAAAATATTTCTGAGAGTTGGAATGGCTTTTGTTTTCTGTGGGTATTTTAGCTCAATGGTTTCTTTTATACTTTTTGTTGGATCTTGACTTTGTGGTATTGAAGTTGCAGGAAGCTTGTTTCTGGATATTTTTTGTTTCCTTCCATGGAGTACCATTGAAATTTGGAAATACTTTATGCCTATGTTAATTGGATGTAGATCCGATTATTAATCGGTCAATAAGTTGAATACTAAATTACTAATAATTAGTTTTAAAAAGCTTGTGATCTTATTAATATATAATTTATTATGAAATTGTTAAGTAGAACAAATAATTAATCTTGAAGAACACCACTATAAAATTATAATTTATAGAAATAAGCAAATTGCATTTCAATTTTAGTTCTTTCTCCATGTTCACTTTAAGCTACTGTTCTTTGACATATTTGTGAATGAGTGATCATAATTATTAAAAAATTTCTAGTTTCCACAAAGACAACTCACTCTAACTAGACATTGAAAAGAACCTGTGAAACCTGATGATTAGATGATATGGAAAATTGCAACAATTTAGGAGCGAGATCTCTGTGGTGGTCGGAGCGCCGCACGCCACCATCATTCAAGTATTTGGCTGCCGTAGTCCGCATTGAACTTCTCATATCGATGAGCATGTAAATGAGCCGATGGTCTCGTGTTCTTCAGAGCAGTTTCTATATCATCTGGTGTAATTGGCCCAACTTTTGGCAGCTCTGCAAATCAAAAACTAGCTTTTAAGTTCTTCGATATTAATTAAATATATCAAATTTCACTACAAATTGGAGGCAAAACGAAGACAAAAGATCTCTTTTGTTTCTTTGATTTATCGTGTTTATAGAACATTTAAATCAGCTATACAAGAAATACATACCATGTTCGGGCACTTCTTCCAGGCTATTCTCAAGGACTCTCATTAATCGTCTCAAAGGTTGCATGGCTGCTTCTTTGCAGACTAATCGAATATCCGAACCCGAATAACCGTCTGATCTTTCCACTAATGTGTCATAAGGAAGAGTCTCCTCATCTGGTTTTCCGGGCAGAAGTTCTTCGAACATTGCTCTTCTCGCTTCGGGTTCTGGGAGGGGAACAAGGATCTTTTTTCAATGTGGTTAAAGGATAACATAGCTTGAAGTTCATGATGATTTTCGGGTTATTTGCATAAAAGATGCTATCGACTGACCTTAGAGAGTAATCGGTAACATGTACATAGACTAAACAGTCTAGGGATAGTATGACCTTAGAACATTTTAACCTAATCCTTAATATCAATTACAAAATTCATGATAAATTTACGCGTCATTGTCAAAGGATACTCGCTTCTCGAGACGACGGAGCATGGCTGCATCCAATTCCCAAGGCAGGTTTGTTGCTGCCAAGACGAACACGAGCTCATCGGACCGCGTCAAACCATCCATCTGTGATTTAATACTACAGATCAATCTTTGAGAAAGCAGGGTTGAAGTATAACATGGTCGTAGCTTAGTTTCTCCTGATGGTTTATATCACTTGATTCAAGAGTGGAAGATATTGACTAAAATAAACCAGTGACAGTGCTAGAAGGTATCCAAATAATATGCATGAATTATCACTGGTCGCATGCAAGTATAATCTATGCAAAACCTCACCTGTATAAGTAGCTCGGTCTTCAATCGCCTACTTGCTTCATGTTCACTGTTCCCTTCGCCGCCACGCTGACTTATGATGGCATCAATTTCATCAAGAAATATGGTAGATGGTGCATGGTGCCTAGCTAGGTCAAAAAGTACTTTTATTAACTTCTCAGAATCACCTGAAATGTTATAACCCCGTTGTTAGATAAGTGAGTGATATTTCTAAGAACACTAAAGTTGTGTTCAGACAGGTCCATTGATTCATATTGACGTCATGATCTTCTAAAAATAGTTTATCAAAGCCTGCTGCTAAGTAAGAAATTCTAATGGAACAGAATATAAAATGATTCCAGTCAACGATGGAATTTCTTAAAAGAGACAATTCCATATAAATTTCATGCCGAGGACCAAGTCCCTCTACAAATCAAATAAGGTCTTGGAAATCACATGCTTAACATACCACGCCATTTGCTGACTACAGATGATGCTGAAATATTGAAAAATGTCGTCTTGCATTCTGTTGCAACAGCCTTTGCTAGCATTGTCTGCAACCAGAATGGTGATTCAAATAGAAACTAACATCAATACAAGCACCATGGCATTAAGATATAGCAAAAATGTTCTCAGAAGCATAATCGTTTTTCAATGTTGAGGAAACTGTGACCTACTGTCAATCTGAAGTTTACTATGTGACTATGAAAATTGAAAGATACGTTCCCTTTCATGATAACCAAATATCTTGCATATCTACTGCATTATGAAGATGGCTTGTGTAAGACAACATCAATTTGACGGAAACAACTGAAGAAAATACAGACCTTTCCTGTCCCTGGGGGGCCAAAAAGGAGAATACCCTTCCATGGTGAAAGAAGACCCGTAAAGTACCTACAGAAAATCATGTCAATTTTGGAGTGAAGCTTCAAAGCCCATACCATATTATTGAATGTTTCATGTTCAACATTTACTAAATCAAATTCACTAAACAAAAGCTCCCATGGTGCTTTGCAGAATACTTCCATTGATCTCAACTTTTAAGTATGAGAGAGGGAAGCAGCAAATGAATTAATATTATAGAAGTGGACATATATAGAAGACCTAATCTCTCACAAGTCACAAATCTGCATTTCTTTTCAATCAAGATGGAAAAGAAAGAAAGAATTCTTGACAAACATATTCCATGCACTTCAGAGAGTACTACCCTTGGAATCTTATTAACTTAATAACGTTGTAATAGAACTCAGGTTGTTGCCCTTTGCAGCTCTATCAAGCTCAGTGCCAAATATAGGATTCCAGCATTGACCCGCAGGACATGTATACAAACTAGTCTATACTTTCTAATTTCCATATGGAAAATTACTACTCAATCGGGCAAACAAGTTGCCCACTTTATTCACTTCGCAAGACAAAATTAAACTTAAATATAAGGAAATTGCACAAGGGTAGGATCCAATACAACAGTGATTACAAAAATTCAAGAAATGGCAGATTATTATAGATTCAGAAACATATGCTAAAAGTCAATGAGAAAACTATACAGCCCTAATCCTTTCATAGGAAATGAAAGACTAGTGAAATACTGTGCATATAGTCCGTGATGTTAGGCATAGAAATACTTACTTGGGATATTTTATTGGCATAACAACTGCTTCTTTAAGTAAACGTTTGGCGTTCTCTAATCCCTTGATGCTTTCCCACTTAACATCTGGACTCCCTCGAACAATGTCCCTAAAAGAGAATAATGTAAGATGATATGAACTAGTAAAAATTTCAAGTTATAATGCCAAACAATATACCAATAGCTAAATCACCAATGAGGTTCCTGATATTTATAATTACCTGCTCAGACTCTCCCCTAAAGCACGCATTTCTGCAGTTTCAAAAGCAGGAAGAAGAGACCTTTGCCTATACATATGAAGGAAATGAAAACATCATTTCTAAAGAACCGGAGAGTCACACATTGTTTCTCAGCAACCATTAGGATTCAACTTCAAACGCAAGAACGGTAATACGAGTCATCAATGTTGACAACTATACATATACAAGCTACATGTAAATAAACAAATCAATTAAGTTGCAAATCAGAGGAAGTAATGAACATACGGTCTTGAATCAAATCCGTTGGACACCGCACCGTTAGAGTGTACCGAGTTTGTATTCTGAATCCAAAACAAAACAATTATAAACCATTCCAATCAAGAAATACACACACACACAAAAACACCAGAATTTGAAAAGCTAAAGAAATATACCTGTTTTTGGTACTGCTCGTAGATAGCCATATCAGACGAGTTCTTAACAGAATGGTTTCCATTTGAGGTCACATTCAAAGCATTTCCATTGGAGACGGCCGCATCAGCTGCTTCATCATCTTGCGGCTCAGCTGATCTCTTCCTCCCAAACTATGCATCAGAAAACATTTTAGAATCCATATTATGTTTCCAGAAACCGCGTTGAACTTTTTTTTCAGTTTCTTCTTCACATTGCTTCATACAGTTAGATCACAGTTCAAAAATCTAAAGTACATAAACAAAACGAAAGAACAACAAATAATTGAATCCAATGCAAATCAAGCTAAACAAATGAGCATAGATCTCATTTTATTTAAAATAAAGTAAAAGTCAATCGAAGTAAATCAAGTAAACATCATGCAGTCCAGTTCAGTCCAGATTATTAAGCGGGAAAAAAAGGAGAGAAGGAGTACCAGAAAGGACCAGCGAGAGGCAGAAGATTCATCGGCCATTGTTTGACTAAAAAATAAAGATGTTTTCCTTTGGAAGGGAGAGAAAAGAGAAGGAAAGAGTAACAGAGAAAAGAGAGATTTGGGAGAAATAATTTTCCTCAGATCTCTCTTTCGCTTTGGTTCATTAAACTACTGTAGAGTGTACAGTTTGGAATGCAGAAGAACTGGCTACAGAGCACGTGCTTTTAAAACTCAAAATTAACGAGAAAAAAATTTGGAAAATACAAGTTCAAAAATTATTTGTTTGATAATATATATATATATATATATAATATATTATATTTGGAAAATTGTATTATACATCGGCTGTCGTGTTTTAGTTTTTTGACTTTTATAAAAGAAAATGACTGTCAAAAAGCGCATGACTGCACACTGTATTAAGAGAATTGTATAGAAAAACAATAATATTATGGCATGATTTAATGGTTCATGTTTTTAGTAATCGGGAAAACTACACCGGTAGTCCCCAAATTATTACCGTATTTTTAGTTTGGTCTCAAAATTATTTTTTTTGGTTTCCCGTCGTTAAAAACTAACGGAATTGCTGATGTAGATTTTTTTTATTTTTTAAATATTTTTTATTATTTTCTCTCTCCTATATATATTTTAATTTTTTTATTCAGACTAATGTGGTGGTGACACGTGTCACAACATAACAAAGAAAATAAATTCAATGTGAGAGGGGGAGTTGGAATTCAAACCCATGTCCCCTAGCTCTAAAGTTATTGAGCTAACCACTATGCTAAACTCCAAATGTTAATATGTTTTAGCACAAATTATCTTTAAAGCAATCAAATGAACCCCCAAAGAAGTATAGACATGCTACTATTAATGCCGATATAGTGACAGCGAAAACGTACGCTACTGGAACCTTTCCCATATTCTGTAATAAGAGATATGATAAGAACAAGTTCATCGTTTGTTTTTTTTGAATTCCAGAGAAGCAAATCAATTAGCTACAGTGATGAAAGAGATGAAGTCAGGCTTAGATGTAGTGACTACTAAAGTACAAGCTTTAACTGCTAAGGTAACAAGCTTCGACCATTGCCAATCACATTTGTTTTTCTTGTTTTTTTTGCTTCATGTTGTTTTAAATCAGTATTTTTCGTTGATTTGAGCGACAGGTGAAAGCAAATAGCTTGCCAACTGCTGATGGGATAAGTTATTTGGAAGCCAAACATCTGTTGTTTCTGAACTATTGTCAATCTCTCGTGTATTATTTACTTCGCAAGGCAAAAGGGTATGCAATTGAGGGACATCCCGTTGTTAGAAGCCTTGTTGAGATTAGGTGGAGACTAAAAGATGAACTTGTTGTTATCATATCTCTTATTACAGGGTATGGGAAAGGTTGAATAGCATATGTTTTCGCTGCCATTATACCGACATTAATGGTAGCAGGTCTATATTTCTTTGGGGTTCATTTGATTGCTTTAAAGATATTTTGTGCTAAAACAAATTAGCACTTGGAGTTTAGCCCAGTGGTTAGTTTAATGACTTTAGAGCTAGGGGGCATGGGTTTAAATCTTAGCTCCTCCCCTCACATTGAATTTATTTTTTTTGTTATGGCGGTGACACGTGTCACCACCACATTAGTCTGAATAAAAAAATCAAATAATATATATAGGAGAGAGAAAATAAAAAATATTTAAAAAATAAAAAAAATCCATGTCAGCAATTCCGTTAGTTTTTAACGACGGGGGACCAAAACAGGAGAACTATGTAATAGAATGGACGGTTTTGTCAGAAAAAATAGTTTTGGAACCAAAATAGGAAGACGTTAATAGTTTGGGGACCACCGGTGTAGTTTTCCCTTAGTAATATTAACCGATAGTTTACAACTGATTGATTATTTAAAAAATTATAATAATATATAAGTATATGATTATATTATATATTTTTTTGAATAATTTATTATTTGTTGATATTTTGTATATTATTAGATTATGAAGAATAATTTTTTGATATAATATTATTAAGCATATTTGAAGGATTTATATATTAATTTATTATTTATATAATTATTTTTAAGATAATTTATTAATTATTAAATTTAAATAAAAATATAATTGTGTCAGAATAAAAGGAAAAATATTAGTTTACAAATGTTATAATGTAAATATGTGAGGGTGAAGAATTAAAATAGAAAAGGTTAAATTTAGGTTATTTGGAGATTTTTTATAATTGTTAAGGGCAAAAGGGTCTTTATAACTCTACTATTACAATCTACTATTTACCAAACATCCAAATTAGCAGATTTAACCGGTCAAACATCTAATATTAGTTCAAACCGCTTTTTATCAAACATAACCTATAATTAAAAGGATGGATGATATAATTAAATCCTTGAGTTGTCACGATGAAAAATGACTATTATTATTAGGGAATCCAAATTCAAACAATTTATCTGTAGATTATATGTGTAAATTTAAATGATTAATGAGATGAACAATAATAATAATTAAATCAAATACCCAATTAATAAAATATTTTTATAAGATCCTAACTTTGTTACTTTATTATTCAAAAATATTATTTTAATTATAGGCATAATGTTAAAAATATTTTTAGCGTATGACTGAATTGTCACTTTAATTTCTTTTTTTCCGAAGTAATTTAGCGCTCAAGGTTTCATTCTGGATCAAAATAGCTCTTATATATGTGAATAAAAACTATTAGTCAATTGACAATAAACAACTTGAAATAACTCGACAGAATAACATATCATAAGCAAAAAAATATTTTATATTGTATATATTTTTTTAAATTCTTTTTTGACTGATGTGTTATTCTGTAAAGTCAACATATTTACCTATATGACACTGTTGTCGCGGTGTGCACTGTCATGTAGGTTTGACACGTCATTTCAAGTCATTTACCATTGGTTGACTAACAATTTTCATCTGCATATGGGCTATTTTGACCCAAAATAAAACGTTAAGGGCTAAATTGCTTCAAAAATATATAAACTAAAATGACAATTTAGTCAAACGTTAAGGGTATTTTTTTTGACTTTATACCTTAATTATAAACACAAATCTCTAAGGTATACAAGCAGAAAAATACTATTAGTGAATTTGAGTACAAAATTTAAGGTATAATGTTAAAATTAGCCACAATGTTTGACTGAATGGTCACTTTTGTCCTTATTTTTTGGAGCATTTTAATTTTAACATTTTAATTTTTGTTCAAAATAGCTCTGTTTGGAAGGAATTCATTAGTTGACTAACACTCAATTTTTTTGCCGACGTGGCGAGTCCACATGAATTGGATTGCTGACCTGGCATGTCAACGTGGACTGAGTTGATGACATGACATTACAGCAAATTTATTTATTAAAATAATTATAAATTATTAAATTAATTATAATCAATCAAATGACGACGTGACATCATTTGATTGATTTTAAAATAAAGGTTTAAGGGTGCTTGAAGTCTTTAAACTTTTTTTAAAAAAATCAACTAAGCCCCTGAATATTTTTTGCACCCAATAAAGCCCTCAAACTAATAAATTTAGTCAATTAATCTCTTTGACCAATTTTGACCATCAATTTTTGTTTGTATTTTTCTTCATATATTACTGCCACATGACACTATCATTCTGTCATGTGACATTTACATATTTTTTAGAAAATTATTTTTTATAATCTTTTAGAGATTTTTAGAACTTTTTAAATTTTAAAAAAATAAAAATTTCTGAAGAATACTTAGTGACAACACTGTAATTTAATACGATGTACCAATTGATCCAAAAAACTGTTAAATGTAACGGTCAATATTAATCAGAGGAGTGAATTGATAAAATTTTAAAGTTTAAAAATTAATTGGGTGGGAAAAAATTTCAGAAACTTAATTAAAAATTTTTTAAAGTTAAAAGGATAATGGTACCCTTAAACATAAAATAAATAAATAAAACTATAGTTTGGAGGAGTTGAAAATCAAACATGTGTCTAGTAGGTGAAAGACTTGACGTCAAACCACGAGATAAATCTCTTAACTTCGTAAATTATCAACAAATATAATGCATGGATATTGAATATTGATTTCAAATTATTTCGTCCAATGACTTGATGAATTGAAATTATTTAGTTCAACAAGTGTCCTAGTAGAAAATCGAATGATGTTTATTTTAGGAGATACGGATTCAAATCGTCATATCTATATAATATATGTATATTGTCAAATAGTTAAGAATATTTTTGAATAGATACTTATAAACTATTCAAAAAAATATCTTCATAAAATAAGAACATAAAAGTTACTTGAAGAATATTAGAAAAATAGAGTTAATAATTAATTTATACCATAGAAAATTTGAAGAGGCACTTTTAAGTAACAGCAAGTAGCAATTTACTGCTGGGGTTTGCGGCGCTGTGAACTGCTAGGCCCAAACACAATGCATCAGCATTGAGCTCACAAGGCCCCAAATTAATGTATAAGTTCAACCCTATAATATTTTATGTATGTTTTATATTTTTTGGTTTTTCAATGTATTAATCGAGTGAGTCCAATGACTAATTTTTCATATTTTATTATATATGAGTAGATGTTGACCATAAATTTTAAAAGTTATTTCATGTCGAGAACGAGGATAAAACCCTGGACCATTTATTAAGATAGAAGAGATTTTTACCATTTTACATAAACTCGTAATTTGTATGTTTTATATCTTTATCACTGTTTTGCAGCACACTGAACATGTTTTGCTAATCTGGTGTTTCGTTCTTTTAGTTTTTTCAATTTAAATTTATTATGTTTTGTCATTTTTTGCTACAATTTTATTTATTTTGGATTGTTTCTCTATTTTAATGTCTAATAAAATTCAACCCACATATTATATATATAAATGTATGCTAAAGAACTACATAACTGAATATAATTTTATACTATTAAATTAAAAATTATTATTAAAAGAAATGAAGTGGAGCAATGCGGTAAGATTGGGTATAATCAAGATCTATAGACAAATAATTTAGGATAAACTTCACCGGAGGTCTCTTTTGTTTGGGTTGTGTTCTATTTTGGTCACCTATTTTGAAAAAAGCTTGTTCTTGTCACTTACGTTTTCAATCTGTTTTATTTTGGTCACTGTGCCATTAACACGCGTTAGTTTGATGACGTGGCATGTTAGTCAAAATGGTTAATTTTTAATTTGACCCATAAACTTAAAAAAAATATTATTTTGACCCATAAATTCTCTCAACCTCACTTTTAACTCACAATGTCGTTGATCCGACCACATTCTTTGGTGAGTGATAGCTCCGACCACCTCTATCTCCTTCTCATTCTTTCCTCCCCTTTATCCTTTATCAAAAGCTAAAACAAACTCCATGTTTTTTCATGTCAAAGTTTGATGATTTATATTGTAACACATTTATGCAACTAGTGGGAGACACTAATAATACTGCAACTAAAATGATACTCTGGTGTAAATTTCCTCAGACACGTGTTCCTTACTTTAACAAGGCGATACTCTTGTTTGCGTGGCTTTATTATTTGATGATATTTGTATTCCCTGTATTGTTCAGGTGAACTGGTTTTTAGAGTGGCCTACGGTGGCTTTAGAATCAATCAATATTATGTAGAACCAGTCCATCCTAGCTGACCGGAGCAACAACATCGTAGGCTAAAAATGAGGTTGAGAGAGTTTAGAGGTCAAATTAATATTTTGTTTAAACTTTAGGGGTCAAATTAGAAATTAACTATTTTGAATAACGTGCCATATCATTAAACTAACGGGTGTTAATGGCACAATGACTAAAATAAAACAGATAAAAAACGTAAGTGGCAAGAATAACTTTTTTTAAATAGGTGACCAAAATAAAACACAGCCCAAATAAAAAAGACTTCTGGTGAAATTTACCCATAAAAAAATGTGCATGCGACTGCTATACTTCTAAGTTCTAAGGATGTATTTAGATGTTACAGTGTAATTACATGCAAATGTAATTGTCATGTTTAATTATAAAGAATTTTAAATTTTAGATGTTTAACTGACAAAGTGTAATTACATTCTAATGTTTTTTATGATATGTTTGATAATATAAGTTGTAATTACACAGTTATATAAATTAATTTTAAATTTATATTAATTATAAAATTAAAGAGTGTATAAACGAAATTATCCAACTTCAGATTCCACTGCTATTAAAATTTCACTCGACATCGTACTTTAGGGGTGATATTTTCGGATATCAGATTCGATTTATAAATTAGAATATCCGAAATTTTAGATCAGTAAAATAATGATTCGAATTCGATCCGAAAAAAACAGATATCCAGGTATTCAAATATCAAGTACTCAGATCATGTATCCGATTATCCAAATATATAATTTGATTTAAATATTTTTTCAAATTTGACAGTCGTATCTATGAAAATTTTGGATTTTCGAATATAAAAATTAACAAATTGTCAAATATAACAAGATTGACATCTATGAAAATTTTATTTTTCGAATTTACGAATATAACAAGCATTAAATTACTAAATATAACAAGATTTATATCTATAAAAAATGAATTTTTGGATATTTTGGCTTTTCGGATAATTCGAAACTTGAAATATTGTGATCCATATCTGATCCAAAATATAAAAAACAGACCGGATATCCAAATTTTTGGATCGAATCAACGGATAATCGGATTGAATCTGTTAGATCGGATATTTTTGAACACCCATATGGTCTGTTACTATGGGTGTTCAAAATTACCCAACCCGATTATTCGACGACCCGGTACAAAATAGGCGGGTATTTTAAAGATTTTTATTTTTTTATCGTGTCGAGTAACCGGCCCAGTAATTTTTCGGATACACGAGTTGAGCTTGGGCCGAAATTTTTCCCTTATCGGTTACCCGACCCGACACTTTTAATATATATTTTTATATCTTAAATTATATGTTTATTTTAGATTTTTTTTAATGTTTTTACTCCAAAATTAAATTCAAATCCCTAACTTCTTTCTATGTTTGTATTATATACTTTTAAGTTTTAAGTTTAATTTTTTTTTAAATATTTATATTGATTTGTCAATATGATATTTGAAGGGGAAAAATCACGATCAAAATTAATCTTTTTAATATATTATTTTGGTGATAAATTTTAATATATATCTAAATATTTCACATTTCAAAGTTAAAACTAACTTCAAATCACTAATTTTTTGTTTGGATTATGTATTATAAACTTTTTAACTTTATGTGTTTAATATGTGTTTTTTTAAATTAAAATAAAAAATAAATTGGGTGCCCGTTACCCGGGTACTCGAATATAACGGTCCGACAAAGTAGGTACCTGAATGAATCGAGTATCCGACAATGAACACCCCTATCCGTTACACCCCATCTCATCTAGTTTTGGTCATTTCACCTGAATTTCAGAGTACCATTTGATATGTGACAATAACTTGTATATTTCGTGGTGGAACTCAACATTATTTATTAAAAGTAGGTACCTGAATGAACCGAATACCCGACAAAGTAGGTACCTGAATGAACCGAATACCCGACAATGAACACCTCTATCCGTTGCACCTTATCTCATCTAGTTTTGGTCATTTCACCTAAATTTCAGAGTATCATTTGATATGTGACAATAACTTGTATATTTCGTGGCGGAACTCAACATTATTTATTAAAAGTTCACTTAAAAATAACTGACAAGAATAAAAGTCATTCATAAAATTAATACAACTTTTAGGTCACATATGGAATTTAATTTCACACAGCTTTTAAAAAAAGGTGTACGTGATAGCATAATGAAAAGATTGCATGGATGGTAAAAGGGAGTGATTGTTACATTAAAGTTGAAGGACAAAGGGAAAAGGTCATGAAAGGAAAAGGAACAACCTATGTCATTTCCACATATGGAAAGTTGAGTCAGCACATATTGGCACTTACAAACTTTGACAGAAACCCTAAATATTTTGGCTAAAAAAGGGTGAATTTTGATGGTATTTTGACCACCACAAAGCTAGAAATCATAGGCCAGCAACAGCACTTGCTGCTCTTTTCTCAAACATGCCAAGCCTATAATCTGCCAACCTTGATTTGTATGCAGATGTCTTGTATTCCCACCATGTGAACTCCTTGTACAAGCTCTCTTCTCCTTTTGCCATTAGTGAGGGTAAAGGCACTATCTTTTCACTCAATGGTGGCCCTCCAAAATAGATCATTGAGAGCCTTGAGTTCCTTGGGTCTGCCAATACCCTATGCCTCACACTTCTAAGTCTCCCATTTGTCATTACCTGCCCCATTCACAAAAATTAGTAAATTTCGTAACAAATGACATCTCTTAAATACGATTATATGAATCAACCGAATAAAGTCGAGAACAATGACACTGTATACGAGATTAGTAGATATCAGTTGAGTCAAATGATAAAGAGTTCGATATCCCTTAAGTATATACCTGCAAGGCATCACCAACATTGATGAAAAAAGAGGTCTGATCAGGCGGGACTGAAACCCAAGTCTTGTCGTTCAGACAGATTTGCAGGCCGGATGTGTTGTTGGATCTCAGGACAGATATTATCTGCGGGTCTGTATGCTCACCGAACCCTATCAAATTCCGACCACTCAATGCTTGAAGCTCCGGACATGGCGGATAATGGTTTAGCCTGAAGCACGAGTCGCTGTTATCATCTCTCAACAGCCTACTCAACGCATCCCTCGGCTCTATTCTCAAACCATCCGCCACCAATTCCACCACCTCGAATGCCATTCTCTTCACCGCCTGGATATAGTCATTCACAGCTGAGCTGCTTCATCAAAAAAATGCCAAAATTCCAAAACTTTAGTCTATCTGCAAACTTCACAGCCTTTAAAAGTGGTAAATTTAAGCTTTAGATTACCGGAAAATTTCGGGGTTTTCTCGGAAAACAGTGTGGGTTTGTTGGGAAGTGATTTCAGGGTTGGTGTTGAGCCTGAGGAGGAGATATTCAACCCATCCAACATCGCCATTGGAGCCAATCATTTTGCAGCCATAGCCAAAAGGGTCGGGCGGGCCGGATTTGTCTTTGTCGGACTGGGGGAGATTAAAGAACCTTAGAGCTTCGGTTTCCAGTTTGGTAATGAATTCCATTGGAACTCCATGGTTAACCAGCTTGAAGAAGCCGTACTCCTGGCAAGCTTTGACGATGAGGGACTTTGCTTCGGGGTCTCTCAAGTTTACGACCGGGATTCCATTGAAAACGCCGGTGGTTGGCTTGCATGTTTTGATCAAAGAACAATGGTCTAATGCGGCGGATTGTGAGTGGACCACCATGGTCGGAAAACAGGGGAAACAGAGCAGAGATGAGAGAATGAGAATGGAGGAATTGTGGGAGGAAATTGAAGGTATTTATATACGAAAAAATGGGAGAGGCAAAAACTTAAACAAAAAAAAGGGGAGAGGCGTTACTGACTAGAGAGTGGAAACATCTGGCATTGTGTTGTATCTTTGCCAATTTATGCTTTCGAGGAAAATAAATGAGAATGAATTTCTTTCATTTTCTCTAAAGAAAAGGGAAATCAAACCATGATTTTTCTTTTTAACACATGCATAAGTGGAATAGAAATCAACTATCTTTTTCATGTACTATTTATACTCTACATTAAAATTTAAGTTTGGAATTTAAGGTTAGTGTTTAATAAATTAGATGTAAAATATATGTTAGGGTATAAAGTTTATAATTTAAAATTTAAGATTAGAACTTAAAATATAATTTTTAGTGTTGGAGCTTGAAAAGAGGCATTAAAAAGGGACATGATTTTTGATGACATAATCGATGCATTATTTGGATGTAGGGTGAGCAAGACTCGAAAAAAGTTAAATTATTTGACTCAACTGGATGCGACAACTCGAAAATAGAGTTTGAGTTATAAAATAAATATTCGAATAACTCAAATTTTTTAGTAATTAGTGGATCAATTTTTAAGTTCTAGACGAGTCTTTTAATTTTATACATCACATATGAAGAAATTTAAATGTGTGTTGTATATGGTTTAAGAAAATTGTTTAGATTGGAACTTATTTGTACCATAACATTATAAATGTTTACAATTAAATTTGAAAAGAAACTCGAACAACTCGACTCAAAAAAATTCAAATAAAGTTTAAGTTATATAATAGGTTTAAGTTATATAATAAGACTCTTTTACTCGACTAACTCAATTTTTTCACTCAACTTGACTCGATCGAATGTCCACTCCTAGTAGATGGTTATTAGTAGCGTTGATTCGGACATTTGTATATATTTGATTTATATTTTTATTTAGATATTTTAGATTTATAAAATATTTGTATTTGAGTATTCAAGTAACTATCATCTGAAGCAAATATGAAAATTAGTGCATAGATATTCATTACTTGAATCCATATTTTACATTTCCTTTTAATTTTTTATTCCAATATTTAATTTCCTTTACAAGTTGCCACTTTTAACCCTTTGACAATGCACACACCTAGCAGACATTCTGATTGAACTCAGATTTTCTAAAATGAACATCATTCACATTTTTATTGAGACCACTTATTGAGTTATTTTATGGATAATAAAAATATTCAGGTTATTAAAAAAATTGCATATATCTAATCTATTGTCACCCCTAGACTGATTATCATACGTGTTTTTAAGTTCAGATTTCTTTTTATTTAAATTTTATCATGTATAAAATTTTGTCCAAATTTATTGTGATATATATTGGATATATCCTGATTATTAATTTAATTATGTATTTTAATGATGGATTTTAAATGTAATTAATCAGGTGCTGAATTGTACTTACAATTGTACTTATAACCTAAAAAATGTACTACTCAATGAATTTCTAATATGTGGGACTAGGGTGGGTCTCTTTTGTGTTGTGTTTGATAATGAAAAGAGCATATATATACTTTGCAAAATATAGGATATGCTTAATAATTTTGGACATAATAAAAAAACATTATATAAACATGATCTATTTAATAAACATGAAAATAATGTAATAAATACCAACAAGGGTTAAGTGCAATAGCAAAGCATATTGTTTTCTCAAGAAGATAATTCATATTCGAGCCTTAGAGATAATATTGTTGAGAGAAAGAGTCACGAATCTCGAACATAAACCATAAAATGAACATGTACTATACCAAAAAATAATGTAATAAGTACAATAAATATATTTAAATTTAGTTATCTATTTGTGCTTGAGATTTTAACATTTTTTTTGTTTTCCAATGTATCTACTGGAACAAATTCAATAACTAATCTTTCGCGTTCTGTTAGTCCATATAAGAGTAGATGATGACAATAAATTTTAAAATTATTTCATTCCAGTATGAAAAATTAAACCCTCTACCACTAATAATTTGTTTCTATTGTCCTCTTCTTATATAATGTGACAAAATAAATGAAGACGTCTTAACGTTCTGTTAGCTCATTACAAATTAAAATAATAATTTTGGTTCTCTATTCATTTTGCCACGTCATAAAAGAAATTGAAATATCAAACTCTAAATTTAAATTAAGATATTTATTCTTTTATAAAGAAAAATTGAAAGGCTTAAAACTATGTTGTGAGAGCTTTGGCAAAACCAATGTGAATATGTGATGACGAGTTGAACTAAAACTACTAAAATAGGTTACCACGGGTTTTAAGCGAAAGGATAAAGATCTCTCCCATATTAAATAGTGGTCGAAAGTTTGATTTTTGGATATAAAATAACTTTAAAGTTTGTGACTAGCATCTATCTCTATATGGGTCAACAGAACGCTAACGGTTAGTGATTAGTATGAGTGAACAAAACTCGACTCAATTCGAAAAAAAATTTAAATAAAGTTTGAGTGATAAAATAGAAATTTGAATACCTCAAAATTTTTAATAATTAATGGGTCTATTTTTAAGTCCGAGTGAAGTCTCACATCACATATGAAGAAATATGTATGTATTGTACATATATGGATATAAAAAGTAATTTAAATTGCAATCAATTTGTATTACAATGTATTGTTATGCTGCTCCTAACCATAACAATGTAGAATGGAGAGTTAGGAAAGTAGACGTGTTAGCTAATGTTGATGCAAATGCAAGTCTGGTTAAAACTTCGGATATTAGCAATGATAATATTGCTGGAACTAGTGCGGAGTCTAGTGCTGAACCTTCCTTTTCAGCTGAGGCCACTACTACTGGACAAGTTAATGTTGAGCTTGCTTCGGCAGTGGCCACTGATGAGTCTAGGGGTAGTGTTGAGCTAGCTGTTGGGGTTGGGGTTCCTTGTGCCGCTATGACTGCCGTTAGTGAGGGGGTGGTGATAACAAATGATGAATTCCCTCCTCTGGTGAGCCCGGTTTCCAAAACTAAGGACAAATCTGCTCTTAGTAGCTCGAAGAATAAATTTGAGGCTTTGAATGATATATCCAATGAGGATGAGCCTAGGAAACCTAGACTTGCTGCGATGGGAGTAGCTAACTTACTTCATGAGATGAAAGCTAAGAAAGGTGACATGCTGAAGTTGAGGGGGTCACAAAGGGGATCTAAAACTCATTAAATGACTGTAGTTTTTTGGAATGTTAGGGGCTTCAATAAGCCATTGAAGCAGAATAATGTTTTCAAAAGATTGAGTAGTGTTCAAGCCTCTGTTGTCTGTTTGGTTGAAACTAGAGTACGTGAGGTGAACTTTCTTCAGTTGTTCAGTAAGTATGGCTCTGAGTGGAGATGTTTTCATAATTACCAACATGTTGATCTGGGAAGAATTTGGATATTATGCAAAACAGGATCTGACTTCACTGTGGTTCATGCTGATGATCAAGTTCTTACTGTGAAGGGTCATCTAGATGGAAGGGTTGTTTTCATTTCTGCTGTGTATGGTAGTAATAATGCTATACAGAGGCGTAGGTTGTGGGATCAACTCAATGTTGTTGCTTCTTTCACTGGTAGTTTGTCATGGATGGTTGGAGGTGACTTTAATGTCACACTCTCTGCAGAAGAGAGTTCAGACTTTGAATTGTTAGGCCCTCATGTTTCTGCTGATATGATTGAGTTCCAGGAGTGCTTAAGTAATGTAGGGTTGTTGGACCACCCTTTTGTTGGCCTAACCTTTACTTGGACTAACAAGCATGAGGAAGGCTTCCTTGCAAGGAAACTTGACAGAGTTCTTGTAAACCATCATTGGTGTGTTGAGATTCCAAACTCTGGAGTTGAGTTTCTTCCTCCAGGGGTTTCAGATCATTGTCTTGCTTTGGTTAGGCTATATGCTAAGGACACTGTGCAGAGGCCAAAACCTTTTAAGTTCTTTAACTTCTGGACTGAACATCCAGATTTTAGGAGGGTGGTGGAAGGTTCATGGAGAGAGCCTGCAGAGGGCAATCCAATGAGAATTCTCTTTACAAAACTGAAAAGGCTTAAGCTACATCTGAAGGCTATGAATCAGAGTCAGTTTTCTGAAATATCTAAGAGGGTGAAGGATAAAAGAGCTCAATTGGAAGCCATTCAAGATCTAAATTTGCGAGGGCCTGTTCATCAGGGAAATGTGATGCAGGAAAAGTTAGTTCAAGAGGAGCTTCATAATTTGGAGAAGGCTGAGAGGTTTTTTTATCAACAGAAGGCTAAAGTTCAGTGGCTTACTGAGGGGGACCAAGGGACTAAATTTTTTCATGATATGGTGGTTGTGAAGAGAAAGAAGAGTACAATTAATTTCCTGTATGATGAGGTGGGAAATAGATTGGAGACTTTTGAGAGTATTGCTGCTGAATTTGAGCAATTTTTCACTGGACAGATTGGTCAAGTGGATCAGGGGGTTGGTGGTTGTTCTGTTGATGATCTCATGAGCATTCTACAAGTGACTATTCCAGATGAGGATCATGAGTGCTTGATTCGACATGTGTCTGATGAGGAAATTAAGCAGGCTTTTTTCTCTCAGGGGAAGAACAAGGCCCCTGGGCCTGATGGTTATACTCCATGGTTTTTTCAGTTTGCTTGGTCCATTGTGGGGAATGATTGTGCTGCTGCTCTTAGGTATTTTTTGCTACCTCTTCTCTTATCTCTGCGTTTAATGCTACTGCAATCACTTTAGTGCCTAAGTCACCTGGTGCTCGTAAGGCAAGGGAGTTTAGGCCAATCTCTTGTTGCCAGTCATATATAAAGCCATTACTAAGATTTTGGTAGGAAGACTAACATCTGTGTTGCCTCCTTTGATTACTAAGAGCCAATCTGCTTTTATCAAGGGTCGAAGTATAACTGATAATACTCTCCTTGCACAAGAGCTGGTGAAGGGGTATGGTAGGAAGGTTATTTCACCTAGGTGTGCCCTCAAGGTTGACCTGCAGAAGGCATTTGATTCCTTGAATTGGGAATTCTTGGCTACAATTTTGGAAGTTATTAATCTTCCTGAGGTATTTAGGAAGTGGATTCTTGCTTGTTACACTGGTAGCAGATTCTCCATTACTCTGAATGGGAGTCTTGTTGGGTTCTTTGAAGGGAAAAGAGGAGTGAGGCAAGGGGACACATTGTCCCCTTACCTTTTTGTCTTAACTATGAATGTGCTCCCACATTTATCGGATATTGCTGCAGCAAACAGAATTTTTCAGTACCATCCAAAATGCAAAAGAATTGGACTTACTCATCTCTATTTTGCAGATGATCTCCTTATATTCTGTAAAGGGAATTTGGACTCTTTGATTGGTATCCAGTGTGTTTTAGAGAAGTTCTACGACTTCTCTGGTCTTAGGTTGAATGCTGCAAAGTCTGAACTTTTCACTGCAGGTATATCCTTTGACCAACAAACTGAAATGGGTAGTTTGACTGGGTTCAAGGTAGGCCATTTACCTGTAAGGTACTTAGGCATCCCTTTAGTTACCAGGAAACTTTCTAAAAAGGACTGTAATAGTCTGTTGGAGAGCATAAAAGCAAGATTGGGGCATTGGTCAAGTAGATTGTTGAGCTTTGCTGGTAGGATGCAATTGATTAGAAGTGTTCTATTTAGTGTTGTAAACTACTGGTGTAGACAAGTGGTGCTTCCAAAAGGTGTTATTAAGAAGATTGAGTTCCTTTGCATGAGGTTTTTCTGGAAAGACAAAGATGTTGTTGTTGCTGGTGCCAGGATAAGTTGGGGATCTATTTGCAAACCTAAACGTGAAGGTGGTTTAGAAATGAGGGATCTGCATGAATGGAATACAGCTTGTTTTGTGATGCTGCTGAGACAAATGCTAGCTGATGAGGGCTCCCTATGGGTTGCCTGGGTTAAGGAATATGTTTTCAAGGGAAATGAGGTGTGGGATGTTGAGGGAAAGCCTCACCATAGCTGGCACTTGAGGAAGATGTTGAAGCTTAAGCCTGTTCTTTCTGCTTCCTTAGCTGCAGGATCAGCTGCTAAGATCAAAGCCATCTGGGATTTGATTCGTGAGGTTCGACCAACAGTAGTGTGGCACAGATTGATTTGGTTTGGAGGTCATGTCCCAAAGCATTCGATTCGAGCATGGATGATCATACTGGATAGGCTACCAACCCTGGATAGATTGAAGAGGATGGGGATTCTGCCTTCTGATCAGAATGAGTCATGTGTGCTGTGTTGGGAGGCTTGTGAAACAAGGAACCATTTGTTTGCTGAATGTTCATTCTCGCGTGGAGTCTGGAATGCTGTTCTTGAGAGGTGTGGTATTCAGCGTAGGATGGTGGAATGGGAGGAGGAACTTGCCTGGTTATGTACTCGTTTGAAGGGAAAGTCTTTGCTCGTTTACATGTTGAAATTAGCTTGGGGCTCGTTTGTGTATTGTGTTTGGGAGGAACGTAACCGAAGGCGTTTCAAAGGAGTAAATAGGGAGATAGATTCTTTAATTGCTTGTATACAGTTGATTTTGAGTGTAAAGATTCAACATAGATGTGTTCAAATTGATGATGTAAATAGGAACTTACTTGAGGCTTGGGGAATTCCCTATGGGATGGATGCCTAAGTCCCAAGTCTAGTATGATGTATGTTCTTCTTGTCTTGGATAAATAAATACAACAATTATCAAAAAAAAAAATTGTATTACAATATTGTAAATAATTACAATTAAATTTGTACAAAAACTTGAAAATTCGACTCGATCCGACTCAAATATCATAAACTCAAATAAAAAAACATTAAATAAAATTTGAGTCATAAAATATGACCCGTAAACTCGACTAACTCAAAAAAAATTTTACTCGACTCGATCAAACGTTCACATATAATCATTGAATTCGCTCCAGTAGATACCTTGAAAAAATATAAAATAGAAGATTGTGTATGAAGATGACTTCTTGTTAAGTTTTGTCTGGTTCATGGGAAAATGTAAAATACTTTGTCGTACCAATCAGCACAGAAATAGCATAAAATCAAGCAAGTAAAACAAGTATTCTCTTGGAATCATTAGTAAATGATACTTAGAAGTTAATGAAATGGCCTTTAGCGACTACATTATAAGGCATTAAGACTGACCTTCCTAAGAAACAAACTTCAAAAGAAAGTGGGATGAAAATTCTCTGGTTTTTTTTGGTGTCTCTTTCTATGCTCTAATACTAAAAAAATTAAATTTCAAGTTTTAATTTTAAATTTTAAATTTTAAACTCTATACCTAAAATATACACCATACCCTAAATTTTCTAAACTCTAACCATAAACCCTAAACTTAATTTTTAGTGTGTGGACATAAATAATAACACAAAAAATAGAAAATTTCTATTAAAGAAAGTGTATGTAAAGTTCAACTTCGATAAAGGCATAAATTAATTTGTCAAAATTAGCAAAAAGTTAATAAATAAATAAATAAATAATACTCATACATCAATAAATTCCCTCGACAGATTTTCACTTAGTCCACTCACAAAGTAGAACAAGGAAACTCTAGTTTGTAAATATATAGGATATTACTAGTTGTTACCAACGAAATAAAGAAATTAAAATTAAGTCTTATTCAATAATAAGGTTGAGATCTTAAGACTTTTAATTTTCAAGTTCTAGTTTTACCATAGGTAAATATCATAAGTAGGTTTTTACTCCATATTTTATTTTGGTTTAAGTTTCACCATATGTGAATCTTATATATATATATATAGGGTTAGATCAACTTACACAGTGTAAAATTCTTTAAGTTTTATACGTTTTTTGGGTCGTTGGATGGGAAAAATGGATGACTGATATTAACTCCGTACTTTTTTTTTTCAAGTGATAATCTTCACATATTTTACTGTTAATCTCATCCATCCGTTTTACCCATCCAACGATCCAAAAAAACATGTAAAACTCTCTGAGTTTTACACTATGAGATAAGATCTTCTTAGTCTCTTAACTATGTAAAACTTGAAAGTTTTACAAATTTTTTGAACCATTGAATGAAAGTAAGTGAATGATTGAGATTAACAGTAAAAATGTGAAAATTATCACATAAAAAAAGAGATAAGAAAATAATCTTAGCCATTTATTACCCTCATCCAACGGTCTAAAAAAGTGTAAAATCAATTGAGTTTTACATATTGTATAAGTGGATCCTAACCCTATATATATATATATATATATATATATATATATATATATATTAGTCACATTAATCAACATTTTTAAACTTTTAAATTTTTGGGAGTAAAAATGTAATTTTACCATTAGCAGATAAAATGACAAAACTTGTATTTCGATTAAAAAGTTATAATTCAATCTCGATCCCTTAATATAATTTTTTTTGCTTCATCTTTGTATAGATTTGTTCTTAGATTAATCGTTTTTCAATTTAATCATCTATTGCATTCGATTAAAATTGTAATTTAATTTGCTTGTATTAATCACTTCATAAAAAGAATATTATGCACTTAATTGATATTTTGGGTTTCTTTTATCAAATCTCGATATATGGAGAAATTCACATGCAAAATTTGAAGTCACCATTATTTCGAAATAGTGGTATAGTAATTGACCACCCTTGTTTCGGCAAGTCATTTTCTGTAAATAATGTAGCAGTTGCCTTTCAATATATCCATATATTATGCATGGCTATTGTTGAATAATATAGTATGTATCTATACACAGAGATGGACTGAAGGAAATTGGAGGCGGTTGCTTCTAAAAATTTTGAAATTTATATATAATTTTTTAAAAAAAAATTATGCATTTTTTATTAAAAATTTATTTTCGTCCCTTTAAATTTTATAAGTTCGCTCATTCTAGAGAGAGGGAAAATATATTTTCGTCCCTTTAAATTTTATAAGTTCGCCCATGCTAAAGAGATGGAGGGAGAGAGAGAGGGGAAGGAAGGGAGAGAGAGAAGAGGAAATCTAGTTATATAGTATATTTTTTTTTTAAGTTTTACATTTTTTGGACCGTTCGATGAGTAAAACGAATGATTAAGATTAACAGTAGAATATGTAAATATTATCACTTAGAAGAAAAAAAGTAAGACATTAATCTAAGTCATTCATTTCTTCCAATCAACGATCCATAAAACGTGTAAAATTTAGATAATTTTACATTGTGTAAGTAGATCGTAACTCATATATATATATATATATATATATATACACGTTGCTATTTCATTTTCACAGAACAGTCAAGAAAAAGAAAGTTTGTATTTAGTCAAAGAGCCCGATGCACCGCCCATGAACAATGCCAATTCCTGCCTAAAACTCAGCTATTGAGCACCGTTCATAATTTCTTTTTTCTTTTAAAAAGAAGGAACCGGAAATTGTTGAAATTTGTGCTTTTCATGCTTGCCTTAGACGACGATGGTTCATATTTATTTTATATATAGGAATGAGATAAAATTAAATTTAAATATCTATATATTTTATCAATTTAATTTTTTAATTAAATTATTATAATGTTAATGAAAATAACGACTAAAATGATAAATTATATGGGACACTACAATCTACTTCATTAATAACGTTAAGAAAGTGATGTTCTTGTAAACCAATAGCTTCTTGGACTTCTTCAATTGGCTTTTTCTAAGAAACATTGTTCTTAAAAAAATAGGTTACTTCAAAAAATAATATTTTGAAATCTTATTTTTTTTCGACGACTTTAAGAAATTTTAACTTATGACGAATTTGTTCTGTCTTTCAAACAAAATTTTCTCTGTATACGTACTTCTATAAGAAAACTCAACACAAGTTTTCTTACCACTATTCAAATAACTGAGATTCCCAATTTTAAAAGGAAACAATAATTTTTTAAGAAAAAACTCTACACACAGGAAAAATTTAGAAAATAGTCCAAATGAAAGTAAATATTTAAAATGTGGGGGATGTTGAAGAATATTTGAGGATATAGGCCGTTTTTTTACAGTATACGGGGGACCTTGCCATGTGCAGGTGGCGATGTCTAATTTTTTAATGTTTTTTTTCTCAAATCTCGCCATGTGTAGGTGGCGATGTTTAATTTTTTAATATTTTTTTCTCAAATCTCACCATGTGCAGTTGGCGAGGTCTCCCTTGTACTGTAAAAAATAATTTATATCCTCAAATATTTTTCAACATCACTTATATTCTAAATATTGAGTTCTATTTGGCCTAAAAATTCAACGAACACACTCAAATAATTAGTGCGAAAATGTAGAATTAATGTCACAATCGATGTTACAGGGTTTTGAATTTTCAACCCATCACAATTCAATCCTTTTCGATTAGTTGATGAATAAATTATGAAGATTCCACCATTATTTACCGCAGTTCTTCGCCAAAATTAACTTAAATGAACTGTATGAAAATTCCACCACCATCATTCTGTTCAACTCATCAACAGTAGCATTGTCTTTTAACGTCGAGTTAATAATTTAATGACTTAAGGGTATCATAAGCCCTTAAATTTTTAAAAAATTATTTAAGTTTTTAAATTTTTTTACACCCAATTTAGCCATTTTATTTCTAAATTTCATCAGTTCGCCCATTTGATCAACATTGACTGTTAATTTAACAGATTTTTCTAGATCAATTGGTGCAACTTGTCGTGTTACAGTGTTGTCACCCGGCATTTCTAGAATTTTTTAATTTTATTCAAAAAATCTTTAAAAATTCCCAAAACTCTAAAAAACTTATAAAAAAATATAAAAAATAATTTTCTAAAATAATCTATAAATGTCACGTGATAGAACTGTAGTGTGTCACGTGACAGTAATATCTTAAGAAAAAAATCGTCAAAAATTAATGGTTAAAATCTTTTTTTTTGGATAAGTTTTTGTTTCATTTATCCAAGAAGCAGTAAACTGCTACATCAAAAAACATAGTATCGAAAGCCTAGATCAGGCCCCAAACTGTACAAAGCCTATGATTAATCACATCTACTCTATCTATACATTTATACTGTAAACGTATACCTATAGTATGCTTAATACAAGAAAAAATATCCTCACTTGATCTACTTTTTCCCCTGAAATGCCTGAAGTTCCTTTCCATCCAAACATTATAAACAAAAGCATTCCAAGCAAGTTTCAAAATCAGAACCAACAAGGATTTACCCTTGAGAACCTTCACAAGCCAAGCTAGCTCTTCGGACCAGCTGATACACGGCCTGGTGATCCGACAAGAATCTAAAATGGACAGCCAAATCCTTCTAGCAAAAGGGCAAGAGCAGAAAATATGATCCCTTGTTTCCTCCTCTTCCCTGCACAGTAAGCAAACATTTGCAGCCAGCAATCCCATCCTTTTTAACCGATCATAAGTAGGGAGGCGATCCAAGATTGCCATCCAACATATAATTGCATGCTTCGGAATGTGCAAGGGAAACCATACAAGTTTTTGCCAATCCACTTTGGGTTTAACATCGCGCAAATGCTCCCAAATCCAACGGGAAGTAACCATGGACCAGTCCTGAACCGGAGAAAAAACTACTTGCGCCTCACCCCTCAATTTTACAAGCTTACGTACCAGCTGTAGCTCAACTTAGGAAGAAGCTGCTCAAAATCATTACCCTTTAAAATGTACTCTCGCACCCAATCAACCCATAAAGAACCATGGTTTGCCATGATGTTACGAATCAATGTCATCAAGCACGCCTTAGACCAACATTTCAGGTCTTTTAACCCCAATCCTCCTTCAGACTTTAAGGAACATATCTGCTTCCAACCCACCCTCGCGCCTTTAGCTGAAGTATCACTTCCTTTCCAAAAGAATCTGGAGCACATTTGATCAACTCTCTTAATTACAGCCTTTGGAAGAGGAACCTGACCACACCAAAAATTCAATATGCTAAACAGAACCGATTGTATCAACTGGAGTCGCCCTCCATAGCTGAGCTTCTTTCCAGACCAAGTTTGTAACTTTCCACCTATTTTATCAAGTAACGGGGTGCAATCTTTGGCTGTGAGTTTCCTTGAAACAAGGGGAATCCCCAAGTAGCGAACAGGTAAGACACCCACTTTGAATCCAGTATTTCCCACCACAGCAGCAAGTTGATCCTCAGAAACACCTGAAACAAAGATCTCGGATTTGGTTGCATTCAGCTGCAAACCAGATATGCTATAAAATACTTCAAGTACACTAAGCACCCCGAGAATGGATTCCAATTCTCCTTTACAAAAGATCAAAAGGTCATCCGCAAAGCATAAGTGAGTAAGGGAAATACGCTTACACTTTGGATGAAATTTAAACACTCCCTCTTTCACAGCTGAATTTAACAGAGCCGAAAGAACAGACATGACTAAAGCAAACAAGTAGGGCGATAGAGGGTCACCTTGCCTCACCCCTCGCTTTCCTCGAAAAAATCCCACCAAACTGCCATTAAATGAAACAGAGAACCGAGACTGCATAACACAAGCTTCAATCCACTGTCTATATTGCTCCGGCAATCCAATAGCCTCAAGAACCTTGCTAAGAAATCTCCAATCTATCGAGTCAAAAGCCTTCTGAAGATCTATTTTCAGTGCGCTTCTGGGAGATAAGGAATTCCTTGCATAGCCCATCACTAACTCTTGCGCAAGTAAAATATTGTCGCCAATTCTCCTTCCCTTTATAAAAGCGGATTGATTGAGGGCCACTAAATCTGGCAAATAATCCACGAGACGAGTAACTAGAACCTTCGTGATTACTTTATACACCACTGAGCAACAGGAAATAGGACGAAACTCCTTAGGCTTAGAAGCATTTGGTATCTTAGGAATCAATGCTATTGATGTAGCATTAAAAGCAGGTAGAAGTTTCGAGGACTGAAAGAAAAATTGAATGGCACTGATGAAATCCTTTCCCACAACATCCCAAACCGATCGGAAAAAACCTGCAGTGAATCCATCCGGACCAGGACTTTTATCCTTTCCTTGCACAAAAAGAGCATCCTTAATTTCTTTATCAGTTACAGGCCTAATCAAACTATCACAAACAGAGGAGGAAATGGAAACTCCTAGAAGAGCTTTCAAGTCTTCAACTGAACACCCCGATACACCACCATCCTGACTTCCAATTAAACCCTCAAAGAAGTTAACCATTTCAGCAGACATTGTCTCAAAAGAATTAAGCCGTTGCCCTTCTTCATTAAATAGCACTCGAATCGTATTGCTTTTCCTACGAGCCCGTACTGCACTATGAAAAAACTTGGAGCTAGTATCACCTTCCTGAATCCACTGTATTCTAGCTTTTTGCTTCAAGAACGACAACTCAGCCTCCTCCAACACTGCTAATTCTGACATCAGTGCAGCTTCCTTAATAGTATCTACGCTTCCTTAATTAATGTTTAAAATTGGTTAAAGGTCTTAATTGATTTAATTTATTGGTTTGTAGGGCTTAATTAATTTTTTTTCTCCAAAGTTAGAGGTATTGTTTAAGTAGGTCTTGAGTTAGAGGTATTGTGTATACGAAAATTTCTCATTAAGAGATTCTCCCATTAAAATCAAGTGTGCAACGATAGTCAATTTAAATTAGTTAAGGTAAAATCTTAAAAACCGAAGGAAAAAAAACTGAGAGTGAGACTGCGATGGTGAAATAAACATGTATTTCAGCGACTTTGTGATCCCCACAGGCCACACCACGTTTCCATGTTAACCGAAACAATACTGCAATTTCAATTATATTATTAACTCTCATTTCTACTAAATAAGCTCACGTATCTTCTGCTTAAGCTTATATACACACTGTTATCATTTTCTCAATCTATCATTTTTAACATAGATTTCTCCATTATTTAGAGCAAATTGTAACAATAATTGTAGAGCCTAGGAAGTCTTAACATCCCAACATTTCAAGAAATTTAAATTACACCCCTTAATTTTTTTAGAAATTTTAATTAGACACTCTCAAATTTGTTAAAATTTTCATTAAGCCTCTCAATTTTTTTTTTAAAAAAATAGACTTTCAAAAAAAATTATATAATCTCATGAAATTTTTAAAAATTTTGAAAGTTTTAATCAAACCTCCGTTACTGGGAGTAAGTCGTAGTTGTGATAGCAATCAAGGGCTTTTTTTATCCAACGTATAATTTTTAAAAAATATATCAAAATATGAGATAATTTGATATTTAATTGATGTAACGTAGGATTATTCAATGACATATTTTATTAAGTTATCTTTATGATTAAATATTTTGTTAAACAAGTCTAGTCTTTAATAAGAACTTTTAATCACGTGTTCTAAAAATTGTTGACTCGCACATTTAATAATTTTTTTGAACAATTACTACCTAAAAAGAGAGGAAGGGAACCTAAAAGAAGAAAGGGCGTTAACTAAAAGTTTTAATCACCTATCCTAGAGATAGTTAACACGCACACTTTACAATTAAAATAGCTCGAATCTGAATCAGAGCAACATGTTTTTAGTGAAACCACCAGAATATCAATAATTGAATAAAAATGTTATTTTATTAGTAGTTTGGAATATTAAAAAAAAGGAAGAATGGCTCCTTTCGAAGTCGTTCATTTAGTGGACCAATTGACAATTGACGGCGTTTATGTGGACACAATGAATTGCACGGTTCATAATAGAATGACATGACAATTCCATATTTCCATTGCTACTTTTTTCGGTTTATAAATATATACTATTTAACAATATATATATATATATAATATGTAAACATGGAATATTATTGTCCCTCAAGTTGGGCAGCCTGCATGTCTGGCAATGGCTTGGCTGCCTCTTTCTTAATAGATTCCATTTTCAGGTCCCTATCTTTTTACCGAAAATTTTTAGGGTGAGACACCCGGTAAAATTAAAATTAAGTAGTTTTAAATAAATTTTTATTAAGTTGGTAAAAAAATTTGTAACTATATAAATTCGTACAATCTACACGAAATTTTACTTACGAATTTGTGTAGATTGTTTAAATTTGTGTAATTACACAAATTCTTACCTAAAAGAAAATTTACACAAATTATTATCATGTTGATAAAAATTTATGCAATTACACAAATTTTTACCCAAATAATAAGAATTTATGTAATTACACAAATTTTTACCTAAATAATAAAAATTTATGTAATTTCACAAATTTCTACCGATCCTATCAAACTCTTACAAAAAAATTTATAAGAATTCATGTAATCACATCTTAGCCCACGCCCCCACCCTAGAATTTCCCATCTTTTACGCGGCTCATCAACAAAGCCGTTAAATTTTACTTCTACTTAAAAAAAACACACGTGCCGGTCTGATTCATCCCCCACCCCGAGCTGCTTGTACACTTGACATGCGGACAGACAGGGAGAGTCTATAGCCCTGTTTGGCAATTAGCGGATAGCTGATAGCTGATAGCGAATTACATTAGCTGATAGCTGATAGCTAATTGCATTAGCTGATTTGACTAGCGAATTGTATTAGCTGATTGTATAAAAGTGTTTGGTAAAATTAACTGATAGCTGATAGCTGTTTGATTATTTAAACAAGTAAAATGACATATAAGGACATGATTATATTCAATACTTGTTTGAATAATTTATCAATTATGAATATTTCGTATCTAATAAATATTAATTAGATTTGTAAAAATTATTTTTAATATAAATTTCCTAAACATATTTGAAAGATTTATATATTAATTTATTATTTATATAATTATTAAAAAAATTATATGCACATATAAATATGTGATAATAAAAAATAGAATTAACTTACAAATATCACCATATAAATTAGTAGTAACAACAAATAAGTCGAATGTTTAATATGTTATTATTTATATTAAAAAATATTATTATTTAATTTAAGTTATTTGGAGATTTTTGATAATTATTAAGGGTAAAAGAGTTATTACAACTCTAATATCAAACCTCTAATCTCAAAAAGCTCATATTAGGAGCTTTTTCAAAATTAGCTTTTTCACCTCAATCCGCTCTTTCAATCCGCTATTTACCAAACATCAATATTAGCGGATTTGACTAGTCAAACCTCTAATTATACCTCAAACCTCTAATTTTTGCCCAAACCGCTATTTACCAAACATGGCCTATATAAATTTATTTAAGGATCGAATTATTCACTTAAATTTAGAAGAATTAAATAAAAATATTAGATTCTAAAAGTGTGTTGGAATAAAAAGTTAAATCCATTTAAAATATAAATCGAACTTAAGATTTAACATTCAAGACTTAAAAACAGTCTTATTATTATTTATTTATTTGTTTATGATTAAAATTTTAATAAAAGAAATACGTATTAAATTAAAAATGACATAAATATTTAAAACAAACAAAATGAGCATACTCATAAATTGACTTGGAATAATCATTTATAAATATGGGCAATTTTAAGTAAAATTTGAGGTCTATATATCAACTTAGGTAAGGTTTGAGTAAAATATGAATTCTACTTTTTGGTAAATGAGTATTAACATAAGGGACATGAGTTTATGTCATGAGTTTTTAAAATAGTTTGTAATATCATAAATAAAAAGTAGTACAACTCTAAACTTAAAAATAAGAAAGATGTTATCAACAAGTGTTAGATGCATTAGTAAGACACGTTGTACTCTCAAGTATGAGTGTACATTCGGTCGGTTAGCCGAATCGAATTACTCAAAATCTATTAATCGGATTTTTTCTCTTTTAATCGTTAATCGGACCGAATTTTTGTTTGAAAATTTTTAACCGAACCGAAAAAAGTTACACAAACGGTCACTAAACTATGCAAAATGATATTTTTAGCCATTAAACTTTCAGAAGTTACAAAACAATCATTAAACTTATCGAACTATTACAAAACGTTCATTGAATCATTGCACGCCATAAATTATTGATAAATTTTAAAATGATTCAATAAATTTAATGATCATTTTGTACTAATTTGATAAAGTTCTATGACTATTTTATAATATATAAAAAAATTAATGATCATTTGTTTAGTGACAAAAAATAAATATATATAATATTTGATATATAATAATTTCGGCTAATTCGGTTAATTAACCAATTTTGAACCGAATTAACCGAAACTGAATTTTGAAAGAAAAAAAAACTCTTAATCATAAATCCATCCTACCTAAAATTAACCAACTGATTATCGAAAAAAATTCAGTTCAATCGGTTAATTCGGTTAAAAGCGAATAATGCACACCTATATCCTAAGGAGAGGACGCGAGTTTAAACTTTAGAAATGACATTGTTAGGAGGGGTACAGACATACATATTAAAAAAAGCTTTAGAAAAAATGTAATAAAATAATGTATACTCAAAATAAGTAGCATATATCCTTTCTCTTTGTTCAAATTAAGTTTGTGTGAATAACTAAAATTTACCGAATAATGTCAATTTATTATTGACTCGTATACTAAAAATAAAAAAAAATAACAAGTTTATCAAACGTACAAATATTTTAGTATTGTAATATCATAAATAGCTCGATTGGCCCACCTGCTCATCTTTATTCTCTCATTTTCTTTAGATCATGAGTTCTAAACCTATTAGAATCACTCTTTCCCCTCTAAAGTCTCTCTTTCTCTTCCCTTAAGTAGAATTAGGTTTAAAATTAGAATTTGTCACAAAAAGAAAAGCTAGCCCAGTCCATAGAAACGTCTTCTAGAATTATATGTCAGTTACTCATTCATTAATTTCATTGTCGTTTCTACATATATGCGCAGCTTTCTCTATTGTTGGACGCAATGTTAAAATAATTTTAAGAGTGATCACACATAAATATTTAAAATCTTAGGATAAACTCAATTCACAAGATTAAAAAATAAGGATTAATACGTATAAATTTTTTTAAAAAAATAAAATTAAATTTATAAAATATAGAGAGTTCAGAGTAAATATGTATCTACCCCAATATTTTTTTTCAACTTTGTCTTTCTATATAAATTTCTTTATAGATTAATTTATTTTTAAATTTACCCCACTTACAAACATTTATATTTTGACCCCAACTCAAATCCTGACTCCGCCTTTTTATTCCCATTTACCTTTGCTAGATATATCGGCTTCCAGGTTGGCCTGACCAAGTTGCCAAGAATATACTCCTCCTAGAGTATCACTTGCCTTTTTAACGATGAGAATTAAGATGCTTCATCTTCTTGTCGCTGTCGCTATTAATTTTGATTCCGCCAATATTTGGGTCCCATCCCATTTCTGAGTGTACAAATTTTCTTCAATGTTTCCTAAAACCCCTAATTTAGTCCCTAACATATCAAGTTCATAGATTAAGTGAAGTATCTGTTGTGAATATACTCTCAATTATTTGACAATGCATGTTCAATCACCTTGTTGTAGCTGCAGCTGCGGGTGCTCGAACCCGTAACTTCTAGGAACAACAATCGTTCCCTTAACCACTAAGACAAGTTGGTTCGTACAAAAAATCATAGTTAAATTAAAATAATTTCGTGTTAATTTATCTAAATGGTTGACGATAGAATCAAATCGATTCGACCGAATATTTATTTATTTTACGCATTTCGTGGGAGGAGTAATAATAGAATGAAATGGGGGTGGGGTTGACTATAAATGTAGTAAGGTTTTGATTTGTGAACGAAAAAATGGCTTATTTTACTGGCTTAGGACAATCATGGGTTTGCGAACGTAATTGTATTGGTCCAGATTCAGGCAGAGAATAAACATTGGCCCATCACCATAGTTTTGGGCTTCCCTTATTTACTATTTCATTGGTTTATTTTAGACTCAGAACCGACCGGAATTATGTTCGTTTTATTTATCTAAATTGCTCGATTTTTTTAAAATTATAATTGGTTAAATCGATTCGATTTATATAACCGATCGTTTAAGCCATTTGTTCTTCCTTGTCTTAAATGGCATGTGATTAGATAATGAATCAATATCATTCAATATCATTCTTTGATTTTAAAAAATATGTGTCGGTGCTAGTTAATGGTTCACCGACAAGGCCTTTCTCTTTAAGCCGCGGGTTACGGCAAGGTTGCCCCCTCTCTTCGATTCTTTTCAACTTGACAGCAGAGGTGCTTAGTGCCCTTATACACAAGGCTAACTCAGTAGGCATGTTCAGTGGAATCAAAGTCGGAAATAGCTCGAAAGAAATCACACACTTACAGTTCGCCGACGACCTAATAATATTCTGTGGGGCATCTGAAACTGAACTGAAGAATATCATTCGAATCTTGAAAGGGTTTGAATTGGCTTCCGGATTAAAACTGAATTTGAAGAAATCGAAGCTATTGGGTGTTAATGTAGAAGAGCCAACTATCAAATCATGGGCTAGAAGTGTGTTCTGTCAGAGTGAAAGTCTTCCTACAACGTATTTGGGGCTGCCATTGGGCCATTCGAAAAACAATATAGCTATGTGGGAACCGATCGTGCAGAAAGTGAAATCAAAGCTGAAAGGGTGGAAAGCAAAAGCACTCTCTTTTGGGGGACGTATCACTTTGGTAAAGTCTATACTGTCAAATTTACCAATGTATTACATCTCCATATTCTCAATGCCAGCAAAAATATGCAAACTTCTCACGAGCTTAATCGCCAAATTCTTGTGGGGCTCAATCGACCATCGAGCAATTCATTGGGTAAAATGGGAGACACTGTGTCTTCCTAAATGTTGTGGCGGCCTAGGCCTTGTAGATTTTAAAGTAAAGAACGAAGCAATGTTACTTAAGTGGATTTGGCGGTACGGTACTGAACCTAATAATTTGTGGCGTAAAGTCATTAAAGCGAGATACGAGGCGAACTCCCAGTGGCTTTTGCCTCATAACTTGAGGACTTCTAACATGTCAATTATATGGCGAAACATTACGGCCCTAGTTGCTTCTCCTGATAACTCATTCTTTGAAAATATTCGGTTCTTTGTGGGGGATGGTAAGTCGATTCAATTCTGGACTGATATGTGAGCCGGTGATTTCAAATTGATGGAAGTTTTTCCTAGGATTTATGCATTAGCTTGTCTCAAGAAAGGGCCTTTAGTGGATCATGGTTTGGTCGTAAATGGGGAATGAAGGTGGAATATACCTCTAAGAAGGCGGATTTTTGACTGGGAAATTAGTGCTTGGGAAACCTTCATTAACACTCTAAAAAACTTCAGATCAGACCCCTCCATACCAGACAACATTAGATGGAAGGCTAGTTTAAACGGCTGCTTCTCCATCAAATCATATTGTGCTTTGTCAGTTAATGAAAATTTGAAAGATGTATGCTGGAAAACAATCTGGTCTACTCTAGCACCTCCAAAAGTTGTCGCCTTTGCTTGGAAAGCTGCACATGGGAGATTGCCTACGAGAGTTAATTTGCAGGTTCGCGGTGTAACTCGAATCCCCTCAATCTTGTGTCCATTTTGCCAAGAGGTACCCGAAACTATCACTCATGTGTTGTGTCACTGTAAGTATGTTTGGGTCATTTGGAAAAGGTGGTTTTTGATTTGGGATGTCCACTTAGTCTTCCCTGGTAAGTTAATTGAGCTGATGAGAGGTTGGGAACACTACAAGCCACCAAGGTTGAATGTTGAGGTGTGGAAACTGAGCCTTTTGTGCTTTATGTGGTCGTGTTGGCTGTTCAGAAATGAGGTATTTTCAAAGGGAGGCTCATGGATAATGCCCAACTATTCGTCATTTGCATTCTCCGGTTGGCATGGTGGTGTAAAGGTAATTGGCCTCACTCCAACATATCTGTCAGTGTTCTAACTAACTCCCCTTCTTGTTTCAAAGATGTGCTATACAGCAACTTAATTAAGATCAAACCAGAATGGAAACCTCCTAGGAGTGGTGAAGTTAAGTTCAATACAGATGGTGCGGTCAAAGGGAGCTACGGTCCAGCGGGAATTGGAGGTTGCTTGCGTAATGATAGATCGAGATGCTTGATAATGTTTTCCAAGTCGGTGGGTGTTGCTGACTCTACCACTGCTGAAATATTGGTAGTTAAAGAAGCAATAATGGTTTTCAAAAGTTCCTGCTGGTTTAATAGATGGAGGTTGCACATCGAAACTGACAGCAAATTAGTGGTAGAGTGGCTCAATAACGAGGAAGCAGCCCCCTGTGTGTTTAAACAAATTATTATCTCATGTCTGGAGCTGTTAAAAGATGTCAATTGGAAAAATTTTTATATCCCACGAAAATGTAACACTTGTGCTGATAACTTAGCTAAAAAAGGCATTGGTCGAGTGGCAGAATATTATGAGGAATGGCAAGCTACAGAACCTAAGGTCGAATCTATGAATTGAGAAAGCCGATGATGGTGGTAATGCTGGGATGTGCTGCTCACACTCAAAGTCGATTGTGTTGGCATACATGGTAGGTGCTATCAAAATAGCTTCGAAGCAGAGTTGGATTTAGTAATTGGAAGATGTAAGTATGGTGGGATAGTAAATCCAGTAAGCTGTTCTTTAACGCACTTGTAACTACCTAAACATTAGTAGGATGCACTCTTTTTCCTCCATTTAGGTTTAGGGGGTTTTTTAATGAGGCTCCTACTAATGATTCAATTTGAATAAAAGTCCAACTTTCAAAAAAGAAATAATTAGGTTCTTATTTTTCAGTAATAAAATTAAATTTTTTTATGTTAAGCATAATTTCGATCGATAATTAATATACTAAAACAGTTGAATCTATTTAATTGTAATGAGTGATCCGCATGTTTCCCTTTCTCATAATTTCAAAGTTAAACAATTTTACTTCCTCATAGTTTAATCTTTTAATTCGAATGAAAATTCTCTCCTTTTTTTGGTGTCCTTACTTATGCCCTACATTTAAAATTAAGTTTAAGATTTAAGGTTTAAGGGTTTAAGTTAGGGTTAATGGTTAAAGTTTAGGGAAGTTACAGTTAGGGTTTCGAATTTAATTTTACAGTATTCTTTAGTGTTAGGACATAAGTAGAGACACCAAAAAAGAGAAAAAGATTTTTATCTCTTTTAACTCTTCCCCTAATCAACCTTCTTTTCTCATAATTGTTTGAAGATTAACATTTTCTATTCTAGGGGTGAGGGAAGGGAGTTATACAAATAGATATAGTGCTTGTTGCATTTTTTTATAATAGAAGATGGTTGTTGAGTGCAAATTGTGAAATTGATATATAACATCTAAATAAAAGTCAAAATTTCATGTATATGACTTCGTCAAATCAAAATTTATATATAACATTATTCATTATTTTTAAAAATAATTATATGTAGTTTTACTATTAATTAAATCTGGAAAGTATTAATGTTATATCGATCAAGTCTTATTATCAATTTAATCATTAATTTAAATGTTAAATATCAGCTTAATTAATATGATGTATAACACATTTAAAACATGCGTACCTCAGTTATAAGAAACATGCGTACCTACAAGAGGGCGTTGGCCCTTTGGTTAATGGTCAAATTTCACTTTTAGTCACTCCAAAATATGATTATTCAATTAATGATGTTTAAACCGACGCTTTACCTAAATGCAATATTTTCTATTTGGTCCCTCCAAAGATCATTTATTTAATATAAAACCTTTTAAAATAAAATATTTAACTTTGATCACTCCAAAATATTACATTTTCATTGAAAAAAATCTCATTCCCTCCTAACTTTTATTGACATTTGTATATATTTTAACAAGTCACATCTAAAATTGATGGCGCAGCAGGTGCCCGTGTAGCTACAATTTGATCTACATGCTTTAAATATGCTATGGGTTAAATTTGAACTTATATATAACACAGTGACAGAATTATAGAGGGATTAGTGGGGCTATGGCTCCAAAAAAAAGGTGAAATTGCTCTTGGACCCTATATGTATAAATTAGTATTTGCCTCTCTAAGTTTAATTTTTTTAAATTATCTCCTTAATAAATAATGTTGAGTTTATTATTATTATAATGTCTTAATTGACGACAATACTAAAATTTGGTTAATACAATATTTGAAATACTTAATTAGATTGTATTGAAATTTAGAGACAAACTTAAAATCTGAACGATAATCCGAGTGAAATTTAAGTGATTATTCCCTTTTCTCCATATTTTACATTGTAAACATTCGACAAGTATATTATGAGCTAAAAACTAACGGGATCATTTATTCAAAAAATAAAGTTATTTGTTTTAAAAACAATATTTAGAAAGCCAAAAAAGGTGTTTATTTTCGGGTATTCAGTTCTGAGTATCCGAAAGATCGGGTACCTGATTCTTCTAGGTATTACATATGTTTGCCCGTGTTTCGGCCCGCTTTAGTCGAGTACTCGAAAAATCGGGTAACAGATACCTTGTTCACATTTTTATTTATTTATTTTTAAATTTAATTTTTTTAAAAAAATCACATAGTAAACACATAAAAATTTTAAATGTTCATAATACATGATCCAAACACAAAAATTAGTGATTTGAAGTTAGTTTTAAGATGAATATTTGGACACACACACATATATATTAAAGTTTATCACCAAAAAGATATTAAAAATATTAATCTCGTTTTTTCTTTTGAATCTTGTATTAAAAATTAATAAAAACACATTTGAAAATTTAAAAACTTAAAAGTACATAATACAAACTTAGAAATAATTTAGAGATTTGAATTTAGTTTTAGGTAAAAATATTAAGAACCTACAATAAAAATATAATTTAAAACTAAAAAATAAATACTGGCCCAACTACCCGAAAAAATCTCAGGTCGAGTACCTAGCTCGGTCGAATATTTTTTAATAAAATACTTGGGTTTTTTTTTTTTCCATTTCGGGTGGTCGAGTAGTTGGGTTAGGTCAACCGACACCCCTAGCCAAAATCAAAGAGGTTGGTCTAAGTGGTAAACAAATTGGTATCACTTAATCAGGTTTCGAATTTGAAATATTGTATATGTAGAAAATTTTCGTCGCGACATTTATCTATTAAAATGAGGTATGCAACATAGATCGATACAAATTAAGTTAAAATCTTAGTGAACAGAGAGAGCAATAAAAAAATATTTAGAAAGCCAAAGGAAGAAGTGAGAAATGAAGATGATGGCAACATCAACATGGGAAAACGTTATAGAAGGAAGGTCACACAACTAAAGGAAAGATAGTAAAAGCCGCTCTTTATGGGGAAGGCAACGGCCACCACCAAAACTCCTCTCTTCTGCCAATCAAAACTCCTCTGTTTCTCTCTCTTGTATCTCTTCACCACTCTTTTCCTCGCATTTCACCACCAAATCTCCCCCAACAACTGCCTCTTTCGATCCTCACCGTTCGATCCAATTCAATCCCCACTCTTCCGTTACCCGCCTTCCTACGGCGAACACAAACATGCCATCGCCACCCACCGCCATTCTTGTTCCTCCCCTGTTTTGTTCTCCGGTACGGTGCCATTTTCTCAGCTCTTTTGGTTAGATATTCTATTTTGATTGTCGTTTTAGTGATTTTGGGCTAAAGATTGTTTGGTTTTATGATCAGGTTATGGAAAAGTGGCGGAGGAGATCCATAATTTGTGCAAGAATTCGTCTGCATTTTTGCCGGCTTTGAGGTATTTGCAGGGGAAACGTGAAACTTTCGGAGGAAATTTCAGTTTCAAGGAGCGGATTTCTTATTTTAATGATTCGAATAATGATATCAATGTTCCTTGTGGATTTCTAAAGGAGTTTCCAGTTAGTGATTCTGGTTAGTTTCTTCATCTGAATTCTTTGAGAATTTGCAAATTTAGTCTCATGACTCTCATCTTCCATTTCTTCGTCGGATGAAAATGAGCCGAACGAAACTCCATTGGGTTGAATCGGTTTAGTTCATCGTTTTTTAAATATTTTTTGAAGTTATTTTCACTGATTTAATATATAAAATACTTTTATATTATAAATAATAATAATTCGATATAAATAAAATAAAAAACTAACTCGAATTCAAATAATTATGATTTTTTAACCAATAAACAATTTATTTTTGAAGAAAATAATAGCATAACAATCAAAATTTAAAAGACGGATACTCCTAGGGAGTAGGTTAATCCAATTTAGTGAAATTTAAAATAACTTCCCAATCTGATTTTTCATCTGATTTTCCTATTCATTTTCTAGCTTAAATTGAGACCTTCCCTTATATTTTCATCTGGTTTTTTGTTGTGAAAATCCGCATTCTTATCTCAATTATTATGGTTAATTTCTCTATTAACTTATTTGGTTGTGGTGTAATTCAGATCGAATTGCCATGGAAAGCTGCAATGGAGTTGTTGTAGCATCTGCAATCTTCAACGATCATGACAAAATCCGGCAACCGATAGGTCTCGGATCGAAAACCCTAGAGATCGCTTGTTTCTTCATGTTTATAGACGATATAACTCTTCAAGGACTTTATCATCATAAAATAATCCCACAAAACTCGTCGAATTATAAAGTCGGAGTTTGGCGAATCGTCAAAGTATTTTCCGAGAAACTCTACGGAAACCCGGTGATGAACGGGGTGATACCGAAATACTTGGTTCATAGACTTTTCCCGAACTCGAAATTCAGCATCTGGATCGATGCGAAACTTCAACTAACCGTTGATCCATTGTTACTGATACATTCCCTCGTTGTATCAAAGGACGCGGATATGGCGATATCGAAACATCCGTACTATATTCACACAATGGAAGAGGCGATGGCGACGGCTCGGTGGAGGAAATGGTCCGACCTCGACGACTTGACGAGGCAAATGGAGACGTACTGTGAAAATGGATTGCAGCCTTGGACGCCGGATAAGCACCCTTATACCACGGGTAAAAAAATTTCAATTATTCCTTTGATGATTTGCTTTGCATGAAGAGACAAAATTTCAGCCAACTTTGATTACACAAGCTGAGCTGTATGAATATGATATAATAGTCTAATTAGGTATAGTTTTAGTAACCAACAAATGTTGATTATTTTAATTTGGTCCAACGTATAAATTCCATGAATTAACATAAAATTGTGTGTTAGGTTAGGTCCATGATCATTAGAAATGAGAATTAATTATAGTACAAGTTTCATTTTGATTATTCTGGTACCCACTGTATCATGTGCTTCAAGAAGCAAATCATGGCTACTTTGCGTAGCTGTGAAGTTCTTTGAAAGCAAATACATAATCTTATTGGGATTAGTTTCTCTTTTTGTTTTTGGAAATTTGACATTTGAGATAATCTATGAATAATTTTATTAGTCAGCGTCCGGAAATATTTTATTTTTATAAGGGAAAATATTCCTTGTGGATTGAGGAAGGTTGAGTATATTAGGATGGATAAAATATTCTATATACTCCGTGGAAACTAAAAGTTTCTACAAGTGTCTTAGTTTTAGGGTATAGTAATTTAGTTTAGGAGTTTAGGTGTATGGGTTTAGAATTTAGGGATAGTTGTTTAAATTTAAGGTTTAAGGTTATAATTTAGGGTTTATATGTTAAACCCTAAATCTTCACCATATTACCTTAAAAACTAAACCCTAAATTATAACCCTAAACCTTAGATTTAAATATATATCCCTAAATTCTAAACCCCTACACCTAAACTCCTAAATCCTATATCCTAAAACTAAAGCGCTTGTGGAAACTTTCAATTTTCACCGCAAGTGTATAGGACATTTATCCTATTAGGATTAAACAGGGGGAAACGGTAGAAACTTGTAACTTTAGTTTTCACAAGCGATTTAGTTTAAGGGTTTAGAGTTTAGTGTTAGGGATTTAGATTGTAGGGTATATAATTTATGGTTTATGACTTGAATTTAGGGTTTAGAGTTTAGTATTAGGTATTTAGTGTTTAGAGTTTTGGGGTTAGGGTTTAAAGGTAAGAGGGTTAAGTTGTAGGGTATAGAATTCATGGTTTACTTATAAAATTTAGGGTTTAGAATTTAGTAGTTAAGAATTTAGGGTTAGAGGTTCTAATTTTAATCTGTAGCCTTAAAATAGACATGCTTGTTGAGTTTTTTTTTAAACTCCACTATATTGCATGAAATATTAACCCTAAACAATAGGGGATGAAGTCATTTAATTTTAAAACTAATATTAGTCTAATAAATATTTATTTTTAAAATTTAAAAGAGAAAAAATTTAATTAGAAAGATATTAAAAAAACATGAACTGAAATTATCATTAATAAAAAAAACTAAAACACATATTAATATTATTCCCTTAATAACTTTGTCTATGGCTATTTTTTCGTCTTATTTATCTAAAGAGACACACTAGTTTAATAAGAATACATCACATGTAATATTTATATTGGCAACTTTTCTTTTTAAAATAAATCAAATAAAAATTTATAATTTAGACATTAAAATGCGTAGAAAATTTTAGATATTGAAATGAAAAATGTGTGTATATAAAAGAAAATGTCGTAAATAAAATCTTAATAATCATATGATCGTTGTTGTTTTTAACCTAAAAGTATACTAGCTAGTCTACCTTTGCATTATTTTTAACCTAACGTGACGGCTAGTACATCAAGTCCTTGTTGAAAGATATGTAGGGATTTGACAGAAAGCCCCCAAAAAAACATGCAAAAGAGACGTCTTACTCAAATATTAATCAATGGGGGCCCCAACAAACATTCAACATGTTATGCTTCCCTATCAGATAACATTTTAGAAGTTTGGATTTTAATAATGTTGGAGTGGGTGGTTACGAGATAGATAGTTGATTATAATTTTCTTAAAAATATGTCAAACTAATTTTATTTTTATTGCAATTTTGGTTTTAAAAAGAGGTTTTTATCAGTGAATTTCCAGCCATATGGTTTTTGAATTTTTTTCAATAAAATAGTTCATTCCTGTTTATTTTTCAATCTATTGTTGTCTACTGTTTGAATTAGAAGACTAAAAGATTATCCCGTCTTAAAATATTTAACAAATATTTAAACTAAAAAGGACTTAAAATATTAAACTTTTAAATTTAAAAATTAGGAGGAATAAAAACTTTATTTAACAAATATTTAAATTAAAATAACTTAAAATACTTTTATTCCAAAAATATTTTGGAGGGACAACAAATAGGGATGAGTAATTTATTCGAAAAAATTAGGTTTGAGTCGGGTCTAGTTTTTATTAAGGGTAAAGTTGGGTCGGCTTTGGGTGGAAAATATTTGACCCGACTTGATCCTGGAGTAATAATGTAACTTTCCCCTAATTTTTTTAGGGATATTTATAATAATATCCCCTTCTTCCCTTTTTATAATTATGTCCTTATAATTAATTTTTTATTATCAATTTAGTCTTTAAAATTGTTTTTTTATAATTAAGTTCCTTAAATTTATTTTTTACAATTAAGTTTCTAAATTTGATTTTTTTATAGGTCGAGTCGGGTTGAGAGTATTTAATTTTGGGTCGATCGAACTTTTTAAAGAATGATATCGGATTGGGTTCGATTTTAGAGTAATTATTTTTTGATAGAGTTTGAGTGGGCCAAAAACTCTTCTTGACCTAACTCGCGCGCATCCCTAACAACAGCCTTTCTCACACTACATATGGCTTCGTCCCCTGCGTCCATGTTTTATTTAATTACCTCTACATGTGGCATTTTACAAGCACAAGCGAAATCCCATCTTTTTATGAATATGTGCATCATATTATATAATCATAATTCTTAAACACGATTGGTTTGGCCTGCAGATGTACCAGATAGTGCATTGATCTTGAGAAAACATGGACCGAGAAGCAACCTTTTCTCCTGCCTTTTGTTCAACGAGTTGGAAGGTTTCAACCCAAGGGACCAGCTGGGTTTTGCATTCGTGAGAGACAACATGAACCCTAAGCTCAAACTCAACATGTTCGAAGTGGAAGTGTTCGAGAAGATTGTGTTGGAATACAGGCACAACCTTAAAAAAATTGGACACATTGTGGTTGGTTCAGAAGTTGTTGGACCCAAAAGGACAAGCCATGGACACTTGTTATTGAATGACAGCAGATGTCAGAACTATTTTTTAACCATGTGGGGTGAATCCCATAGTTGATTTAAGTAAAAGCATCACACCAATTGGAAGAGAATGTAGCACAGAAGATGTTAATCAACAATCAATAAAGTAATATGTGGAGAGAAAAATTGTAGTAATTGATTTATTTTGTTTTAAATCTAATAAAGTTGTTCGGATTTATTGCATCATGCGTTCTCTGACTATTTGTTTAAGTTTTAAACTTTAAACTGTTCTAATTGAATAGTCTACTGTTACGTTTTGTTAACAATTTAGGCTAAAAATTTATATAATTTATTAATTTAGTTTAAAGTTCTATCTATTTAAATATTATTTTAATTTTTGGATTAAAATTGTAAATTCCTCGATTTTCTTCTTCCACTCGAACATAATTTATAATTTTACCGCCCAAATTGAGATGACATTTTAAATTAATAAATTTTGGACTAAATTGATACTATATATGAGTGTTATAAACTGAGATTAATCAACAAGCAATAAAGTAATATGTGGAGAAAAAATTTGTAGTAATTGAATTATTTTGTTTCAAATTTAGTAAAGTTGTTCGGATAAATTTCATCATACGTTTTCTAACTTTTTGTTTAAGTTTTAAACTTTAAACCGTTGTCATCGAATTATCAGGATATTAATATTATATTAAAGAAAAACCATATATTTAGTAATCCAATTATTTTCGCATTATATATTTAATATCCACACAACATATTAAGAGAAAATAACATATTTAGTAGTGCTCTGAACTCAACTCATTAAGAATTCAAGCTTGACTCAAGCTAGAAAATGTCGATCTCAAGCTTGACTCAAGCTAGAAAATGTCGATCTTGACTCAAGCCGAGCTTGAGCTCAAGTACAAAAAGGATGATTATGCCGGGTAATGGATTTATGCCGGGTTTGTTTACATTTAAGTATTGGACTTGGATGTTTGGATGATGAATTATGTATTTTTATAGATCTTGTAACATAAATGGGATCAATGACCAGACTAAAATAGGTTACTACAACGAACACAAGAGCCCATCCTTTCTGGCACCAAATAACGAGCAAGGTTAGAAGCACAGCCCAGCACACATTTGTTGGAGAGATCCCTAATGACGACCCACAGATACACCATCCACACTCATCTTCACCGAGCTCAGGCGCAGCCCTCTTAAAAATACAAGAATTCAGGCGATTCTGGCATGATCTGCACCACTATATAACAATTTTGGCAACTGAAATAAGATAAAAAATCCATTTTCCAAAACAAAATTTTTAACAAAGTCGTGAGTTGCTGTAATTGGAAGAAAAGCATAGTAGTTCAAAGCAAGAAAAAAGGGTGAAAAGCAGCATCACTTGAAATGGCCTCAGAATTGCAGAATAACATCAAGGCTTTATGAAGCCATTCAGTCCCGAAAGAAGGTGTTTTTCTAATTGTTTTCATCATTGGCCAAAGATTTGAAGGGAAAAAAAGCGAAAAGAAAATTTACAAAATCTTAAAACTTAGGGAAAAGAATTAAATGTTTGTCTCATGGCCGGTCCCAAGAGGTAATTGCAGCGACGCCGCTCCACAAGGCGATGGAATATGAGACTGCCCGTCAACGGAGGAGCTCCCCCGGAGGGGAGGACCATCAACGTCGACGGACTTATTTCTATGGCGTTATCTTCGAGATCTACAAAAACAATTTTGGTTTGCCCCGTTAACATAGATAAGGATTTTCAAATCCTCCGCCACATATCAATTGAATTAAACATAAAAAAAAAAAAGATGAAGAAGAATCCAAGTCAATTCATCGTAAAGAATTAGGGAATTTAGTACGATTCCTAGGGTTTTACTTGGAAGAATTTGGTCGTGAATTGGCGAAGGTGGTGTTCTAATGTTAATTTATAGCGCAATTCGCCGCCACTGGATTTGGATGCTACTAGGGTTTTGTTTTGCATAGTAAATTAGGCCATAAAAGACCAAGGCCCAGCGGTAAGCCTAACAGTTAAATCATAACTACAAACCCAACATTTCTTTTACATGTATTCTTCATATTCGTTTTATGGTTCAAGAAATTATAACATCGAAAGTTTGAGGATTAATTTAAAACAAAAGTCATAATTTGAAGATAAATTAAAAACATTCAAAAAATTTGAGGATAATTCTCCATAAACTTTTTAGTAGTGATGTTCTCTTTTTCTGCAAAATCCTCGTTGAATAACACACTAATACTAATACTCTTCTTGCCTACGTTCCAACAAATATTTTGAAGTGATGCAGTTTAAAATGAAAACGTTATAGATCCCATTAATTGACTGAATGATCAAAGATGCTAATGTTAAGTGATAATCTGCATCCAGATGTAGTCATCATTGACGATAATTACAGCTCAAATTCAGATTAGAATAAGGAAGCTCAATGAGTATTTTGTCCCGTGAACCTCTCTGCTTGCCTTTTGTCTGTTTTATAGTTGATTTGAATGAAATATCATGGATTATGAAACCTTGCTTGACAAGCTATATTACCAATCTTTCACTATTTTATCATCTGTACAAATTTGAGTAGTTTGATTAGCGTTTGTCTCTATTTTAATTTGAGTAATTTTCACCCGTGGTCTCTTTTATTTGAGGTTGGTTCTATTTTGGTCACTAAAATTTAAAAAAGATTATTCTGGTTATTTATGTTTAGAATCAATCGTGTCTATTTTGGTCACTGGAACATTAGTCTCCATTAATAAAAAATTAAATTTTAATTTAACCCCCAAACTTTCAAAACTTTATTTTTCACCATCTTTCCAAAAACAATTCCGAAATCCACCTAAAAAGTAATGCCTTTTGGATTTCGAATTGTCTAACAAATGGGGAATTAAGTTTGAAGCTAATTTCAAGTTTTCATTTGCACAAACTCAGTGCCATTTTTAAATTAATTATTGATGATTTGTCAATAGTTTTTATGTGAATTTTCCATTATGTTACATGAGCTAAAAATTTAACTCTCTTTGTTTTCTTCTTTGAAGATTTTGTTAGGTTAAATTTAAACTACATATATTAAGATAATGGAACTGATTAACTGGAGGCACTTTATTCATAAATGCTATTACAGTCTGCTGCTGAGAACTCACTTCAAATTGGAACTGTTTTGTTAGGTTAAATTTAACCTCTATGGAGAAAATTACTGATATTATTGTTGCTTTGTTTTGAAATGACGATATTGATTTCTATGCGATAAATATGGATTCTCAAACACTATTACAATCTGATGTTGAGAACTCACTTCAAACACTATTACTTTGAAGGACGTAAATGAACCGTGCAAGCATGTTTATTTGACTCCCACCATTCAATGTTCGATATAGTGAGAGATAATGTCAATAAGTTTATATGCCACTTAAATTTCGTTCAGTTATGTCAAAATATTTGTCTTATATCTTTATACTTGCAGGCACTAGAGGTTGTCAAAAAGTTACAAAAGAATGTTGATACTCTCATAGTGATTCCCAATGACGTTTGCTTGATATTGGTGATGAGCAGGCACCTTTATAAGACGTCTTTCTTCTTACTGATGATGTTCTACGCCAAAAAGTTCAAGGAATTTCAGATATATCACGGTCTCTAGTTCTTTCACATGTTATACTACATTTTCATATATTATTCAATTGCACTGTTTTTAGATGTTGTTAGACATTATGACCTTTGCTTTGTATCGTGTTTTCTGTTTCTAGTGGATTTTGAAATTATTTTTGAGGAAGATGGTAAAAAATAAAATTTTGAAAGTTTGTGGTTAAATTAAAAATTATTTTTTTATTAACAGAGACTAACGTCTCAATGAACAAAATTGACTAAAATAATTTTTTAAAATTCTGGTGCCAAATATAGAACAAACCCCAAACGATTCTAAATGTAAGTGATCAAAATAACTCTCTTTCTCCTCTTTGGTCATGGTGCTTCCACCACCCTCTTCTGTTAGCCAATATCTTATTTTTCTTTAATGTCAATGTCCTCTTCTAGCTCACCAGTCTCATCCAATCCAGCAATTGGGTCAATATTTTTTTTACTCATAATTCTTTAAAAATAATTTAAATTCTACTCTTTTTTAATGCTTTATTCTTGTTGATTTCACATAATTGATCTGTATTGGATGGTGATATCAGTGTTGCTACTTCATTTCTATGCAACCCACCCTTTAGCTCAATTTGATACGTAAAGGTCAAAGATCGTGATAGTGTTAGAGATGAATTCAAAGTAGAAGAAAAACTGATGTCTTATTGAAAGAAAGAGATGGCTTAAATACAATTTTTGCATAACAGAACAACTATAAATAAGGAACAGAAAGTTAACTTACTGAACTAAAAAGCTAATAACTTCAGACTAGTTCAAACACCTAAAAATATCCCTAATGAGTAGGAGATTATTATCTAAACCTACAGCAAACTAACAAACTTCCTAACATATCCTCCCTCTTCAACCATACAACTTGACAGGCACAAGAAGCCGCAACAATAAACTCTGCTTCAGTAGTAGATAAGCTTACAACTGGTTGCTTTTTTTTATGACCATGATATTGCCCCTGAACTTAGTAAGAATACATAACCTGAAGTACTCTTCCTATCGTCCAAGTCACCAGCGTAATCACTATCAGAATAAACCACTAATTCATCTTCTCCTCCCTTCCTATAGAAAATGCCAAAACCAATTGTTCCTTTTAAGTACCTTAACACACGTTTTGCAGCCTGCAAATGCAACTAAGTAGGATTTTCCATATACCTGCTAATTAAACTTACCACAAACATCATGTCTGGACGAGTTGCTGTGAGATACATTAGACTACCCACAATCTGTTTGTAATGAGTTTTGTCCACTTGAACTCCACCTTCATCCTTCGTAAGCTTAACACCAGGAACAATAGGATTATGCACAGAATTGTTGTTGTCCATCCGAAACCTTCGTAAAAGTTCTGCTGCATACTTCTTTTGATTTATGAAAATCCTATTCGGCTTTTGCAATACTTCAAGACCAAGAAAATACCTCATTTTTTCAAGATCAGTCATATCAAACTCATGTTTTATGGAATTTTTGAAATCTGCAATCATTAACTCACTGTTTCCAGTAAAAATAAGATCATCAACATACAGACTTACAATTAGCATTTTGCCTTCTGCCTTTGTCTTAATAAACAAAGTATGCTCGCAGTCACACTTCTCAAAACCTTCCTTAAGCTTCTATGCAGTTGTACCATGCACATGGTGCCTGTTTGAGCCCATAAAGTGCCCTTCTCAACTTATAAACTTTCTGATCAGTTCCTCCTTTTACATATCCACAAGGCTGCTCTACATACACATTTTCATTCAGCTCACCATGTAAAAATGCCGACTTAACGTCTAGTTGATGAATGGTCCATTGCTTTTGAGCTGCAAGAGCAATGACCAAACGAATCTTCTCCATACGCGCCACTGGTGCAAAGACTTCAGTGTAATCTACTCCCTGTTCTTGAGCATACCCCTTTACCACAAGCCTGGCCTTGTACTTGTTCACTTCTCCATTTTCATCAAACTTAGTCTTATAAACCCACTTTACACCAACTTTCTTTGACCCTTCAGGTAATTCCACTAATTTCCATGTACCATTTCGTTCAATTGCCTCTATTTCCGCATCCATGGCTTTCCTCCATTTCTCTTCTTTGACAGCACCCTCAAAACGAAAAGGATCTGTTGTTGCAAGCATAAGAAAGTGAGCATCCTCATCATCTTCTGAAAGTCCCTCTCCTGTTACATAGTCTCGCATCCATACTGGGGGCACTCTACTTCTTTCTTTATTTGAGCTAGTAGAACCTTCTTCAATTGATGAATTGGAATCGTGATTTTCTGTATCATCAATATCAGAAGTCGTTCCATATTCATTCTGCTCCAGTGCTGTTTCCTCATCTAGATGATCATCCCATTCTAAATCGTATGCAATTTCAGCGGCATAGTTTTTATCCCAATCCCAACACTTATCTTCTTCAAATACAACATCTCTACTGATTATAATCCTTTGAGAAATTGGATTATACAGTCTGTAGGCTTTAGACTCTTCACTAACTCCAAGCAAAACACAACTGACGCTCTTATCATCTAGCTTATTTCTTCTATTATCAGGGACATATACATGAGAAATACACCCAAAAACTCGAAAATGATCAACTGAAGGCTTACTTCCACTCCATGCTTCCTCCGAGACTTGATTCTTTACCACTATAGTTGGACTCCAGTTTAAGACATGCACCGCCCAATTAACTGCTTCAGGCCAGAAAGTTTTAGGAATTTTCTTCTCTGAGAGCATGCTACGAACCATATTCATAATGGTCCTGTTCTTTCGCTCTGCAACTCCGTTTTGTTGTGGTGTGTAGGCTGCTGTCAATTGTCTTCGTATGCCATTTACATCACAAAAATTGTTGAACTCATGTGATGTAAATTCTCCACCTCGATCTGTACGCAAGTTTTTAATAAAACAACCTGATTCCTTTTCAACGTGAACTTTAAACTTTCTGAAAGTAGTGAAGGCTTCAGATTTTTCTATTAGAAAATAAACACATGTTTTCCTACTGAAGTCATCAGTAAAGGTGATTAAATACCTCTTTTTGCTGTTGGAGATGGATGTGATCGAACCGCAAATGTCAGCATGTATCAACTGTAGGACTTGTGATGCTCTCCAAGTACTTTTTTCGGAAACGGATCTCTGTGTTGCTTTCCTATCAGACAATCCTTGCAGAGCTTTGATGGAGACATTAGTTGTGGTAGGCCATTCACCATTTCTTTCTGTTGAAGAGTCTTCAAGCCTTTAAAGCTCAAATGCCCATATCTGCAATGCCAGAGCTGTGCAAGATCTTCTGTAATTGCACCAAAATATGCAGTTGCTAAAGGCTGACATACTGCACTAAACATGAACATTCTATTTGCAGACTTCTTGATTTCCAAAATCAGGCCTCTTTCCGGATGATACACTTTGCATTTCTCATGCTGAAATAGGAAGGAAAGCCCTCTCTCTTGTAACTGCCCTACACTCAGCAAATTATTCTTCAGTTGTGGCACATAAAAAACTCCTGTAATAATTTGCACCACATCGTTCACTTTCAATCTCACATTACCTTTCCTTGCAATCACCATACATGTATTGTCACCTAACTTCACTGTATCACTGAAATTTTCATCAAAATCAGTGAAATAATCTTTCTTCCCACACATGTGATTGCTGCAGCCTGAATCAAGAAACCACATGTATGTTTTTATAGGTGCAGCAGCATCCATGTAAGCCATCAACAACATTTCTCCTTGCGCCTCTGCATAATTCGCCTCTTTGCTAGAACATTCCCACTGAAAATGCCCCAACTTGTGACACTTGAAGCATTCTACAGTGGATTTATCGAAGGTTTGTCTGCCTCTTCCCCTTCCTCTTCCTCTAAAGCTTCCTCGACCGCGACCTCTGCCTCCAAATTGCTCTCCAAAAGAAATCTTCAAAGCATGAATTTCTTCTATTGAAGACTTATTTTTCATACGTTGCTCATGCACGAGCAGGCTGCTTTGTAGTTCATCAATTGATAAAAGACTTGTATCCTTTGCCTCCTCAATAACACACACCACATAGTTAAAATTATGAGTCATTGATCGCAGAATTTTAGCGACCACCTCACTATCCCCCTTGCTCTCACCATTTGCTTTCATCTTGTTGACTATGGTAAGAGTTCTAGCAAAATACTCACTTACAGATTCTCCTTCTTTCATTTCAAGAATTTCAAACTCTTTTCGTAAAGCTTGCAAATGTGACTGCTTCACCCTTGTTGCGCCTTGATGTTTCTGCCTCATTGAATCCCAAATGTTCTTAGATGTTTCTTTGTTGAGAATTGTTTCTAGAACAGAACGATCTAGAGCCTGAAACAAGTAATTTTTTGCTTTTAAATCTTTCAGCTTTTGGTCTTCGATATGCTTCTTTTGTACCTCTGTCAAGACACCACCTTCTACTGCTGCAGGTATTCCATCTTCCACCACATTCCAGTATTCTTTTGATCGTAAAAAGTTCTCCATCAGCATTGCCCAATGATCATAATACCCATCGAACTTCGGTACAGATGGTTGCACGAACGAACTTTCCGTCGCCATTTTTAAATTTATCACTTACGTAGAAAACTGCTGTTTCTAATTCAATCAGGCCTCGTGTGTGGCTCTGATACCAAATGTTAAAGATGAATTCAAAGTAGAAGAAAAACTGATGTCTTATTGAAAGAAAGAGCTGGCTTAAATACAACTTTTGCATAATAGAACAACTATAAATAAGGAACAGAAAGTTAACTTACTGAACTAAAAAGCTAATAACTTCAGACTAGTTCAAACACCTAAAAATATCCCTAATGAGTAGGAGATTATTATCTAAACCTACAGCAAACTAACAAACTTCCTAACAGATAGTGTTGACCTGGGTTTGGAGTATTAGGCTGACCCATAGATATTTTAGGCGAGAAAATGGCGGCGAGTGCCAAAAAAGATTGGCGGTTAGCTGATTTGGGCTCACAGTACGACAAGCATTAGTAGTAGATTTCTTTCTTCTCTGTTGACGTTTCTCAACAGGTGAGTGTTCGATGAAATGCCTAAACGAGCTTGGACTCTTTTGGGTCATTTGGGGGTAATTTTCGAAAAAGTGAACCGATAGAAAGAAAGAAGAGAAAAAGAGGAGTTAGCCGGTGATTTATGTTCGTTGGAAAACTCACTGGATTGATGTTAGGAGATTTCTAGTGAAGGTGAGAAATGAGTGGGGGTAGAGATTGTGATTGAAGGTGAGGTTAGAGAGAAGATGATTTTTATTTAATTAAAATTATTAAAAATATATTTTTTATTATTTTTTATTTCCACGTCATAATAGAGTTAGAGATTTGAAGTGACCAAAATAAGTCAATATTTAAAGTTCAGTGATAAAATTGAGCATTTTAAAGGTTGAGTGACCAAAATAGGCCACAGAGCAAAGTTGAATGATAAATTTAGTATTTTACCCTAAAAAAACTTGTTCGTAAATATAAATAAATCAAGCACATCTCTCTTCGTGTTTGTTCATTCATTAAATAAACATAAAAACTATTACACAAACGGTTCACAAACAATTCGTAATTGCAGTTCATTTTCACCCCTAACTCAACGCACACGGATACACCATCCACTCCCATCTTCACTGAGCTTAGGCGCAGCCCTCTTAAGAAAACAAGACTTCAGCCGATTGTGACTGTTAGATGCCTCTGCAATAGCCTCTGACATGTTTTGCACCACTATAAAATAATTTTGGCAACTGAAACAACAATACTCGCAATAATAATATACGCAAGGGAAAAGTTCACAAATAGTCACTAAACTTTGGATAATTATTCAATTTGATAACTAAACTTCCAGTTGTTTCAATATTACCATTAAGCTTTGTGATTTGTTTCAATTTGACCATTGAGCATAACATACATTAAAAAATGGCTTAACAAATTTTGTATAATAACACATTTAGTCCTCCACATTTGCACATTCAAATAATTTAGTCTTTATTCAAAAAATAATAATAAATTTAACCATCAATATTTACACATTATATCAATTTAACCCTATTTTTTAATTAAAAATAATTTAACTCTAAACCCTAAATCTGAAACACTAAATCTAAACCTTAAATTTATAAACACAAAACTAAAAACCTCAAACTCATAGACCCTAAACATTATATCTTCAACTGAAACATTTTTATTAGGGTTTAGAGCACAAGATTAGTATTAGTGTTCTTGCAGTGGCATCTTAGCCTTCTGTTAGTTGTAATTGAATGAGATTCGAATCTCTTTGCAAGCTAGGAAAAGGGAAATCCTTCATCATCAACATAAAATCATATAAAATAACAGACATACTACATGTGCTTAGCCTTTCACTGTCTTGGAGATCGAGAAATGCTGAGCATAATGCTCATCATCCTCAAGAATAGGGGTGAAATTAGATCAAAATCTGGGCGCCCTGCAACTCCCTTGCACTCAAATCCATATCACCAATCCTTTTAATTTCTGATTTCCCTCAAAGTTTGTTTCAACTCTGAATTTACGAAAATCTGCTTCAAACAAGAAAAAATCATAGACTATAATGTATTTAAAAATGAGCTTAGTCTGAGCACCATCCGCAATATGAACCAATTTAGGAAGATACTGAAGTGTTAAGCTCTTGACAAATTCAAAACCGCGATACCTATAATAACAACATTCGTATCCGTTATGTCCACGGCCGTGATAAACACAAAACAACTGAAAACGCAACTACAATCGCAATTAAAATACTTGGTGAGCATTTTGTCATTTCATCCGACATCTTGTACAAAAGAACACGCACGTAGTCCAACAATTCCTCGTCAAAGATCAAGCAGTTAAGTCTTCCAACAGAACAGATTCCATGCAAGATAAAGCCAGCCCTGGGCCGGAGCAGTAGGGGAACCCGCTCAGAGCCCATAAAATTAAAAAAAAAAATCTTATTATAATATATTATTTATTTTTTGATAATAAATTAAAGAATATTTAAGTAAAATGATGGGACCCATAAATTTATTAACTTGTCAATTGACATTTTAAATTTTTATATTAACAGTAATAATAATTCAAATTTTCACGAAACACACATCAAATATACCTTTTCGAAAATTAAAAAAAATTCAACTAAATTGTAAAACTACTAATCTTCTAAATTCCCACCTCCATCAATTTACCATAGTCCAGATTTTTTATATCAATCCAGAATTTTTTTAACATCATTTCCTTCTCTATAATACTTATTGGGTAGAAAAAATTCAAGTATAATTAACTTAAATATCTTTTATACTCTTCTATATTTTGCAACTCATATGACAATTATTATTCACTTTTTAATTTTTTATACTTTAAACAAACACAAAATTACAATTGCTTATCATCAATCAAGGCGCCTAAATCCTATTGAAACTTGTTTTTAAAATTTTTGGTAAGATCATATTTTTTGTTTTTTCTTAATTTTATATATTTCCAAATTATAGTTAAGAGTATTCTTTTAATTTTATTTAATAAGCTTGCATCTTTTAAAATTTAGTAATTTTTTAATATGTGATTCAAATGCTTAATATCTGTTCTATATGTTTACTGGTGCTATTGTTTTAAAGTTTAACCACAACTAAATATTTTAATTGAGGATCTTATTTTAATTGAGGATCTTCTCATTTTACATGTGCTATTGTTATAAGTATTTGTATGCTTATATATATTTTTAATATCATAATAAATTATTGTTTGTTTAATTTAATAAATAAAAATTTTGTATCACATATTTCTTAAAATATTTTAAATTAGAAGCCATTTTTTAAATTTCACCAAAAGCCAAAAAAAAAATAGTCAGAACTGACCCTGATGCAAGATTACAACAATTAATTTAAATTATTATAATTTGATGATTAAAAAACATCCATTTGCCAAATTAAAATTTTAATAAATCCTAAGTCGTGAGTTGCTGTAATTGGAAGAAAACCATAGCCGTTCAAAGCAAGAAAAAAGAGTAAAAAACAGCATCGCTTGAAATGGCCTCAGAATTGCAGAATAACATCAAGGCTTTATGAAACCATTCAGTCCCGAAAGATGGTGTTTTTGTAATTGTTTTCATCATTGGCCAAAGATTTGAAGGGGGAAAAAAGAGAAGAAAATTTACAAAATCTTAAAATATATGGGAAAAAATTAAATGTTTGTCTCATGGCCGGTCCCAAGAGGTAAAAGCAGCGACGCCGCTCCACAAGGCGATGGAATATGAGACTGCCCGTCAACGGAGGAGCACCCCGGAGGGGAGGACCATCAACGTCGACGAACTTTTTTCTATGGCGTTATCTTCGAGATCTACAAACACAATTTCGGTTTGCCCCGTTAACATAGATAAGGATTTTCAAATCCTCCGCCACATATCAATTGAATTAAACACCCAAAAAAAAGATGAAGAAGAAACCAATTAAATTCATCGTAAAAAATTAGGGAATTTAAGACGATTCCTAGCTCCTAGCCTCCTAGGGTTTTACTTGGAAGAACTTGGTCGTGATTTAGCGAAAGTGGTGTTCTAATGTTAATTTATAGCGCAATTCGCCGCCACTGGATTTGGATGCTACTAGGGTTTTGCGTAGTAAATTGGGCCATAAAAGACCAAGGCCCAGCTATAAGCCTAACAGTTAAACAACAAAAACCATGTGAAATCATAACTACAAACCCAACATTTCTTTTACATGTACACTACATATCCGTTTTATGGTTCATGAAATTAGAACATCAAAAGTTTGATGATTAAATTTAAAATAAGAGTCATAATTTATGGACGGAATTAAAATATATAAAAATTTAAGATTAATTTAAAATGAAGATTATAGTTTGTGTTTGAAATTATAACATTTAAAAAGTTAATTCTTCTTGCATATGTTCCAACAAATATTTTGAAGTGATGCAATTAAAAATAGTAACGTTTAGATCTATTAATTGACTGAATGGTCAAGAATGCTCATGTTAAGTGATAATCTACAAGTGAATACAGTCACCAATGACGATAATTGCAGCTTAAACTCGGAATGAAAAATAGTAACCTTGCTTGACAAGCTATATTACAAAATCTTTCACTATTTTATCATTTGTACAAATTTGAGAAGTTTGATGAGCGTTTGTCTCCATTTTAATTTTGTTAACGTAACTATTAACTATTTTAGGGTAAATTACACCGGTGGCCCATCAACTATTATCTAGTTTTATCTTTTCTCAACAAGTTATGAAAATTTATAAAAGTGTTACTAGAGTAGTAATATCGACTTGCAATACTATGATTGCTCATTCCTTATCTATGTTAACAACTTAGGATCTGTTTGTTCCGTGTTTTGGTGTTTGGATGACTCTGTGTAAAACATTCGGAAAAAAAAACTCGTCTTTCGAGTGAACAATGCTTAATATTTAGGGCTGTGAACGAACCGAACGTTTAGCGAACTATTCATGAACCGTTCGCGGGAAGTTCGTTTATGTTCGTTCATTTATTAAACGAACAAACATGAACAAAATTTTTTATTCGTTTAACTAAATGAACGAACACAAACATAGAGCTTGTTCGTTCATTTATGTTCGTGAACGTTCGTTTATGTTCGTTCGTTTATGTTCATTTAAATTTATTCACATATGTCCAGGGGTGTTCATTATTCGGTTAAATCAAACTAACCAACCGAACCAAAACAAAATTGGTTAATCTATTAGATAATTTTAGGTTTCGGCTAATGATTAAGAGTTTTTTAAATTTCAATTATTGATTAATTCGACTTAAAATCGATTAATTAACTGAATTAATCAAACTAACCAAAAATATTAAATATTTAACAAATTATATATGTTCGTTTACCATTTAAACGAACAAACATAAACGAACACGAACAAGCTACATTCCTTAATGAACGAACACGAACAATAAATTTTATGTTCATTTATGCTCGTGTTCGTTCATTTGTTCGGTTAAAGTTAAACGATAAAACATGAACACACCCTTGTTTGTGTTCGTTTACAAGCCTATTAATATTTTCTGGTACTAAAAATGGGTTTGCTACTTCAAAAGGCCCATAAGTTCCTGCTGGACTTTAGTTCCTTCGTACTATTAACAATATCACAATATTTTTGGTACTAGAAAAGAGAGAAGGAAAATTAATCAAACAATTTTCATATGCAAAGACAAATCAAAAAAAACTTCAAAAGCCATCATCAAACTACATATTTAAGTAGCAATCAATCATCAGTCTCACCAAAAAGGGAAAGCTGAGAGAAAATGCATTGCTTTGAATAACTTACCATGCTGTCATACCATTGAATATCATGGTTAAAAGGGCTAGCACACATTTTAGCTTTTACAACACCATGGCTCAAGAACACCGGATTGAAGTTCCGACCATGTGCGACCATGGAATGCAGCTTACAACGACATTTGACTTGAACGATAGCAGTCGTTTGGAGAAATATACGAAGAGGAGCTAAGCCTTGGCTTTTCCAGCTTGATGAGATTGAATCCTCTGCTGCACCTTTAATATCTAGAGGATGCAAAACAAATGATCAGATCCAATCGTCACTTTGGATGATGAATCTAGTTTACGAGGCGGAAATTTTTACTGATGGTTGGTACTCCAGTTTAAGAGACGGAAATTTCCATAAAAGCCAAAAATCAAGACGGATATATGTAAAAAAACAGTTTGTAAATGGTAATGGTATTAAAAGAAAAGACCTAATGTAATCTCCAAACTTAACAACCAACTACGTAGTAATAGACGAAATAAATACAAGTAATAGCTCCCCACCGAAGTTACCTATTTCAGGTGCCCACATTAAAACCCAACAAGATATAACCAGGACACAAAATCGAACAAAGCAAGGCTTCTAAAGCTCGGAACACAGCTCAACTATTCTTTTCAGTCTCACTAGCGTGTTGAACCACAATAGCAATCAATCTCGATCTTGGACTTTTTATGAGTCATAAATAGGGCACTCTTCCTAATGATTATCTAAAGGCTATTCAATTGTTTAACAAGGAACAATAGTATAATTTGCAATGACAGAAACATGCGGCGCCGGTGTTGCTTAATAATTAACATCATATAGAAAGTTAGAAACAACGCCTATAGCATCAAAGTGCACAATTAAGGCGCGTAAAAAGGAAGAATGCCCACCGCTTCTCTCTTGCTGTGTTGTTTCTCTTCCAAATCTTGTAGAGATGAATCAAGCCGCTTCCTGTTAAAAATAAAGAAACAACAGATAAAACGTTTTTCGTCCAAGCATGTTAAAAACAATAACAGAAGTGGCACATTTGATTAGAAATTTGTGTCGAACGAGGCCGAAATCACCCTCTACTTCTTTCAACTAAATACGAACTCGACCTCCAATACCGATGGAGTAACTAACATCATTACATATGGGAAGTTTACACATGAGTCATGACATTAGATATTTTAGCCAATAAACAAATGAGAAAGTGACAGTGAAATCCAACTTAGCAAACCATTCTTCACAATGAAAACTCATAATGCTAACAGCAGCCCGACCACAATGTCGAACACAGAAACGATTAACGACTCGAATACTAGATCGATAGAAACTGAGACAGGATAGAATCATCCATAATTTTTGTAGCAACAAAAAAGGTAAAGGAAGCGTACAATTCAGCAGAGATGTACTCAATTCTCTTGCGAACATTAGCATTTGCCTCCGCTAAATCTTGTTTCACAAGCACCGGACCAATCAACTTGTACACATTTGCATCCTCGTTTAACAAATCCAACTCCTAATAACATTTTTTTACCAAAAAACCGACAATAATCATCATAAAGTCATTTTAAGGCTAATTAAAAGTAAGCAATCATTTAAATACGCAAAATAAAGAAAACCCATAGAAACCTTGAGGACTAACTCGTTTTCTCCTAGCTGAATAGTGTACTTTTTCCTTACTTGATGGTTCTTAGCTATATCTGGTGGGGAACAAAAAGTAGCAAATATGTTTCTGATTCGAAACTTTTGAAAAGCAAATAGCGAATAAATAAGAAGTCGAAAGAATGGGTTTGATTTGGCTTGCCTTTTTGGAGTTTGCTGAGATCGTTAGCTTTGTTCTCCAGGTCCCGCTGTAGTTCGCGAAGAGCTGCGGAGGAGGAACTCATTGCTTTTTTCTGCTGCTGCTGCTGCTGCTTTGTTCTTCTAATTTTTACTTTGATCCAGAGATGCTCGGCAAAATGCCGGAAAGACTTGTTTTTTATTTTTTTGGGCCGGACCATATATTAGGCAATTTAGTATCCTGCGCTGAAAGCAAGAGATTTGGGCCTTTAATGTGTTTTTTTTTATAAAAGTTACAATTTAGTCACTTAACTAAAAATTATTATAAACAGGTTCTAACTGTTAAAATTGAAACGAACGTCTAACGTGACTTGATATAATAATAGTTTTAGTTCCTAACACTTATATAAACTCAATCAATTTGGTCTTGATCGAAATAAATCAATAAATTTATCATATTCAATCCTTTTTGCAATACTGTAAAATCAATAGAGTCCATCAGATTGAATAAGAAGTTGAATTACTTCATTCTACCATAAACAAGTTATTGATAAAATAAACAGTGGGATCACTCCAACAAAAACTAATATAATATTTCTAGGAAAGAACATGAAATTTAGGAGACAAACATATATTAAATTGATATAATTTTAAATATGAAGAATTAAATTTTAATCTCTTTTAAACTAAGAAAAAAATGATAAAATCTATATTTTTATGCCGAAACTATTATTATATCAGGATATGCCATCATCTTTCATCCCTTTTAATGGTTAATGCCAAATTTATGACAAAAAAATAATGAGTGATTAAACTGTAACTTTTAAAAGATAAGATGACTTATATGTAATCAAATTAATAATTGATTGACTACGTTGTATTATTTATTTGAAACCCTAAAGTCCCGAGCCATATTTTATTATGCTAAAGTGAGAACGAAGGCTATTTATGAACTTGTGAAAAACATTATAATTGAGTGAGATCAAACGCTAATCGTTCTAGTTTATTATTTTTTTAGCAAGTATATTTGATCGGTTGACTAAGTTACTCATTTTTGTTCTTTTACATTCTCCTAGGTCAAGGATTCTAAATCTAGTAGAAGTACCACTTTCTCTCCCCCAGAGTTTTCCATTCCCCTCCGTTCTAGGTATGATTAAGATTAAAATTCGCATAATAATAATAATAATAATAATAATAATAATAATAATAATAATAATAATAATTAATTTTACAGTAATTTATGATTATTGAATGAGTAAAATTGATGAATAAAATTAAAAAATAAAAATAATAAGATTTTTAAGATTATTTATGATACACAATTTTTTTTAAGATTTTACACAATATATATACTTTGAACTTGATTTTTAATATTGTTGATACACAAATTATGAGACAATGGTTCTAAGTGATTCATCCAATAGGCCAAGAGCAGCCAATAGGTTGGAAATCGTTAAGCTTGAGCAAGAATAAGAGTAATAGAAAAGAGTCCGGAGTTGAACGTTACGGGGGCATTTGAAAAATTATCATGTAATTAAATTTGAGTGTAGTTATATAGGTGTGTCGTGTTTTGACAATCATCGTAATTTATAAATTTTGCTGAATTAGTTGTAATTAGAGACTTTAATTGTATTTTCCGGTGTTTATGAAAAATGATGAAAATAGTGTACGTGTGTGCGTAATTACACTTTCCAATTTTTATAACTAATATTATTTTTAAATTTTGAATATGTAATTTTGTAATAACAATTAACATTATCACACACGATAGAAAGAACTACAATATTATTACACCCTATCAGTCAAAACATTTTAAAATAAATTAAAAATATTTATAAGTATTCTCATGTAATTACTATAATAATAATTACATTATTATGTGATCATATTGTCCAAACGTATCTTAAATGTATTTTGATTTCTCCTATGATGTCATCAATTGGTGATGTTCAAATGGTTAATTTAGTTACCAACCAAATCAAATTACTTAAAATATTTTTTTTTAATCTCAAATTTGTTTGAAAATGATGATCTGAACAAAATTTGATTAATTTAATCAGTTTTTTAAATAATCATTTTTATATAAAGTTTTAGGATTATTGCTTTACTTTGGTTACATTGGATTGTTTTAGGTATTTTTTGTTTTGGGTTAAAAATGGATATATATTTTTTAATATTTAATATTTTTGATTAATATTGTTAATTTAGTCATTTAATACATTTCGAACAAAATTAATCGATAAACAAACTTTAAAAAAATTAACTATTAACCAATCAATCACCTAATTAATTGTCCGGTTAACCAAACTAAATTTTATTTCGATCAATTAATTTAATTTTGACCGAATAATAAACACATGTACTCTACAACTATTTTAGAAAGGCCATTTGACACAGACCCAACTGGTTTCGACTCGAATTTATAGGGTCGAATTTTTTTAAAGAAATTTTTTAGTTAGGATCAGGGTCAAGTTGAATTTTTTTCCTAATATTTGACCCGAAATAATTGTTCAATTTTAATCTAAATATTTCGGTATAATTGCTATAATGTCTATATATATATATTAAATTATATCCTTATTTTGTCTAATAAAATGAAATAATTATTATAATGCTTCATCTCTATTTGTAATTTTTTCAATTAACTTCCTATTTTATTTGATAAAAATTTAAAATATAAATTTTTTATTTGTGTCCGACCAAGTCAGATTTGAGTTTAGTTTTTACTCCAAAATTTAATTCAGATTCAGGTTAGATGAGGCATCACAAAAATATAAGGTCGGCTTCGGATGAAAGTGTTACATTTCAAATCGAGTAAAAAAACCTGATCCAAACCGATCCACGATCATCCCTAGTCTCTTGTGTACTGATGTAGAACTTTTAATAAGTAGATCGTCGTACAAGTAGTTCATCCTTTTTCATTTTAGGTAGGTATGGGATATGATCTGGTGTGATCAATAAAATTAACTTAAGCTCTGTTTGTCGTTGAAGTTTTCAACCTAAATTTGGGAGTAAACGGGCATTTTTCGAAAGTCAAAAAATATAGTTGCCGCAAAATGAATGTTTAGGCGCGTAAATAAATTAATAAACGAGCGTTTAAAACTAAAATGATGGATGTTTATGGTTGCTGTTGCTGGTAAACAATCTCCGCAACTGCAAAAAAAAACAAAAACAAAGCCTTACAAGAAGTGTAATTTCATTATTTTAGTTAATTTAATCCAATTTGCCCTAAAATTGAAAACCAATGGAATGAAGTCCAAAAGTTTTGCTAGTTGAACCCACAAGGAAAATGGCCATTGGTTTGAACACTGTCAACATTGGGGTCATACGGCAGTGGACTACCCCGCCGAAAGACCACGCCTCTCAAAACACGGAATCACAACTCCATTATTAATAATAGTGGGAACACACAAATCTACATTTTTCCCCATTTTTTATGAACAAAAAAAAAAACACTGCATTTTTCTCCAAAAATAAAATAAAATATTAACCGCTTATCTCGATAAACTAAATTTGTAAAAGACGATATAGCACTCGAATTCCTGGATAAAAAGAACACACTGCCCTGCCTTCCTCTCATCATCGAAACAGAGCAAACATCAAGAAAAGAAAAGAAAAAAGCAAGCTGAAAAAGCCTTTACCAATGGCCGAGAGCTGGTCGAGAAGCAAATGGGTCTTCGTTTTTGTGCTTGTTTTTGCTCATTTCTCTTCTCTCTCACTAGCTGAAGACGGTACGCGCTATCGTTTTCCTCCATTTTTTTAAGTATTTTGAAGTTATAATTTGCATTGTTTATGGATCATGCTTTCTGGGTTTTTTGCTCTTGTTTGAGATCTGTTAATTTCTTTAGCTACAGTAGCTTGCCGAATCGGGTTTCAGTTGATTTTGTCTAATAGATTGAGTTCTTCCACTGGGGGGGGGTTTATTCAAGGAGTAGTTAATAAATAAACTCACGGTTTTTACTTTTTACACTTAGAGGCCCACGCTTTAAAGCCTTTTCCATTCAGGTCCCTGCAAATGCCTTCTTCTTCCTTTGTTTTTTGTCTGATGAATCCATTAATTCACTCCCATTTTACTGGAATTCGTTCAAGAGTGAGCTTTGGTCAGTGTCGAAGCTAGAGAAATTTGGATTAGGCCGTTGGTAGGGATTAAATTGAATCATCAATATTTTTGGAGGATAAAAAATATAAATTTCCATTTAAAAGTGTTTAATTTAATCAATTATTAATTAGTTACCTTTATTTTTGTTAGCGGATTCAATTATTTATTTGTTTTACAAAGATGGAAAAGCTTTAAATAGAGAATCCAACTGTTCCACCACAATAACTTCGTGCAAGTTGAATTCGTTTTCATGTCACTGTCGCCCACATTATCAATTGCCCTACTTGGATAATAGATTTTTTGCATGAACAATTGACAGAAAGCTAACAGTATTAACTCTTTACCATATTTATTGTCTTGAGCGGTAAGAAGTTCGATATCTTTCGAGTAAAATATTGACTTTTTCGTCATGTAAACGAAGAAGATAATTTTGGGTAGAGTTTTTAGGCTTTGTTTGAGGTGAAGGATAGAAAATTAGTTAATCATCTGACTAACATTCAAAGTAAAAAAGTGGTTATGAATATTAACCATTTAATTAACTAATTTTTAATCTTCCTCTTTTCCATTTTTCATACCAAATAAAATCTTAATCTTTTTGTTTAGGGGTTTGATCCGACTTTGAATTTAGTCGGTATCCAATTAGTTATGGGGATGGTTATGGTAGGTTCGAAGGTCGAACCGAGTTTTTGATTGATCCGCTTCCAACCCAAAATTAAAAATATAATTCGAATTCGATTTGACTTGATCTTTGGAGATATTTCACCTGATTTAACTCGGATAAAAATTCTTCTCTAACCCGACCTGACACATATAATAACTTATTTTTATTCAAAAAATAGGGAGAGAAACATTACAACAATCATCACTAAATAAATATAGTGAAATTTATATTATTATATTAGGTCGAATCAGATATTTTTACCGTAAACTCTAATTCGATCTAATCTGAGTTTTTTTAAGATCTAATCAAAGTCCATTATATTCGGATAATTCCTACCTATATAAAATTATTACTTGTGATTTTTTAAGGACTAGTTACTTTTAATTAACATATGGGAGAAATTTATTTACTATCATTAAATGGAATTTGAGATTTTCATAATGTAGGTCGAATAATTTTCGAGTATGCTTTGATTATACCAAGGTGTCAGTATTGAATTTGTAAACTTTGAAGTGTGAAATGTTGACAAATTAGGAGAAGTGCCCTAAAATAAATAGAAAAAAACACATTGAAAAGAGTGTGGGTGGGAAATTGATAGAGAATAAAGTTAGAATAACAGTAAGAATTTTTGACAAATGGGTCCTTCATGTTTCCCTTTCCCCTCATTCCCAGGTAAGTGAAATTACCAAACAAGGACATATTCCCGCCAAAATCATCCTTTGCCCCTTGATTTAACAAACGACGAGGCTTCTTTCCGCCAATTCCGTATTTTTAGGGCACTAACCCCAAATAAGCTCATGTTGTCCCGTAGAAGTCTTTTTATAACATTTTCCTAATCCACAAAATTAAATCTTAATATAATTTTTAAGAAATATCAATTTATTTGCAAAATGCGAGGAAAATATATTTGAACTTTTAGTTTTTAAACGTTAACTGTTGTTTAACTAATTAATATTTTTATTATTTTTTAATCTTATTTTCTTTAGTCAAAGTAGGGAGGACTGGTGTAGGAAAAAATAATTATGGGCTGAAGCGGTGGGGTGGGACTCACACGGTAAACAATGGGGCCCATTGCTAAACTTGGGTGGGACCGGTCTCACATCCTTTTAGTGTGCCCTCAAATTAAAATCTTACTTTTTTGTCATTGTATTTGGATCTTGGATTTATAGTGTCGTGTCTATCGCCGGCTTAATGTTTATCCTCTTTATTCATTATTTTGGGTCGATGTTTCCTTATCTGGCTTTATTGAGATATCAAACCTCAATTAAACCAAAAGTGAAAGGAAATTTTGATAATTTGGAGGGATTAAACTTGTAAATTTCCCATTTAATCATCGCCAAGCTCGATGTGGGCTTTACGCCGAGGAATTATTTCAATCTATTCTGATCTTGATTTGATTCTAATGTATGTTTATTATATAATTCATGGTAAATTATAATTTTTGATTTTATAAAAGAATGTCTATAATTTTATTTTATTTTCATATTTATAGTTTTGAATTTTCGGATTGCACTATTTATTGTCTGATAATGGGATGGACCACACGGATCTGCTGACAATCAACTGTATTTTCTTGACAACCAAACATATCTGCTCATGTGCTGTTACTGTACATAATATCCTCCAATTATCTTGTCGTCATCATCCCTATCCGCACGTGTACGGACAAGCAAGCTTGCCTTTGTGAAGCCAATGGATAATAATATTTCTTTTGCCGGACTTAGTTAAATGGTAAATTCTTTTGTAGGGCTGGTGGCCAATGGCGATTTCGAGACGCGGCCATCAAATGGTTTCCCCAGCGATTCAATATCCGACGGGCCCACCGAGATCCCCAGCTGGAGAACAAAAGGCACGGTGGAGCTGGTATCCGCCGGCGAAAAAGTGAGCGGCGGGATGTTACTCATCGTGCCCCGCGGCACGCACGCCGTTCGATTGGGAAACGACGCGGAGATCAGCCAGGAAGTGACGGTGGAGAAAGGATCGACGTACGCGATCACGTTCAGCGCGGCGCGCACCTGCGCGCAGCTGGAGTCGCTGAACGTGTCCGTGCCGCCTGCATCGCAGACGGTGGACCTGCAGACGTTGTACAACGTGCAGGGGTGGGACCCGTACTCGATTTCTTTCGAGGCGGAAGAGGATAAAGCTCGGTTGGTTTTTAGGAATCCGGGCATGGAAGATGACCCGGAATGCGGGCCCATCATCGACGATATCGCCATCAAGAAACTCGTCACCCCTGATAAGCCCAAAGGTAAGAGAAACTACAAGTTCCTTTCTTTTTTTGCTTTTGCTTTTTCATCCACTTTTTGCCTTTGTGCACGCGTGATTTCAGTGTGTGGGGTTCCATTGTACTGAATTAGAATTTCATAATTTTTGGAAGGACTTAACTGACAATATGGTTTATACAAAATCTTAGGTAATGAACTGGTTTATACGTAAAAAAAGATGGTCAAATTATGGTTTTGGTCCCTCTATTATATGTAAAACGTTTTATGTTGATCGAGTTCACATTGCTGCTATGTTTTCTTCAGACAATGCAGTTGTTAACAGTGGCTTTGAGTTCGGTCCATGGATGTTTCAAAACGTATCTCTCGGTGTCCTCCTACCAACTAACCTCGACGAAGAGACATCCCCATTACCCGGATGGATGGTCGAATCAAACCGAGCGGTTCGATACATCGACTCCAACCACTATGCAGTCCCAGAAGGCAAACGTGCCGTTGAGTTAGTCTCGGGCAAGGAAGGCATCATTTCTCAAATGGTCGAAACCACACCGAACAAGCTATACAGCTTGACCTTTTCTTTAGGCCATGCTAGAGACAAATGCAAGGAACCACTAGCAGTCATGGCCTTCGCAGGAGATCAGGCACAAAATTTCCATTACACCCCGGATTCCAACTCCACCTTCCAAGTTGCCAGTGTCAACTTCACGGCCAAGGCTGAGAGAACCCGGATCGCATTCTACAGCGTGTATTACAATACCCGAACCGACGACATGAGCTCACTGTGCGGTCCGGTGGTGGACGATGTTCGTGTTTGGTTTTCGGGATCCAGTCGAACTGAAGTTCGAATATTGTTAGGGCTTGGACTTGCCTTGTGGGCTTACCTTTTGTTTTTGGTTTAAAGATGGACAACTTAAGGCAAAAGGGTAAGGTTAAGCTTTTGCATTATATAAGGTTTTAGTTTTGAAGGCATTGTAATTGCCGGCAAAGGCAAATATATCCCAAGTTTCATTGTATGTTAACTTGTTTTTGGAGCTTCGCTTTGAGTAAAATAGAATAGCTCAAGTTGCATTTTTCGTATTTTTCTTATTATAATTTTCAATTTCTTCTACAATTACAACAAGACTGGAACAAGCTAAAACTTCGATCTTACCAACTTTAATAAGACTTTATATTTTCTTATTGTTGAAGTAAAAGATAACCCACAGATTTCTTAGAATCCGATCCTTTGTCGCAAGAAACGTAAAAAGTAGTTCATTATCCTACTAGAGATTCGTTGTTGATTCGAATCTTGAAATTCAACTTCTTTTACAAAATCGATATATAGAGAATCTTATTTGTGTTTTTCAAGCGGGCGAGGGGTTTCAAGGATCTCTGATGATTTAGATTTCAATCTATGCTCAACCTTATGCGGTATCGGTTTAAGTGATAAGCAAGTTAGATCTTTTATGTGTAAAAAACTTCTGCTCGAAGACTCACTTACCAAAGACAGATGTGTGACGCATGTTGGTCTGTATAAGCCCGGACATAGCCCTGTAAAACTGGGAGGACAACCAAATAAATTACATGAACATGAGGCTCGTAATCTAAACTTATATGAATATTTAGAAAAAATATAAGATCTTATAGAATCAAATTTTTTAAAAGAAAAATGGATTTAAATCGAGATTGAGTTTAGACTAAAATCTTTCGATCGAACCCGAGACAATGATATAATTTCCCTGTTATATTTAGACAAATTACTACAATTTCACTTTTTATATGAATAAAAATGAATTTTTACCTGTGCCGAAAACATTTTACCTTCAAATTTCGGTCGGTGGATTATGTGTAAGTATCATGGATGTATTTTTAAATTTATTATTGTTATTATTATTTAAGTCTCGTTATATGTGAGTCTTATCTAGAATTATTCTAGGTAGGTTCGTATAGATATAAATTGTCAATTCGTCTATTTGTACTTTGATTATAATTTATATATATATATATTTAAATAGTCTAAAAATTATTACAATGTAGTATATATTAATATATATTCTTAATTTTTTGACAATACACATATTTTATAAATAAAATAATTGAACTCGAGTCTTTTAAAATGTATATCATCCGCTTTTCAAAAGAAAAAAATAATGGCGATTTAAAAACTTGAGTTTGAAATAAAAAATGGTTTTAATTTGATAACCCAATTTATACTTGGATGTAAAATAAAAGAAAATGAATTTGGATTTTGCAAATCCAAAATTAATTTTTAAAGTTATAATTTATAAAAATCAAATTATTTATTTAGGCATTATATTTTTTAAAAAAGTAAATGGACCTCGTTAAAAATATTTAGACATTATATTATCTACATTTCTTTTCTGTTATTTATAATAATATATTCATACTTAAATTATCAGAGAAATAAATCACTCTACATCATTAGATTCATTTCTCAAATTTAATTTATTATTTATTTAAAATATGTTTATGGTTATAATCAAACATATTTTGTTAAGGAAAATATAAATAATCACAGACATATCTTGTAGATGTGAAAGTGTTGTGAATAAAATATGAACAATATTACTTTGTAATTATTTTAAGAATATTGAAAAATATTTTTTTTTGTTTTGAAATTTATTTATATTTTAATTATTTAATTTATATTATGATTTAAATTTTAAAATGAGTTAATGTCACAAATAATTCATTTGAGAATAATTAAACATTAATTGAATTAGAGAAAACACAAAAATAAAGTTAAAGTGTTATCATAGGTAATTAAAAAAACCATCAACCTCTTGAACAAAATATTTAAAAGAAATACTAATGTGAAAACATAGGGTAATTTTTAAATACTGATAATTATTAGTTTATAAAAATTATTTTATAATCATTTTTCACATGTGTCATAGGTTAGTTGAAATTCCAAACAGATCATATTTTGAAATATAAAATATTTATTCTTTCAAACAATTTCAAAACTAAATTTTAAAATTGAAGTTTCTAAATACGTAACCAACGGTCAGTGTTTTTGCAATATCCAGGATGACAAAAACACCCTTATTGGATCAAATTGAAAATTTCACCGTTTCACTATAAAAGGGTCCCGCAGAAAGCATTTCAATTTTTCTAGAGAGAGCAGGAGAAGGAAAATAAAGAGAAGGGCGGGCGATTTTTTAGTTTGTTTTGCCTCCTTTTAATAATTAACTCTTTCCTTGCCCCCCTACTCTCTCTCCGAGATGGGCAGCCACGTGGAGCCTACGACCGTCACCGCCGGCCCTACGCCGCTCTCTCCGCCGCACGATTCTTACGATCCCATTCTCGTCGGATCCGCTGAGCCGGATGAGGAGATTGAGATTCTATCTCCTCTGTCCGATGAGGAGCACGACCTCGCTCCCGGTCAAGATCGGGAACAAAAGCAGAATCACGTGAACTCATCGGCGAATGATGTCCTCACCGATGATCTCAGAAACAAAATCATTAAGCAGGCAAGGGCTCAAAATCCTCATCTCTTGCGTTTCTGAAATACTGATCCTTAGAATTTGTTCTGCCTCTTGTTACTTGTTGTTAGATGGAGTTTATTGATCAATTCTCCATTCACGTTTGTTTGCATTTTGTAGGTGGAATATTATTTTAGCGATGAAAATTTGCCGACGGATAAGTATATGATGAGTCTGATTAAGAAGAACAAAGAAGGTTTTGGTAAGTAACTAAAATTCATTGCATAGAATTCAGAATTTAGCGTGCTTACTGTTTATACCATCTGCACAATGTATTGAAGTCTGATTTCGTGTTTGAATATATTGTATTGCGTTTTGACTGGTAGCCTCGATTAGTTTTGCTTCATGGAAATGACCAGACCTGCAGGCTGCACCGCTGTACGGTCACCATGAAGTAATGTGCCAATATCATAATTTCACCGCAATATCACATGCATTTCAATTTTCGATTGCTTTCACTAAATGGAAAATTGAAGAATGCGGACTTGAATTTGGTTTTGAACTTATGATAAACTTGGCTGATGTATCAAAATCTGTTTATGATGAAGTTGAGAAATAACAAGTAAAAGTAGGTATGTGCAATCCATGAATTAGATATGATTGTTTAATTTTGTGGGTGGTTATGAGTGAAACCCTGAGAAAATAAAATCATCTTTTGAGTTTTCCTCAAACATAGAAAAGCGTAGTTGATCATAGTACTTCCCTATAAGTGAGATAGGAAGGGCTCGGTAACTGTGCGTTCTTACTTCTCTTTCTCAAGCCATTAACGGATTACTTACTGCTTTCTGATTCATTGTGTTCATGTATGCATGTCCTGAAAATTGGTGGTTACCAAAATTGATCACATAAACCTACAATTGATGTTGCATGTTATTATTATTATTATTAGGTTAAGCCTTCACATTTCTGATAGAAATATCTGTTCCTATTATCACGGTATATTTTTATTTTCATGCATATTTTTTATTTTTCTTTTCTTGCAGTTTCTATATCGATGATTGCTTGTTTTAGGAGAATGAAAAGACTCACCAGAAGTTATCCATTAATAGTTGCCGCGCTTAAAGAGTCTTCCATGCTTGTATGTTTCTAGACTCTTTCCTTACAAAGATGACCATTTTTTTATGGAACAACTGCCATATGCCCCTGACTTGCTTCTGATGTTGTAGGGGCTCAAGGGCTACAATTTATATTCAAAGAGATCTAAGTTTTTTTCTCTCTCTGCTATGTAATTTCCATTTTTAAAAAATATCTCAGGTTTTTAGTTCCGATGGGAAGAAGGTGAGGCGCCGCAATCCTCTTCCACCCATTGAGGTCAGGGACCCTAAGGTATTTCTCTTATGGAACTTAATGACTTCACTCTCATATTTTTCTCTTTAATTGACATCTAATTTGTGGACCCTAGTTATTCACTGTTTTGGTAGAAAACCTTCCAGAGGATCATTCAGTGGAGAACATTCGGAGGATATTTGGTGGAGTTGGACAGTATGTTTTTTTTCTTATAACTGAAACACACTCATTCCTTATTGCTGTTATTATTTGGGGTTTGTGCTTCCTCATACGAATGATTGTAGCTTTCTTTCTGAATTTTTAGCATAAAGAACATATCCCTCCGTGATCCACATGCTGTGGATGAGTCGAAGAAAAATGCTAGGCCAGATATCTTGGTCAGCAGCAAGGTATGGAACTGGTTTCTATCTAGTCAGAAACTTTTGGAGTAACTAATTGGTTTTTTCTTTCTCCCTTAATCCCCTCCCCCCAGTTCCTTCTAATAACCTAACCAGTTCTTGGATATCATGCAAAGCATTGAACTAGATGATTACTGAAGCGCATATTTGTGTTGTTTGTGGTTGGTTTGTTATAAATCGGTTGGCAGATGAGTATGCGTTGTTTGGGATCTTTAACTTCTGTGACCATCTTTGAGTTTGGCATAGATTGTAAGCATGACATGACTGTCTTTATAAGAGCTATCGGCAACAGATTTCTTCCTGTATTGTCATTTTGTGTGAAAACGCCTTGGTTTTGTGACATCCAGTGTTTTTAATGCTTATATGAGACTCTTTGAAAAGGATTAGAGATAAATAATTCTCGATAGTTACACGTCATTCTGAAATGATCTAGTGTCGTTCTTGGTTTGCTATTTTACTTGTTTACTGCTTGTAACAATACTTTCTTTACGTGTATATAGTCTAGCTTATGATCTGCTTAATTTCCTTGTTTTTGGATCTAGTTGCATGCTCTAGTGGAGTATGAGACCGTGGAGGCTGCTGAAAAAGCTGTAAGTGTCAACGAAGTTTATCAACTGTAATTTTCTTTTTGGGATATTATAATCCACTTAGCTGATATCAGGCGTAATTAGATTATTAATTGATTTTGAACTATTCTTTAAATATGGACCAGGTGACTACTTTTAATGATCAACGCGACTGGAGAAACGGCATGCATGTTAAGCTTCTTAAGCAGATGGTATTGTTCCTGTTTGTTTTACTTTTCAAACTTATGAATAGCTGGTATTATTATTAATTTATTTTTCCGCATGTCATAGGGCAAGTATGCTCAGCGAAGGCAACCTTGGAGGGGACCTGACCCTGAAAAGAACAACAATGCTCGATCATCTGATCAAACAGTAGATGATGAGAATCATACCTCAAGTCAGCATCATGAAGGTTTACCAGATGATGAGGTGGGCTCTATTTTCATTTTACATTTTCCTGAAAAGTTTCTTGAATTTGGCTTGATGGAATTTTACATTTTAGGATGGTGAGCCTTTGTCCAAGGAAAAAAACGGGCCTCGACCTAGAAACAAAGGACGAGCAAGGAAACCGAAAACTCGTGGTACCAATGGATTTGGTATCAGAACAACCCACAGCTCTAAGCTTTTTCTGTATCTTCTTTCTTCTTTCCCATGTGATAATAATTTAGTTCAATGTATTCTGTCATACAGGCCACGGAACGACGCCCTCATCTCATGCCGTCGAACCATCAAAGCCACCTCCGGGCCCTAAAATGCCTGACGGAACTAGGGGATTCACAATGGGACGTGGACGACCACTCGTCTCTAAGTAGACCTGGTGAGTTGTGCCCGTGCCCTGGTATAATCTTTGCATTATGTGCTGGTTGTGATTGTGAAACTGTGTACAGACGGGGAAAGCTGGAAGAGGGTTTTCCTATAAATATGGTTTCAAAGGCTTTGAATCTCAATCTATGGATTATATAGCGATGTTGTTTAGCTTTATATATTATCTTTTGCGAGCTGGCATCGATGGTGAAAAATAACCTACGTGGCTCTTGTTTTTAGATTATGTTGATATAAATTAAATTTGTAGCGAAAAATAATTTGGTTATGATTAATTCGATGTGATATAATTGATTGTTCATTTGGTTGGTTTTCAACTGCCGTTGCGCTATCTTCTACTTATGCCTTAAACTTTCTAAATTTTTATAGTTTAAGTTATAAAATATAAATTTGAATAAATCAAGTTTTTTAATAATTAGTAAATCAATTTTAAGTTTGAGTTGAGTTTCTTAATTATTTTTTCAGTTGTGCTTGACATATATATATATATATATCATATAAATTTGAATTAATTGGTACCATAACATTATAAATGTTTATAATTAAATTTAAACAAAACCTTGAATTCAACTCGAAAAAATTTCAAATAAAGTTAGAGTTATAGACTTAACTTGTTTTTTTTTTACTCAACTTGAGTTGATCGAATGTTCACCCCTATTTTCATAAATATTTAACTCACATATAATATCAACTCGAATGTCCACCCCTATTTTGGTAAGTCAGTCTTCCAGCGAAATTTTTTTACATGCAAAAGGCCTCGAACTCAAAAGTTATTTAAGCGATACCAAACTGCTTACCACTTGGACTAAGCTGTTTGATTGAGTCTTTAACGTGATATAATAATAAAATATTTAATTAAAATTAAATCTCGAGTTATAAAATATTTAATTAAAATTAAATCTCGAGTTTGAGAATATGTAAAACACTTCTACTATTTATAGTATTTGGGGGTGTTAATAGGGACCGAATTGATATAATAGGTAAATAATAGAACTAAATGTATAATTTTATAAATTTTCATTACTTTCCACGTCACCCCTTCGTTATTTTTTCGTTAGTTTTTTAACGCCGGTGATCAAAATAAGTCAATTTATAAATTTGATGGTCTGATTGACGAGTTCGATAGTTCAATAGTCAAAATAGATACGTCTTAATAGTTCCGTGGTCTCTGGTGTAGTTTACCCTATTTAGGCTCACACGTAAGCAACTCATTTATCCAATGTTTTGCCCGCGTGAATGTCCATAGATTCAAATGTCCCCTCGCGCAAAGGGCGCGTCATTGTTTACACCCCCAGCCTCCACGTTTCTGGTGTTTACGAAGTTTTTGGTTTTTCCTTTTTAAAAGACGACGATCCGTTATTTATTTTTTAATTTCTTTTTCATCCTACCATTTTTGCAGCTAATCCTCTGGAATGGCCTCTGATCTCTCCGTAAAATGAAACTTCCAGTCGCCATGCCATCTCATTCATCGTCTTTACATCTCCACCATTTCTCTTCTCCAACGGGACTCCCTCGTTCCCCGAAACGACACGCCTCCGTCCCCGTTTCATCTCCCCCGCTTCGCGTTTCTGCTGCTTCGAGCTTCCACTGTCCTATCAGGTTTCAGCTAAAACGATCGAGAAATGTTCAGAACCGAAGGCGGCGATCCGGATACGACGTCGTTAGAGTTAAGGCCGCCGATGATGTAAGTAATAGCGATTTCGTGGCTTCTAATCTAATAGTTTTTCATTTTTCAGTATGATTTAGAAAATTTAGTAGCTCTGCTTTTGTTTATGAGTTTGGTTTTCCATTTTTGTGACTCAAAAATTAGAGTATAATTGATATCTCTGCTAGAACTGTTAGTACTTTTGGAAATGTAGTGGATTTGAGATTTAATTCGATAAATTCATATTTTCTGCCCTTTTCAAATATACAGTCTATTGTAATTCAATTAATTTATTCGTATGTATTGCATTCTTATAATTTATATATGATTGAAAAAAAAATGAAAATTCAGTTAGAAACATGTATTTAAAGTTAACATATTCGATTGAATTTTAGTTTTTATATGCAGAAAAATGAAAAGTAGAGTGCGAAATGTGAACGAACCAGGGGTATAATTAGACCTTTTATGAATTGAATTTATTATTTTTATGATTTTTCTGGCTTATTGTTTTAGGATCCGTTTGATGACTGGGCCATTGACGATACGATGGCAGGTTATATGCTTTCATCTGATGGGGAATATAGCGATGGGGATTTGGCATTAAATTCTTTGTCCGATGAGGATTTGCCTCTCGAAGAAGCGCTAGCCAAGGCTTCCCGCCGTATTGCTCTGCGTGGTAAAGGCCTAAGAAGACACAGGCAAGCTCTTTTACAAATTTTCTGATGGTAAAATTCCATAGGAGTTATTGTGTCATGCATTATTTTATATACTTTGGCCTTTCTGAATTCTGATGTATGAACTTCATATTAGTTGGAATGTATATAAATCAATACCCTTTTTCAAAGGCATTTGTTGATGGACTGCCCAAATGAATTGCAGGATATACCCTGGGTTGATAATGAACTTTGCTCTTATAATCTTCGTGACAATGGTTCTTTTAATTGTGGATTGGTGTGGATGGAAAATTGTCAGGCTACCACTGGCGCCATTCTACTTGACCTCCCCATTTTTGATATCTTTGATCTTAGCTTCGTGTGCAGGTTATGTCGGTGTCCCGTTGCTTAGAATTTTTAAGTTTCATGAAGTAGTTAGGAAAATAGGGCCTCCGAAATATATGAGAAAGAAAAGGACACCAACGATGGGTGGACTTTTCTTTGTACCGGTAGGTATAGCCGTTGCGAGATTCGCAACTGGTGTTTATTCTGTTGAGGTTGCTGCTACTGCAGCAGCAACATTTGCCTTTGCTGCAATTGGACTACTTGATGACGGCTTAAGTTTCACCAAGCGAAAGAGTGGTATGGATCCACGGTTAAGACTACTTTTGGAGGTATCTACTTTCTTCATTGCCTCCACCTTTAGTCATATATGTGTCGTCCTTGTCACCTTAGGAGTTCATTTTAACATTATTGCACTAATCTTGAATAGTTTTTCAACAGGCGGCTGTTGGGATTTGGTTTTCATATTGGTTGGATACTACAAATTTGTCATCTCCCTATGGCATGTATATCTTCTTGTTAACTATTCTGAGTCACATTTATTTGGTAACTCACATATTTATTCTTGTGCCAGAAAGTTTATGACAAAACAACAAGTTTCCTTTAACTGGGTGTTGAACTTAGTTGATAGAAACCGTTTCATATGTTCCCTTGTTCATTTATGAGATAACTAACCTATTTCTTTCTTAATATATGCAAGAACACAAGCCTGAAAGTTGAAATACTCATTCTAGTATAGGAGAGTTATCATACAAGAGCTGTTAAGGGGAATTGTAGCACTTGGATGATTATCAATATGTGTGTGTCAGCTCATTCTTTTTTTGTTTATTGAATTATTTTTTGGGGTCTTTAGTGAACGATTGCTTGAGTAAATAAACTACCATTGCTTCAATTCATGTTTTAGACTATCCTTTGAAGACCATACTTGTTACTTTTTATGCTCGAATTTTGCTTTTGGTTTTCGCTGAAACCATTTTATAACCTTTATCACAGGAAAATGGTGGTTCCTCTACCGATGGGCCTTCTGTGCTTGGGAAAATTATACCTATTGTTGACTCCACTTTGTTTCGTTTCCATGGGAAAGGGGGTTAACTTAGCAGATGGTCTTGACGGTCTGGTTGCAGGGACTGCTGCATTAGCTTTTATCGGAATGTCAATTGCAGTGCTTCCAATATGCACAGGTTAGTATAGATTTCTTTGAACAATCAATGTTGGGGCCTGCGTTGTGAATGTTAAGCTTCTTTTATGCTTTTGCAAGAAGTACCTTGCTGCCATTTCCTGTAAACTTCTTCAACACTGATTGTTTGTCATTTCTGAATCCCAATCAGAACTTAGTATATTTGGGGCAGCAATGGCTGGGGCCTGCATTGGTTTTCTTTTTCACAACCAGTACAAAGCCGCCGTAATCATGGGTGATACAGGATCCTCGGCCCTTGGTGGCGCATTAGCTGCAATGGCCGCTTGTACCGGAATGTTTTTCCCCTTATTCATCACATCCGGTTTCTTTGTTTTGGAAATATCATCAGTTATCATGCAGGTATGCAATGCTGAGTTAAACGTCTGACTACAATATGCATAATTTGCATCATATCCCATTTTCCGAGCTCGGGTCAACTCATAAGTGTGTTCATCGATTGTACTATTGGTTCAACTTTTCGACTTCGCCTAATACATCATTGCCGCGATGAATGTCGATGACGGTGTTTATTCTTTATACCGCACTCCGTTGTCCCGAGGCATGATAACTGACCCTGTATTTTGTTAGGTGTTATACTTCAAATACACAAAGCACTATGAGGGAAGTGGACGCCGGTTGTTTAAAATGGTACCGCTGCATCTTCATCTGGAATTATGTGGGCACAAGGAGCCTATGATTGTCGCTGGTGCCTATGCTGTTTCCTCTGTGTTGGCTTTGTTTGCTGCTTACATTGGCCTTAAATCGGCGTAATGACTCTAAGGGTGTTCAAACGGTCAGTTCGGTTAACCGACCGAACTAAACTATCAAAAAATTATTTACCAATTTTTTTTCTTATTAACCGTTAACCGAACCGAAATTATTTCGAAATTTTTTAACCGAACTGAAATAAATTCGGTTAATTCGGTCGGTTATCGAATTAACCGAAATTATTATAAAATTTTGGATAAATTACACAAGTAGTCATTAAATTATGTTAAAATTATCTTTTTAGCTACTAAAATTTCAAAAATTTATAAAACAATCATTAAATTTATTGAACTACTACAAAATTATCATTGATTCATTGTATGTTATAAATTATGATAAAAATTAATAAGTTTAATGATATTTTTTAATATTTTAATAAATTTAATGATATTTTGTGCTAATTTGATAAAGTTTAATGAACATTTTATAATATTTAAAATTTTAGTGATTTTAGACCGAATTAACTGATAACCGAATGAACCATTAGAGCTCACCCAAATAAAACCATGCTATAGCAGTTACCTATCATGTACACGAGAGAAGCGTACACAAATTTTGTACTTTTGTATATTATGTTAATTTTTCTTTCGCTAATATAATGACATGCGGATAGTAAGCATGTGGGGGTATGATGAACAAAAAAGTCTTATATTAAAAAATACTTAAAAGTTAAATTCTAAAATTTAACCCTAATTTTTCCATTATAAATTGTAAATTTTAAATTTTAAAAATTATATTATACCTCTCAATTCTTTAAACTCTAACCATAACTTTTAATCTTAATCCCTAAATCTTAAATCCTAAATTCACTTTTTAAAAATAGAGACACCGAAAGAGGCATAGTTTAGGGCAAACGATTTTTACATGGGATATGACCTTTTAAAGCTTGACGGGTAGATAACATATATGATTATGATCTATTTATGATCTGACTGACCTTTATTCTATGTTTTATGTGAAACTAACCATTTTTTATTATTTCCTCTTCTAATTCATACACATGTACAATGATCATAGAAATGATGTTAGTTTATGACATTTCATAGAAATAGAAAATTGTCGTAATTTATGAAGGTTGTTTTATGAGATCAATTTATTTGGATCAACACAATTCTCTACAACATTTGTTATAATGCAAAGGGAACTTGTCATCCCTTTGCAACGAGTTAGGGGAAAGATTTTTTATGGAACTCGTCATACATTCTCGGTGAGTTCTATTGATTTATATTTTATTTATTAAAATTAAACTAAACTCGTGATCAGTCTTGGCGGCATTCCCCAAAATTTTTTGTGTTGGGTCTAAATTGAAAGGAAGACAAAATTGAGAGGTTGGAGTGAGAAATTGGAGAAGTTGAAGGACTGAGCTAAGAAATTGGGTGGCAACGGTTTTAATGGAAAATATATATGATTATTTTTAGGGTAAACTACATAGATGACCACTGAACTATGAGTTTTAATGAAAAATATATATGATTATTTTTTGCTGCAAATGCACCACACAACTATTTAAATGGTTCCATTTTAGCCACACACCGTTAAAAAAACGAAAAAGTTGACGGAACTGTTAAAAAGTTAGTATAATTACACATTTGGTCCTCTATATTTATACAATATATCAATTTAGTCCTAATTTTAATCTAATAAAATTAATTAATTATTCAATAAGATGGTGCTTACCATTAGGCCAAGGGGAATCGAACTTGGGACCTTGAATAATTAATTAATTTTATTAGATTAAAATTAGGACTAAATTGATATATTGTATAAATATTTAGGACCAAATGTGTAATTATACCAATTTTTTAATAGTTCCGTCAACTTTTTTCATTTTTTTAACAGCGTGTGGCTAAAATAGAACCATTTAAATAGTTTTGGGGTACATTTGCGGCAAAAAATAATATAGTAATCATTTTGACACTAAACTTATAGTTCAATGGTCATCCCTTATTTTTAAAATTTTTTAGACTTTGCAATTTTTTAATATAGTTTTTTTTTTCATTTTTTATAAAACAATTTTCCACATAAACACGATAGGATGTTTCACTGTCCCTGACAGTGGCAGCCAAAGTAAAGTTGTAGGGGTTCACAATTGAAAAGATGGAACATTTAACATTAAAACCATTTTCAAGTTTTTAACTTCATCCCATCCAATCTTAAGCTTTTAGAGCTCAAATCCATTCCAGGGCATTATTACATCAAAAACATTTTTTATTCAATATCTAGAAAAATAACCTCTACAAACATTTATTTAGAAAAATAATATCTAAATTTGTCATTTATAAAGAATTTATGTTTTTGAAGATAGCGAGACGCGAACTCGCGCTACATAAAGAGCGAGTTCTTCATATGTGACAACACTTTTTAAAATAACGAATTTATCAGAAATTCGCGTTTTGCGAAATGCGAGTTCTCCGAATTTTTTTACAAATAGAGTTGTAAGACCAAGGTTCGATAGGCATGTTCGAACATTATTTCTAGCTTATTAATCGTATATATTTTTTTTAAATGTTTTCATTTTTTATAAAATAATTTTCCACATAAACATGATAGGATGTTTCACTGCCCCTGACATTGGCAACCAAAGTGAAGTTTTAGGGGTTCACAATTGAAAAGACGGAACATTTACCATTAAAACCATTTTCAAGTTTTTAACTTTATTCCATCCAATCTTAAGCTTTTAGAGCTCAAATCCATTCCAGATCAAAATATAAACAAATTCAGTCTCAGAAACTGAGGGGCCGAGAAGAAAACTACTACAATGGAACTATCAAGCAGCAAACATGAACCAACACCAAACACTTGCAGACTCTTTCAACTCCCACACCCTCTAATTCTGGACATTCTCTCAAGGCTTCCCATCAATGATCTTCTCCATTGCAGGTCCGTTTGCAAGAGATTTATCTGTTCCATTTCTGATGCTGAATTTGCATGCCTCCACCTTTCAAGATCACCCCTTTGCATTTTAATCAACACCAGGCCACGCCAAAAAACTCGAAAGAAACTCCAATCCTCTCACGTTTATGCCAATGGTGAAAGTTTCCAGGTCTCGAAACTCAACTTTACACCCATATCTAATGTACCTACTTGGGACATTTCTGATCTCTGTGCTTGCAATGGTTTGCTTTGTTTAGTTGGACCCAAAAAAGATGACCCCTTCTATGTCTGTAACCCAATTTTGGGTGAATTTATCACAATTCAACCGCCTTATAAGGATAGGCAAAGAGATAGCTGTTGGGGGCTTGGTTATTCAGCTGTTACTAATCAATACAAACTTTTGCAAAGCTATTATTATCCTACGGTTGAATCCACTAATAAAATGGCTGAAATGTACACCATTGGGACTGGTACATGGAGAAGCATAGGAAAGGCACCTGATCACTCTATTACTTTACCTTTCAACGCCTTCTTGAATGGAGCTCTTCACTGGCGTAGTTATGTTCCGATAGGTGGTGAGTTTATACATTCTTTTAACTTTGATACTGAGCAGTTTGGGACAGTTCCGCCGCCCGATTATTTTCGAGAATTAGATGATTTTAGTGCGGAGTTTACAACCACTGGAGTGCTGGGAGGTTGTCTGTTTATAATTCACTTTCCGGATTTCAAGCAATTTGACATTTGGGTTATGAAGGAATATGGTGTAAAGGAGTCTTGGACCAAACAGTTTGTTATTCAAGATATGTACCCAAAGGGATACGGCTCGGATTGGTATGAACCATTGGTTGTTTTAAGTAATGGAGAAATATTCATGTTGTTAAATAATCAGGCTATAGTTTGTTACAACCAGAAGAGGAAACATATTCGAGGAACTAAATTCTTCAAGATTCGTTCAATGTTCGATGCAATTGCTTATACTCCATGCTTTGTTTCACTCTACAATGTTGCGAAGGAAGAGCAAATTTTCAGGTACTATAAAATAATCCTAATTTAGCATATGCTTTGCAGCTAAGGAAGTGGAAGCTTAAAGTAATAAACCCTTCATTCTGATATGGAATACTTGTGCATTTGCTTTTGTATAAAATGAGTGCAAACCGGCAATGGATATTTTCTTTGTCTGATGTTTCCTTTAGTTCCTTGGCGCTATAGGCACAGAGTTCTATTCATTCATGACTATAAATGCGTAGGAATGTTGATGCAGTTGTAGCATGAAGCATGAACATACAACAAAACTCAGCATAGGAATGCACCTTATTACTAGTAGTATTAGTCATTTCGGGATTTTCTTCATCACCTACAGCTTGAAGATAATGCCTTTGATGCTATTTTAATGATTGAAAGAGTTTTAGCCATTTAAGGTTAAATGATTGGGATGACTTGCTTGCTTGATGCTTGAGTTGTTAGATTGAGACATGAACTTTTGTTTTCCGATTCCATGTACTAATTACACGGTTCTCTTTCGCTGTATCACGGTTTTTAATTAGTAAGATGGAAAAGTTTATATAGGATGCAGAGCACTGGAGTTTATGACAAGATCTGCAAAGACAAGTTCCACTAGCTGCAGTTTTCCTTTTTCTGTGGTTTCCATGGAGCTATGAATGACCATGTGAGTTTTATTGTTTTCTTGGGTTTATACAAGTCTCCCATTCAATATGCATTTGTTTGTTATTTGTATGTAACCACCGGCATCTGATTCATTGGTCAACTAATTTGGATCAGGCACTGTCGAGGTCTATGAAGTTGAAGATAGTAATTGAATTATGAGCCTTTTTTATTATGTACCAGTTAAATTCTTGGGAATTATATTATGAGTTCCAAGACCGAACTTTATGCCTAATTTGTGATTTATGTAACAACTCAGATGTTGTTGCTTATGTAGTTATGTTGCTTGTAATGAGATCATAAACATTTATGTTCTGCAGGATTAAGCTTCTGCTTAACCTCAAAGGCAAGGGAATTTTCAGAAAACATTTGCATTTCTTAAGGTGCCTGTTTTATGCTAAGTTAATTGAACCGAAGTCTCAACCCGGTACCCAAACCGAGATCACCATAGATCTGAACTAGAACGAACTAGACCCGAACCGAATTTAAAACGAACGTAGTCAGACCCGAAATGACTCGAACCTCTACTTGCATCATATTTGCATCTTCCCCCTCCTACCACTTCAACTTTTTCTCATTCATCATTAGATTACTTTTCACTTCAACCTTTTCATATACAACTTACAAGGAGTACAGCACGAGAGATTGGCAAGAGGAATATAGAAGAGAATGCAAAATCTTATTTCTGTGATAAAACACTTATGAAGGGGAAAGAGAAGAATTAAGCGTTCAGTAGGATGAGGATATTTTGTTCATGATCAAGAAAACATGAAGGCTTTTAATGGTTGCATTACATTACTCAGCCTAATCAAATTTATAAGGCTTAAATAAAAAATCAACGCCTAAACTATATCCTTTATTTACTTTTAGCCCTTAAACTATTTTTTTGTCAAAATTAGTACTTAAACTATTATTTTTTGGTAGTTATCTAAGTAAAAAAATTGGTCAATAAAATGTTGACACGTCACAAAGATAATTTAAGGACTTAAACGACCAAAAAGAATAGTTTAAGTACTTATTTTGAGCCAAAAAATAATTTAAAAGCTAGAAACAAACAAAAACATAGTTTAAGGGCTGATTTTTCATTTAAGCAATTTTTTTAAAATGTTCTGAATTTGTTAATTGTTTAGGTAATTTTCATCACCTTACAACATAGTAAAAAGCTCCACTTCTCACTTTCTTCTCTCACTACATGCCTTTGTTATGAGCATTCAGCACTTGAATAGGAAAAAGTAAGCTTTTTAGCTATCTGGAAGCTTCAGACACACATCTATTGTAGCTGTAAAGGTCAAAAGGGTTAATGCAGTGGGTTGTGCACACAATAAACGCAAAAGAAAATAAAACAAGTAAGAACACAAAAAATTTAACAAGATTTAACAGTGTGTTTACGTTCTCGAAGAACAAAGAGCGGTTGTTTTCTTTTATTCAATCAATAGTCCTTAAGTTACAAATAACACATCTATTTATATACCCGATATAATTACAAAGATATTCCATACCGTACCGTGGGGGCTTCGCCCTCACACTCCCAACCCACTTAATTTAAGCCCACCAAAAACTCGAGTACTCCTTTGATGGACAGGTGATCTCGCTCTGCAAAGCCTAAAGAACAATTGATGAAGTGCCTAATGAGGTGGGGTAAGTCTCTTTATATAGCCCCTACATCCAAGTCTTATTCTAACTAGGATAAGGAATACTGCTCCCCGAAAGATTAGAATAATTGTAATCCTAGTTAAGGTAGTCAACATCTTTCCTTTTACAGTATATAAGCCATACTTAACACAATGGACGTAATGGAAAAATTAGATTTTGTACAACCTATTACAAGAATAGCATTGACCTAGTGGTAGGCGTGCTCATTCTCCACCCAGCCAACTCAAGTTCGAGTCTCAACCACCTTATTAGAGGAGCAAAATAAAAACTATTAAATCAAAAATATATAAATAAAGTCCTCCAATAAGGTGGCTGCACGTGTCATTACCTAATTAAATAATCAAATTATTTTATTTATTATAATTAGGACTAAATTGATAAAATGTACAAATAACAGTGACTAAAATGTAATTATATCAATTTTACTAACTGTCACATCACTCATTCTTTTAATTTCTAACGGCTGGTGGTCACATTGCAACCAACTAAATAGTTTGGTGGTTTAATTTCTTAGAAAAAAGAGTAAAATGGTCAAATTACAATTCTACTAATAGTATGGTGGTCATTTATGTAGTTTACGCTATAAATTATACTTATAATTGTATCTATGCTCAATTTCAGCCCAAAATAAAAACAATTCAAGATTCATATTGGGTTTATATACCCGACCTTAATTTATAACAGTTTGGGTTGAGATTGAGATTTAGAATTTTTCCAAACCCATTTAAAAACCCAACCCGATTCAACGAATTTGGTATTATATAAACCTTTTGATCTAACAAAACCCTAATTTAGAGAGAGGGCCGCGTCTTCTTCAGATTTCATCGTTCTTCAAAAATGGTTACTTTCAGGGTAAGTCCCCATCGCCTCCTCTCTTCCCAGATCATCCCCATTTCCCGCTTCGCTCTTAAATTTTGATGCCGGTTTTCTTATGCCACGCCTGGTTTCGATCCATTCGAAATTTTCTTTATTTCATTTGGTTTGTAATTCGTTAGCTTTTTTATTATTAGTATGACAAAATTGAAGTGTTTAATTTGTTTTATGGTGCAGTTTCACCAGTACCAAGTTGTTGGAAGGGCTCACCCAACGGAGAGCGATGAGCATCCCAAGATTTACAGGATGAAGCTCTGGGCCACCAATGAGGTTCGCGCCAAATCCAAGTTCTGGTTAGTGATTATTTTCATGGCCATCTTTGTTTTCTCGGTTAACTTATTTGATTGAAATTGTTGCTGGGTTCTGATTTGTTGGTGTTCTTGAATATATTCTTTAGGTACTTCTTGAGGAAGCTGAAGAAGGTTAAGAAGAGCAATGGCCAAGTCCTTGCCATCAATGAGGTATATATGCTCACTATTATCCATTTGATAAAGTGTTTTGTTGTTTGATGTTGTTGAAATTTCATTGTATGATTTCAATTTTTTAGTACGGCCAGGGTCCTTTGATTAATTTCTGAAACTATTTTGTGCAAATTTCTGACATTTAGCTCATTCTTGTGCAATTTTAAGTGAATCAGAAAAGCAGTTTTTTGTGTTGAAATAGGTTTGAAACATTTTGTAATTTGATGTTTGCAACAAGTTATAGATTTTAGTATTTTACTTTGTTGTGATCTCCATGTTCTTTTCTTTGCTTGTTGATCGGAATTTGAATTCTTTGTCGGGAAAGGAAAAGCTGTAGTTGGCGATTGTATATTGATTATCTGATACACCCAAGGAACATGATTTCTGATGCATTCTTTAATTTTCTTTTCCGATCTCCCATATCTCAATTAATGTCTTAAACTATTTTCCGCAAATTTCCGACATTTAGGTCATGTTTGTGCAATTTACACTGGAATTTTTGTTTGATAAGTTATTCAATTTGTCTTGTGAGAAGAGGCAACTCCATGGCTAAGATACATATGATCTTTAAGGCTTTTGTTCGGAATTTTGTTTAGCTTATTGCACTTGCATTGAATGATGTATTTGGTCAAACCTTTTTGGGGCTTCGTTTGTAACACTGAATTATAAAAACAGTTCTTGTAATGGAAATAGGTTTGGTTCTTTTTATAATTTGATGCTCTGCAACAAGCTATAAACTTTACTTTGTTGTGATCTTCTAGTTCTTTTCTTTCCTAGTTGATCGGAATTCAATTACTCTCTGCACTCCGGAATCTTGATTATCTGATACACCCAAGGGAACATGATTTCTGATGCATTCTTTGATTTTCTATTTCTATGCCTGATATCTCAATTACAAATCTCTGCAGATTTTCGAGAAGAATCCTACAACCATCAAGAACTATGGTATCTGGCTTCGCTATCAAAGTCGTACTGGTTATCACAACATGTATAAGGAATACCGTGACACCACTTTGAACGGAGCTGTTGAACAGATGTACACCGAGATGGCTTCTCGTCACAGAGTCAGGTTCCCTTGCATCCAGATTATCAAGACCGCAACTATCCCGGCTAAGCTATGCAAGAGGGACAACACCAAGCAGTTCCACAACTCGAAAATCAAGTTCCCATTGGTGGTCAAGAAGGTGAGGCCACCTACCAGAAAGCTGAAGACAACCTACAAGGCATCAAGGCCCAACATGTTTATGTAATTTCTCTCATCTGACGAACGAGAGAGAGAGAGTTAAGGTAATTGTAGTTCTACAATTTTTGGTAGCGAACATCTATCGGTTTGTTTATCGGATATTGTTTTCGTTTGCGAAGCCTAGGCCATCAGACAGGTTGAACATTTTAATATTTTGTTTACTATGTGATTCTCGTTTGTCGTTCATATTAATTATGGTTTAATGTTTGAACTCATTTGGGATTTGATTTCTCATTTTGCTGCTTGAATTTCCTTATAAATATTCGAATACCTATTTTCATGCGACATTCACTCGAATACTTGCGATTGACACCCAAATCTTAGTAAACAATTGTTGCAATTTCATGCCGCCACATCAGATCCATGTTCACTGAGAATAAAATACACAAACAAATCTCTAATATAGAAATCCACCTGCATTAGCCCTAGGGTTTGAACGTTTTGAGGCGCAACCTTGAGATAATGTTGACATTGTCCACTTAATCTCTGTAGCAATGGTTAGCTCGAGTTTGTTGACTACAAATTCATAAATCGTGAGATGAATATGGCAGCATATAGTTTAACAAAATTTGTCATTCAGAATACACCTGAAAAGATTTCTCGGTTCATTTTATATTTTTTTTATTGTCTTCTAATTTTTCCAGGTTTTATCTCAATTAATCCGAATTGAATCGTGCCGCACACTTGACTTTGGCGGGTGAGTCTTACAGCAGAAATTTTTTGCATACACAAGACTTGTAATTTGAGACCTACTTAAGTGATATCAAGCTGCTTACTGCTTGGACTAACCTTGTTGGTTTGGTCCATTATATTTTCATAGGCTTAACCGTCAAATAAGTGTCCAAACTATACTATTTTTTCTTCAAATAGATGTCCAAACTATATTTTGGGCCAAGTAGGTGTCAAACATTTCATTTCGTGACACATTTAAAGTTTGGCCGTGATGGACGTTAATTTTTTCCTTTATTCAATCAAAATCGAATACATGGCAATATTAAATATTTTTTGAATTTTATTTTTTAAAATAAATCAGAATTTTTTAAATATCCTGGAATTTTCAAATAATCCCAGATAGTCCCTAAATTCGGTCACTCTCACCGACGTTGGTCGCGTTTTCGGTGATAGAATGAAGCGCCTCCCCTCGCCGAACGACCCACACACCATTCATCATCTGTCATGTTGTCGTTCGCTGTGAATTATTCGATGATTTAACCATTTTTCAGAATTTTCTTTTAGGAATTTCAGGATAACAATAATTTTGCTGTATTTAATGTTCAAAGACTAATTATTATCTTCCAAATTGAAAGCAAGCGTTTATGTCTACAAAAGTGTACTCGAAATCAATAGGTATATATAAGCCTAAAACTCTGGACATACATATTTCAGTATTAAGAACATTACTTCTTAATCCATTAATTAGATAGCCACCATATCTAATTAACTAATAAATTATTGATTAATGAATCTAGAATTAAGATTATCCTTTGTTATTAACTGTGTAATCCACCCACACCGCCCAAATCCTGACCATCATGTGCTTTTGCCATCTTCTGCAACCAAAATATGCAGCAAAATCTGCCCCACAATGTTAAAAATTCTTTATCTAATTATGAAAATCTCAGTCCTACTTTAATCTGTCAAAAATTAATCTTCGTATTTTATGAAATTTATAATTTGACCAACAATTTTTTTCTTCTGTGTGAATCACGAGTATCATCTGTCTATCCGTTTAACGGTCTAAACATAGACTAATATTGCCGTGTAGTATCATAAGGACAACAAAACTCTCGTATCAAGTATTTAACATCGATTTATTCCTAAATTCCTAGAAACATTGTTCCTACAACCACCATGATTATTGCCCCATGCTTCTACAAGTCTATAAAGCCAATACAGAATGAATGGTATAAGTGGCACCACCTTTTTCGTTTTGTATTTCATCTCATGTAATCATACCACCATTAGCTTCTTTACACAAAAAGATGCTAAAGTCACATTTTTTTCACTTTCACTTCCTCTCTCCAATGCTCTAATGGCCACTCAACTCAACTGCACTCAAATGTAAACCTTTCTAGACTCCAAAAAGAAAAGAGGGTTGTCTTTTAATTAGGTCTTTTTTCACTCCAAGCTTTGATATTACTGATAAAGATGCAAGTTTCTCGTTTTCCAAGGCCATTTATCACCATTCTTGTATCATACTTTCTTCTTCTTTCACCACTTGTTTCTTGTTTATCTCATGGGGAGATCACTGCTTCCGGTGATCACAAGAACATTAAAGAAACTGCACATAAGGTATATGTCGAATTTCTCGTTCGAGCTTGCTTGCTTTTCCCTTCTTGTGTTTGTGAAAAATTAAAACGGTTAGAGCATCGTGCTGAGGTTTCTGCGGTCGGGAGATAAATTCCCGACCGTGAACACGTTGGTGTTATCGGCACGATGTTCTAACAAAAACATTGTTGAATGTACATATGTATATATATTATGATTTGAGTTTTTTTTTAACCATGCTTTTCTTTGATTAACAATAATGTTTGCAGCTTAGTTCTCAAATGATATCTTATATTTCTGTTCATGGCCTTCTGCTTTGGGCTTCCATGGGATTCTTGATGCCTGTTGGGATACTTACTATTAGAATGGCTAACAAAGAGGAAGATGGGAAAAGGGTTAAATTTTTATTCCATCTCCACGTCATATTACAGGTATTATCTCCTTCTTTCCTTTTTGTTGGAGCATATCGTGCTGATAATTAGGTTAAGAGTGTCGCTCTCAAAACGAGTATACGTATCTAAATGCTTTTTTAAACTACTCCTACATATACATGAGATCATAACATTACTTGGGGTGCAAGAATGAGAAGAGAAAGATGTGGTTGCATTTATTTTCTTCATTTTTTCATCAAATATTATAAACCCACTTTCACTTTAATGATGATGTCCACAATTTTAAATTTCCTCAAATAGGCCATTAATTAACTGATCTAAACCTACTTGATCATGAAGACTTCAACATGAAGAAAAGAGAGATCAGATAATGCATTCACTTCATTTGTTCCTATAATCAAGGAAATTTTTTAATAAAAATACATAAAAATAGTTTAAATCATAAACGAATTTTAAATTTTCAGAGGGGCGACCGCCCCTGCAGCCCCTCTCGGTCGATCCGTACATATAATCATATCGCCATGTGTCATTTGTTTTTGGCTTCCATATTTTGCAGATGCTTGTGGTGCTTCTTGCAACAGTTGGAGCTGTCATGTCCATAAGGAATTTTGAGAATTCATTCAGTAACCATCACCAAAGATTAGGTTTAGCCCTTTACGTCGCCGTTTCGATGCAAGCCATCATTGGATTTTTCAGGCCTCGTAGGTAATACATTGAGTTACTTAATGGTCTAATTCTAAACTTCAATCCCTTTACTTTACAAAACTTGAAAATGCATTCCCTACTTCAGGCTGAAATTGGAAATCCATCTTGAGAGGGTTAAATAAAAAATCAACCCCTAAGTTATACCCTTTGTTTGTTTTTAGTCCTTAAACTATATTTTGGCAAAATAAGTATCTAAACTATTATTTCTGGTCATTTAAGTTTGGTAATTCTGTAAGTCAAAAAAATTATTTTGGCCAATAAGATGCTGACATGTCCACAAATTTTTTTTTGACCAATAGATAGTTCAGGTATTGAAAGCAAAAAAAATGACATAGTTTAAGTACTTATTTTGACCAAAAAATAGCTTAGGGACTTAAAACGTCTCAAAATAATAGTTTAAGTACATGTTTTGACCAAAAAATAATTTAAGGGCTAAAAATTAACAAAGGACATAGTTTAAACACTGATTTTTCATTTAAACCAAGTAAAACTGAAGAAATTTAGAACTAGATTTCGAGATAAACTCACCTTTTTTTTTAATTTTTCTTGCATTTTTTTTTTTTTTTGCAGAGGAAGTAAAAGAAGCGCATGGTATTTAACACATTGGATTATTGGAACACTAACATGTGTGGTGGGGATTATTAACATCTACACTGGTTTAAAAGCATACCACAATAAAACATCAAGAAGCACTGCTATTTGGACCATACTTTTCACTGTTGAGATCTCTTTCATTGCATGTTTTTACCTCTTCCAAGACAAATGGGAATATATACAGAAGCAAGGGCTGGTACTAGGCAATAATAACAACAATACTCCCCAACATTCTACTCCACCTTCAAATCAAGACCAAGAGAATGCAATCACTGAAAGGGATAACCAGAAGGTGGTGTTGCCTCAACCATGTGCCAAGCCTAATGCTCTTGGGAATTTGTTTGACTAACTTTGGATTCTTTTAGTTTATTTGTTTGTTTGTTTTTTTTATATTTATATAATTTGATTGAGTAGTGAAAAAGGTTCATACTCTACATTTTGATGCCTTTCAATGCTTATGGAAAAAGCACAAACTCCTTGAATTATAGTTTTGATGGAGTATTTGTCATGTATCAAAAAGTGGAGTATGATCCAATGATAACTTGTCATTTTTCTATTGGATAAAATTTTGGGTGTTTAGGTAATTGTTTTGGAGGATATTACGAGAAACAAAATGCATGTAAACTTGTGTGATTATGTTTGATAGATGTTAGGCTTGTAAACTAAACTTGTTATATGGGAGCCCTATACTAAGTGGGGGAGACATTTATATTTTGTCTTTCAACTCTTAATTTACAAGCACGAGTTAAATTAGGCGATAATAACGTCCATGTGTAGGACTTGTTTCAAATCCGTCATTAAGTGAATTACATTTCACTTACGAAATTTGGTGGGTGGGGGGGGGGGGGGAGGGCTTCGTACTGGATAAAAATACTTAATTCTTTTTTCGTGCTCTTTAAGCCCTAAAAATACATCATACTCTTATTTCCCTAAATCTTAAGCTTAAATTTTAAATCTTAAACTTTAAACCATAAAATATATCGTACTCTTATTTCCCTAAATTCTAACATTAACACTGAACTTTAAACCTAATTTTTTTTAGTGTAAAATATAAAAAGAGACACTGAAAAAGATTGAAAATTTCTATTTTGTCATATCTGGTCTGGACTTGCACCAAGTAACATAGAATTCTTTATGTGGAAGGACTTGTTTTCCATCACTCGTAAACTGAACTTACATTCATTTCTTGGAAGTATAATATCACCTACGAAATTTGACATTAGACGGTACCAAATCGAATACATCAATTTGGATTCCATTTTCCTTTTGACAACAAAATTTGATTTTTGTATTGGAAAAAGGAGATGGCAGACATCTCTCAAACTAAGCAATAGAGAAAAACCAGCTGCAACTGAAAATAAAACAAGCAGCATTAAAAAGTCTGTCTCTTCAACCATGCAAGACGCCTAGGAACATGAAAACATAAGAAATTTGTACTCTATTCTTATATATGGTTTTATATTCAAGGAAATAAATTTTTTTCATAAACGTCTTTATTTTTGGTGTTTAAGGTTACAATTTAAGTTTTATGTTTAGGAGTTTAGAATTTAGGTTTTAGAGTAATAATATGCTTAGGGATTTAAATTTTTAACTTATAAATCCTAAATTCTGACATCAAACACTAAATTCTAACCACATTCCACCAATTCTAAACCAATAAACATAAACCACTAACTTTAAAACCCTTAAATTTAATCATAAACGCTAAAATTAAGACAATTATAAAAAAATTATTTTCGCCATTTGTGTATAAAATAATTACCTCTTATACGTGTATATCCTCGTTAACATTAGAATACTTCATTTGAAATCATTAATTAATACAATACACAAATTGATATATATTTTTTAAAATATGAAGGGCGACTCAAATGTAACCATACCCATAATTGAGTGATCTAAATGTAACCTTTAATAATTGGGTGACCCAAATGTAATCTTACCCATAATTAAATGACCTAAATATAACTTTTAATAATTAAGTAATCTAAATATAACTTTAACCATAATTGAGTGACCTCCATTATTGTTTACCCTTCTTATATTAATATAACATTAAACTACAATTAACTGGTGGATAAATTTTCTATACACAGGCGGTGGAAACTGAAAGTTTCCACAAGCGTCTTACTTCTAGGGTATAGGTAGTTAGTTTGGGGTATAGAGTTTAGGGGTTTAGGTGTGGAGGGTTAGAATTTAGGGATAGTTGTTTTAATTTAAGGTTTAGAGTTATAATTTAGGGTTTATAGGTTAAAACCTAAATTCTCACCATATTACCCTAAAAATTAAACCCTAACCTATAAACCCTAAATTATAACCCTAAACATTAAATTGAAACAACTATCCTTAAATTCTAAACCCCTACACCTAAACCCCTAAACCCTATACACTAAACTAACTCTTTAAACCCTAAAACTAAGGCGCTTGTGGAAATTTTAAGTTTCCACCACTAATGTATAGGATATTAATCCTTAACTGGTTCCGAAAACCTTAAAAAAACAAAAGATACCAAAAATTTGTAAAAGAAATAAAAAGGACAAAAGATGCTCAAAATGACATGTAACAAGGGCATTGTTGTGAATTCATCAGCATCATAAATCTCCATATATCTAAAACAGTTGAGATTACTTCTCAGTTCCCTCTGAACACAAAGACTCAAAAGCAAAACCCCTTTTTCAGACACTAGTCAAAATGGCTTCCAGTGATCATCATGACCATCACCACCACCACCATGACCATGACCATGACCATGCCCATACCCATACCCATACCCATGACCGTGACCATGACCATGGTGGGTAAGTACTAAGTAGATATACATTTTCATATAAGTTTTGGCAGTTCTTTTTAATGGAGTTTTGACTTTTGTACGCTCTGGGTTTTGATTATATATGTTTTTTTTTTATGCAGCAGTAAATCAACAACATCATGGGTGGGAGCTGATGGGAAGGTCTACCATAGCCATGATGGACTGGCGCCGCACTCACACGAACCCATTTACTCGCCTGGATACTTCACCAGAAGAGCACCACCGCTTGTCAACAGGGATTTCAATGAGAGGGCTTTCACTGTTGGTATTGGTGGCCCTGTTGGTACTGGGTAATAATATTTTCCCTATTTTCCATTCAATTTGCTTTCACTTATTCTGCATTCTCTTATTTATTTGCTTAAGAAATTATCAAGTTTGCTACTTTACTAGAATTTTCAACAAAGATTATGCTTTATTGTACATCAATTAGTGGGGACTTCGAGTTGGATATAAAGATTAAGATTATTTATATGAATTTTCAACAAAGATTATGCTTTATTGTACATCAATTAGTGTAGAATCCATTGACCAATTTACACAGATATAGAGTAGTTTAGTCTCTAAAATAGGTGATGTTTCCTTTCTAAATGCGTTCCGCTAGTCCGATAGTATGGCAGATGCCTTTAGGCTTTACCGAAGCTGGCATCGAGTGACTGAATTTCTGTCCTGGTGGTGCACTGAATGCCTTTGTCAAAGTTGTTTTCTATTTTTGTTGTATTCCGTTTTGTATGGTGTTGTAATATGGACTTCTCGTCACCGTTGTTTACCGGCGATTCTCTATTTCTTAATAAAATTTTACATTGGCTGAGCAAAACGTAGTTTACTCTTTGTTTATCGAGCTAGTTTTCCGAGCCCCTGAAATGTCTTTGTTTATGTCCAAGCTTTCTCTTTTGTTCTTTTCCTGATCAATGGTCTATCATTGTTTTTCTCTAGTTTATTTGTATGAGTATTATGCAATTCTTGGTGATATCCTAAAACATCCTAAGAAATGGAATCTGATGAAATATTGCTTCATGCCATGCAGGAAAACGGCTTTAATGCTGGCACTTTGCACATCGTTGCGAGATAAGTACAGTCTTGCCGCTGTAAGTATCCTGCATCTTGTACTTTGAGCTACCAGTTTACCGTTTGATGATAAGTGTTTACCTTATGTTAAATTGAACTCGTTTTTAGCTCTTTGATATCGATTTATATGCTTTCGGAGGAAAAGTTTTCTTAATGTTATCTTGAGTCTGAGAATAATTCATTCAGTTGTGCCACAATGGTCAGTCTTTAAACAAGTTACGGTTTAAGTAGCTAACCCAAACTTGAACCGATGCATTGAGAAGCATTTTGTAAACTTCAGGTGACAAATGACATATTCACAAAAGAGGACGGTGAGTTCTTGGTGAAACACGGGGCACTTCCCGAGGAAAGGATACGCGCTGTGGAAACAGGAGGTTGCCCGCATGCTGCTATCCGTGAAGACATCAGCATCAATCTCGGTCCTCTCGAGGAGCTTTCTAACTTGTACAAAACAGATTTACTTCTTTGTGAATCTGGAGGAGGTAAGTACAATGTTCTATTAAAGTGATTTGGCATGAAAATTTCGAGGATGCGCCACATTTTGCAAGTACCCGACAAGGTGTTTTTGTGCTAATTGGAAAATGAAAAAAAACAAAACAAAACTCACTGATTTAGTTATGTGAACTTCCATGGATGCAGATAATTTAGCTGCCAACTTCAGCAGAGAACTAGCTGACTATATTATCTATATAATAGATGTATCCGCTGGTGATAAGATCCCTCGGAAGGGCGGCCCTGGCATAACCCAAGCTGATCTACTGGTATTTCATTTTATTTATTGAGCTGTTCCATTGCTTTGAATGCGCTTATTCGGAGTTCTAAAATGAATTTGTAACATTTACAAAATAGGTGATAAACAAGACTGACCTCGCACCTGCAGTCGGAGCAGATTTGGATGTCATGGAACGCGATGCGCTTCGTATGCGTGATGGAGGACCCTTCGTGTTTGCTCAGGTTGGTTTGAGTAGTTGTCTCATCCTTGGAAGTACATAAACAGCGTTTTACTCGTTAATGATTTGTGTAAATCATACATTCGCAGGTGAAGCACGGGAATGGCGTGGAGGAGATAGTAAACCACGTACTACAAGCTTGGGAAACAGCGACTGGAAAGAAGCGCAAATGAACTTTCGTTTGAAGAACCCGTCGAGTTCTTCATACATTGTACTTGTAGTTATATTTCTACTATCAATAAGCTCTTCCTTTCATCAATAAAAAGACGGAAGTACGTATGTGATAACTTTGAAGGAGGATTGATTAGTTCCTTGTAAAAAGACATGGTCATTGAAGTTGCACCATCCTTATATTTTGCATGTCTGATATGGTCATAGTATTAAATTACGGTTGCGGCGTGATTTTTTTTTAAATATAACTATGATTCTAAATGTGGTTTTGCGGGGTCGAGGGGACCTCTAAAATTCTTACGATGGGTTATTGCTTTTGCTAGGGGTTAGAGCATGTGTTTTTGCAATGAAAAAAGGAAGTGCAAAACGGTGAAAACAAACCGACTCCGCTGGGGATCGAACCCAGAATCTCTGGTTCCGTAGACCAGCGCCTTATCCATTGGGCCACGGAGTCTTTTGGTGGCAAAGAGCCACCAAAAGGGTTCTATTTGGTAATACATCAACACATAATCACAAATAGAAAAACAGATTAAATTGGCATGCTTAACTCTGCGTTTTCTCGCTTCTTCTGATCTTTGTTGTTCTTGTTCGTGCTCGTCCGTCTCGGTCGATTCTTTACGATAAATAGCAAAATTTAGGACTTTCAGGGCAGCTTCAACATCAAATTCTGTAACCAAATGCATGTAAAAGTAAATATAATGAAGCAGCTACAAACAAGCAATTTAAAGACACAAACATGAAATCAGTGTAATAATTTTTTGTCTCGGCTAATCCCGAAGAACAAGATGGAATTGTTTCGATGTCCAACTACATCACACTTAGACTAGTATATTATTGCTCGGTGATAAAAAAAAATTCCGATTTTCATTATTAGCTTATTGTACAAGTAAAGGATTTCCATGATCTAACTAGGGTGCAGAAGTTAGTAGCATGCATAGAAATATCATGGCAATCGGTATCAGTGCATAGATAATGCAGTTAATTTATCTTGCTAAAAGCTTTCGTCGATGCAGGAAATTGGCAAAGATGAAGAAACCGAAGATGATTCCGAGTATGATGAATAAATCGAAACCTTGGTGTCGTTGTACCAGGAAATGCATAGATGTAGTGGTTTTAGTTGCACATATTAATGTAGGGGAACAGCAGGCCTGAGGGAGATGAGTGCTTTCTTAATTCTCTCAAAAGCTGCTTGTAAGGTGGTGAGTGATGCTGCATACGATATCCGTATGCAGCTATTGTCCCCGAATGCATCACCAGGGGTTAGTGCAACCTGTGCCTTGTCCAGGAAGTAACGACAAAGTGACGCTGAGTTTTCGATTTTACCGAAACCTTCAGCTTCTATTCCATAGTAAGAACTGAAATCGATGAATAGATAGAATGCTCCATGAGGTTCTGCTACCTTAAGGCCTTCCAATTCCCTGAATCTTTTAACCAAGAAATCCCGCCGTTCCCGAAATGCTTTCACCATGACGGAAACCGGTTTCCCACCGGCATATCCCAAGCCTAGTGCAGCAACTCCTGCTTTTTGAGCTATACTACTAGCTCCCGAACTGAAGTGAGCCTGGATTTTATTACATGCTCCAACAAAGTGCTTAGGTCCGGCAATGTATCCGAGTCGCCAACCGGTCATTGCAAAAGCCTTAGAAAATCCATTGACGGTTAGAGTCCGCTCCCACATGCCTGGCAATGATGCAAAGCTCGTGTGAGTTGCCGGTGCATAAATTATATGTTCGTATATTTCATCGGACAGCACCAGCAGCCTGGGATGCTTTGCTACGACATCGGCAATTCGTTCGAGCAGCGCTTTAGGATAAACGGATCCGGTTGGATTCGATGGAGTGCATAGAATCAACAGCCTAGACTTTTCAGTGATTTTAGACTCCAGGAGCTTCGGATCCAACAGGAAATCTTCAGAACCGAGCGTTGGAAGAATAACAGGCCTTGCATCGGCCAGCTTGGCCATTTCAGGGTAACTCCCCCAATATGGAGCAGGAATTATTACCTGAAATAAATTGTCATACCCCCATATTCCCATATTAGCTCTAAATCATAAACTCTAATTTTAGAATTTCCGATTTGAAAATCGGAATTCGAGACCAATTTGAAAGCGTACCTCATCCCCAGGAGAACAAACAGCAAGAACTGCTTGAAGTACACACTGCTTAGCACCATTACTGACCACAATATCATCAGGTGTACAAGAGATCCCATTCTCCTCTTTCAGCTTATGACAAATCGCTGTACGAAGCAACAAAGTGCCTGCATTGAGAGTGTACCTGGTGTGACCTTCACGGATAGCATTTATCCCGGCATCGGCTATAGCGGCGGGGGTATCGAAATCGGGCTCTCCGGCAACCAATCGAATAACAGGGACACCGGCTTGTGCAAGAGCGATTGCATGATCAGTTATAGACACGGTCTTTGAAGGGTTCACAGAGTTGACTCGGGGGCTCAAAGAGATGTCAACTTTGTTCACTTGGTCGGACATGCTGCTCTCTGCCTTTGACATTGCAATTGATCTTGATGATTTGTTGGTTTACAAGTCTCGGTAGATCGGTCAAGAAGAGACCTGGGAAATGCCAACGTGAGATATCTTGGAAGTCTCGACGGTGAGGAAATATATCATGGGTGGCGGGAAAAATTAATGAAATGTATGTATTTTATTAGTTAATTTTACCGATAACATAATGAGATTGACCCATGATATAATTTTTTATTCATTTGCATGTGAAGGGTACCTTATTTTCTTGATAAACCATGTGAAGGGTACTTCGGGGAAAAGGTAAAAGGGCTATAAAATATCAAACACTATTTTTTTCAGAAAAAAAAATATAGTCAAACACTAGCCGAAAATAAATATTCTTCTTTTATTTTTGGCGTATTTATATAGGTTTTAATATTAAAAATAAAGTTTATTATTTAAAGTTTAGAATTTAAAAATTAAAATTAGGGTGTATGATTTAATTATTTAGTATTGAGGTATATAGATATGCCACCGAAAGGGGGCATAAGATTCTTGTTCCACATAGTTGGCTTGTTGTTACACTTGAACTACATGTATTCTCAATTAGATGAAGGTTTAATAGGCAAATAGGTGCCTAAAATTTACTATTTTTTTAGTTAGGAGCCCAAATTATTTTTTGGGGCCAAATAGGTGCCTAATATAATATTTATTTCGTGACCTATTTAAGGTTATCTGTTAATTCTCACCGTTAAAGGACGTGTGTCATATTCTGAAAATTTCAAAATTATATTAAAAATAAATAAATTAGTAAAATAAAAATATATCCTGAAATTTTCAAATATTCTCAAAATAGTCCCCAAATCCCTAAAGCCTCAAATCTAACTTCTCTCGCGGGCGTTGGTCGTGCTGTCAACGATGGAATGAAGTGCACTTCCCTCGCCAAACAACCCACACATCGTTCGTCATCCGTCCTACCGTAGTTCATCGCGAATTGTTCGAAAGAACCATTTGACAATTTCGTCGTTTCGCACAAAGTCAGTCAATTTCCTGCGACGGGATAGTGGGGGAAATGGTCCTGATGGTTCGGCGATCGATGTGGTGGGCGACAGTGTGGCAATCAGCGACGAAATCGACCCAAATCAGAATTTAGGTTTTGGGGAGTTAGGGATTTTGGATTTGGGGTTGTTTTGTGAAATCTGAAAAATTTGGAAATTTTTTGAAATTAAGTAATTTTATTTATTTATAATATAATTTTCGAATTTTCAGGAAATGACACATGTCCTTTAATGGTGGGAATTAACGAAGAACCTTAAATGGGTCACGAAATGAAACATTAGGCACCTATTTGGCCCAAAAAATAGTTTGGACACCTAACTCAATAAAAGGGCATATTTTGAGCACCTATTTGACAATTAAGTATTAAATGAACAAAAATCTCATGTCCTATTTGGTGTCCCTTTTATGCTCCAACACTAAAAAATTAAACCATATACTCTAACCATAAATTATAAACCCTAAAAATTAAAGTCTACATCTTAAATCTAAACCTTAAAATTTAATCTTAAACTTATTTTTTTAATATTAAGCCATATAACACCGAGAAATAGAATATGATTTCTATTCAAATTAATTATCTTGAAATATGATATAAATAATTACCATGGAAGAAATATTGGTGTGAATACTATGAAATCATTTTTAAATTTTAATAAACTGGAAAATAATTTAGTATAGCTTAGATTATCAGTAAACATTTTATTCTTCTTTTAATATTACAAAAGTGATTATAAGATAATATATATTCATACATATTTTTAACTTTCTAAAAATATGCACACTTTGTAGACAGGGTGATTAAACTCGAATCTCTTAATATGAACTCATATGTTTTTTTATCCTTCTTTAAAAATAATGTTTTAAAAATGTTAAAATGAAGAGAAATGCCCAAAATATACCTTTTTTGAATTTTAGGTGCCTAAAATTTTAACCGTTATAATTTTAAGTGTCCAACCATTTAAAAAAATCTGTTACCCAATCTAAACGTGATACATGGCAGAAATATTAATTTTTTTAATTATTTTTGAGGAAAAAAACTTTAAACTTTATTTTTTAAAATCTCAAAATTCTCAAAAATATTCAAACCAGTCCCTAAGAATAACAAATTCCCAAATCATCACTGCTACTGTCTCCGTCACCAACCCCACTCTTTCGGTCGTCAGACTCAATTGATCATTTTCCCTAACGCGTCGTCGTAAAAAATCGACGAACGATGTGTCAATTAAACGGTTATTTCACATATGACGTTCAATGTTCGACTGACACACTGTTCGTCAGTTTTCAGCGACGACGCATTGGGAAAAATGTACGGATGAGTCTGACAACCGAAAGAGTGGGATCGGTAACGGCGGCCAGCGATGGCAACGATGAAGATTGCGGTTTTAGGATTTAGAGATTTGGACACTATTTTAAAATTTTATAAAATTTCAAAAATTTTCTTGGAAAAGTTTTAAATTATTAAAAATAAAAAATAAAAATAAATTATAAATTAAAACATGACACATGTCTAATTTTTATTGGTTAACTGATTTTTAACGGTAGTTAACTACTTGGCACCTATTTTTTCAAAAAAAAAAATAGGCACTTAAAGTTCAAAAAATATACTTTGTGCACTTATTTTCATTTAAGCCTTTTTTTAATTATGGAGCAGTTGGTATTGATAAAGAAAGTGATGTTGTTGTTTGAATGATGATATTAATCGTTCGTTGGAGAAATTATTTTATGGTTCTGGCCCATCATGTCACTCATGATCGTCATCCACTAAAAACCAGCCTCATAGTTTCTTCCTTTTTCATATCATTAATTCATTCATAATCAAAATTTATTATAACAACTCACTCTCTATTTACATGGCATAAAAAAGTGAAGATTCATTTTTGAAAGAAAAAAAAATGATATAAAAAAAATTATGTGGTTAAATTTTAGTGGGAGAGACCGTAAATGACGTGGTAGGTCGGGACCATGTAATAATTTTTCGTTCGCTATATTATTAAATGTACTAATTTTTAATATATTTTATGGTGATTTAAAGATATTGAATAACTCCCACTTTGTTAAAACTATCAATAATGTTAAATTTTCAATTAAATCTATTCAAAAAATTAAAGTTATAAGTTAATACAATAATAAATTTTCATTTTTATTCTTCAAAAATTTACAAATGAATTTTGTCTCATCAAAAAGAATTTATTTAAAAAATTCTCAATAAATATTCTCATATGACTTTTCATCTTATTTCCCATTTCATTTTCTCACCTTTCTTAAAAAAAATTATGTAAACAAACAGAAAGAGAAAAAGGGAAAATACATAGGTATAACCCAAAATCATCTTTTAACCCTTTATAGTCTCTTTACCCTCCGTTCAATCCACCTCTCATTCACCATCAGCGTCAAGTTTAATTTATGTCCATTTTTAATTTTTGTAAAAATTGACTTATTTTGAGAAATAAAAAAATCTTAAGTTTTAAATATTTCGAGTTTGAAAACGAATCTATTTGAAAGTAAAATCAAAACTTCAATTCTTAAAAAATAACTTTCATTCTATATTTGAATAAGAAATTTAGGAGAGATGCGTTGATGTAAATCCCATAATGGATATGATTTTTTTAGTAAATGGGCTAAATACAATATGACCCATTATATAGACTTGGGTATTTATAGCCCAAAAGTAACAATATGAAAATAGTCTAACAGATTAACTGAGAGCCCAACAAACTAAATGATCTGTTAAGCTAATTAACAACTCAATAACTACTAAATCTAACAACACATTAACAACTAATCACTCATTTGTCTAACATGTAATAATTTAATAAATTATGTATTAAAATAGCACTCTCTCAAAATTATTTATCAAAACATAACTTTTTAGTTAAAATATTGGGAAGACGTAGTTGATTAGGTGCACTTTCATATGTGTGACGCCGAAACCCTAGGAAAATGATGTTGACATGACAAAAAAATAGGTACTTCAAAAAAATTTAGTGCGAGGCCATTTTACCTAAATATAATAATTTAACAAATTATGTACTAAAATAGCTCTCTCTCAAAACTATTTATCAAAATATAACTCTTTAGTTAAAACCTTGGGAAGACGTAGTTAATTAGATGCATTTTCGTATATGTGACGCCGAATCCCTAAGAAAATGATGTTGACATGAAACATGTTCGCTTACATTTCACGATTCAAAAGTGTCACTTAAACAAAAACATGTCATGTTAAATATGTCTTTACACTACGTGTCAAGAACATGTCCTTTTAATAAATTGTCACAATATAATATTGTTTTAAAAATTACTTTTAAAAATGAGTATACTTCAATAACATTATCTAGTTCTACACTTATTTTAAAAGTAAACTAAAATTTTAACCCATAAAATAGGAAAGTTCATGAGCTCGAATAATTTTGTTTTTATGCTTTGGCATTTAAGTAATGAGAAAAAAAAAAATAGGGTAAAGCAATTAAAAGAAAATCAAAATCAACTGTATATTTTTGGACAATTCTGTTATGTGGCAGTTAAAATTGACGTGACCAATTACAACTAAAAATGTTACAACTCAATAAGTTGTTTATTAAACAATAAACACCCTGCAGTCCAGCAACAACTCAATAATCAATTAGAAGAATCACGCTGGATTTATATTTTGGTGTATAAAAAATGTAAGCTTACAATTCTTTATATAGGTATAGGACCAATAATTAATGTTAGACTTAATAACATTTATTAAACAACAAGCTAAATTTAACCAAACTTAATTAGGATTTAGGCCTTATTAGCCAGCAATTAATGTTAAATTTAATAACATTTATTAAACCACAATTAAAGCTAAACTTAAGTAAACCTAATTAGGCTTTATTAACCATCAATTAATGATATGTCACTTTCCTCTACCGAATCACGGAGTTGGCGATTCCAATGGCAAGCCACTTGCACGTGCAAGGGTTCATCTTTTTCTCGTATTTAGATTCTGCTAATATATTAAGGGAAAGTTTAACGCACAATAGGTCTACGGTGTGATTAAAAATGATAAATTTTAAAATTTGTCCACGAATTTAAAAGGTTAAACTTTTTATGACATTTTAAGTTGGCTTTTCCGTGATTTTTAACAAATTTATATACTTGTTTTTAATAACATTTTAGATTTTTTTTAATATACATTTTAAGTTTTTGAACAAAGCACCTAAATTTATTTTTGTAAGTATCAAAATTTGTCAAAGTTATAAAAAATCAACCTAAAATATTATATAAAAATTTAATATTTTAAATTTTTAAACAAATTTCAAAATTTATCATTTTTTAACTGCACTCTAGACCGTTGCACTAAAAACTCATCAATATATTAAAGGCACTGCAATTTTGGAAAGTACCCTTTGTAGCTGTACCAATTCTGATCCTAGCCTGACCTTTCCTTTGTCTTATTTCTCATTTCTTTTTTATTTTAAAAATAAATTTCGAAATTAAATATACAATATTACTGAAGATTAAAACTTTAATTTGACAGAGTTTCATCACTAAATTACGGATTCAGTTTTAATGATAAAGAATAAAATTGTTTCTCTTAAATGATTTGAATTCAAATAGTATAATATACATAATGTGTATCTTTTCAAAATAATGAAAGTAAAAAATAAATATTATTATATAATAACATCACATTATTAAGAAAACATAGTTTTAGAGGATATTTTACTTAAATTAATGATTTAACAATTTATTTATCAAAATAATACTCATCTAAAAATATTTATCAAAATGTAACCTTTAAGGGTTCTAAATTAGAGTTTTTTTTGTTAGAGTTTAAATTTTAGAGTTTATGAGATATAATTTAAGTTCTAGGCGTTAAAAATTATAGATTATGGTTAAAATTTTAATTTTAGAGTTTATAAGGTAGGGTTCAAGGGTTGAGATTTAAATTTTAGTTTTTAAACATGCTTGTGGTCCCATGGAAAAAAAAATTCACTGTTAGTGAATGATGTAATAACCCTTAGTTGAAATATAAGGAAGACATAGTTATCTAGACACAGTTGACATGACGTTTTTTTCATTTCGTTACACTATTTTAAAAAAACATGACCGACGATTCGTATTTTTGTTGGATTTTTCGTAATCTAGCCCAATTAAGGACAAAAAAAAATTAAAGATTTAATTATAAAATAAGTGCCCAAATTTTGGTTCTTTTTGTAATAAGTGCCTAAAGTATTTTTTGGCTGAAATAGGTGCTTGAAGTTTCGTTTTTTGTTAAAATAAGTGTCTAAACTATTTTTTTTGACTTAAATAGGTACTTAAACTTTATTTTTTTGTTGAAATATGTGCCCAAGTATATGCCAAAATTAACTTTAAAATAAGCCAAAAATGAAAGTTTAGTCACCTATTTCAGCTAAAATAAAAGTTTAGACATATATTTTAACAAAAAAATACTTTAAATACCTATTACAAAAAAACATAGTTTGAACACTTATTTTATAATTTAGCAAAAATGAAAACAAAAAAAAAGTAACTTGACACGCGTTCACATATGTAGCGTTGAAACTATTGTACTCGTGCTAATACATGTCTACGACACGTACCACTTGTATTACATTTTTTTCGACAACATTTATTTTTTCTTCTCTTTTTTTGTTACTTTTTTATTTAGAACTTTAACAGTGTCAATTTACAAAAACTCCAAAAAAAAAGCACATTTTATAATTTAGCCTTTGAAAAATGAAAAAAAAAATCAGGGCTAAACGAACTAAAAGAAAATCCAAATCAATTACACTTTCTTCAAGTTGAGCACGTTACCTTTGTCTTCGCTGACGATTTTCATCCAACACGTAAAACTCACCTGCCCACACCCCTCAAACGGAAACTAGCTGTTCGCCTACGACCACCTCAAAACAGGGGAAACTACAAAACAACAAAACTCCATAATATTAATACTGATAGTTTCTAATATTTATCAGTTTTTATTGTTAAATTTATAGAAAAGAAAATTCCTTTAAATTTTTTTTTTGTTTTCTTTAAATATTTTTTTGTATCCAATGTTTACACTCGTGTTCTGATAACATAGTTGAAAAAGGATACACGCAGCCTAGTGATGGTTGGTGTCTGTCACATTGTAATCAAAGAAACAGCACTCGCTCGGTTCTGCTACTTTCAGCGGGTAGTTTTAAGACGAGACACTCTTAAGATAGGTTAAAATAAAGTAATTATACGTAAACTCTTAAGCTACACAAATTATTACTTAAAGCAAAGTTTACAAAAAAAATTACTAAATTCGTATATTTTTTTGTAAAAATTTATGTTGGCATCATTTTAATTGCATTTTAAGATTTTTTTTAAAACTTTCCCACTTTCGTCTACCCAAGTAACCCAACCTGATCGAGTTGGCAATTATCGATGCCACTTGCACGTGCAAGGGTTTCATCTTTTTCTCCTTGTATTTAGATTCTGCAAATATGTTAAAAGCCACTGCATTTTTGGAAAAGTACCCTTTGTAGCTGTACCATTTCTGCTCCTAGCCTCACCTTTTCCTTTGTCTTTATGCCTGCAAATGAATCGAACAAATGAATGAACATAAACAATTAAACGAACATAGTTTCTTGTTTATGTTCGTTTGTTAAGTAATGTAGCTTGTTAGTGTTCGTCCATTAAAATAATAAACGAACTAACATAAAAGGACATGTGTGAATAAATTTAAATGAACACAAACGAACTAACATATGTGTAAATTTAATTCTTTTAAAATATAATACTTTTGTTATGAAAAATAATATATATAAATAGATATATGTGAATAAATTTATACGAACATAAATGAGCGGATTACTGAATATTCACAAACGTAAATGGACAAACAAGCCTTTTGTTTGTGTCCATTCATCTAATTAAACGAACAAAAAATCGTGTTCATGTTCGTTCATTTAATAAATAAACGAACTTACCGCCGAACGGTTCACAAACATTTCGATGAATGTTTAGTTCGTTTCCACCCTATTTGTTTTCATTTTTTTGTTTTTATTTTAAAAATAAAATCCGAAATTAAATATTTTCGAAGATTAAAACTTTAATTTAACAGAAAGTTTCATCACTAAATTACGGATTCGGTTGACACATTTGTTTTTTCGTTAATATGGTAGGTAATGTTTGGTCAAAAAGAATGGTAGGTAATGACAAATTGACAATGGAATGGAGTTACTAGTAGTATAATGTTGAGCAAAATTTAACTTAAAATCGACTCGTTCGATAAATATCTTTAATTAAAATAATTTTTATTTGATGATTCGATGATTTATTATTTTTGATTTGAACGACGACTAATTGAAATAGAGTAACAAATACTTTTTAGATAATCATTTGTGTTGATTTTCTCTATAATTAATTTTTTTATATGAACCAACAGATCACGAAATATTAGTTATGACAAATTGACAATGGAATGGAGTTACAAGTAGTATAATGTTGAGCACTACTTAACTCAAAATCGACTATGTTCGATAAATATCCTTAATTGAGATGTTTTTTATTTGATGATTGGTGATTTATTATTTTTGACTTGAACGACGACCGATCAAAGTTATATCTAATAGAATACTTGAAAATTCGACAGAGGAATCAACGGGTGAAAATCATCTATCTTTTTATTGTGCCTCCTTTGGTGCTCCTACTTTAAAATAGTGGATTTAAAGTTTAAGGCTTAAGATTATGATTTAAAAAATTAGGGTAAGGTGTATTTTTTAAAGTTTAAGGTTTAGGATGTGAAAATTAGAGTTAGAGTTTAAATTTATTAATTTTAATATTTTTTAATATAAAACATTTAAAAATGATTATGGTGCAAAGAATTTTTGTTCAGAATCAACACATAACATCATTGATTCATGGGAGCCAGCCAGGCTACCCATGACCCATTATTACAGTGATGGCAACCGGGCACTTTTTGCTTGTCCCGTTATTATATTTTCTCTTCGAATCTGATTTTATTCAAGATTTTAATAATAAAATCCAGTTAATCAAAATACAAAAAGAAAATATCATAAAAATCTAGCTAAGTTATAGTATTAAAATCTTAATGTTAAAAGAGGATATTTTGACAGTGATGTAGATTTGTTCAAAACTCAACATCAAACTTACAAAAAGTACAGAAAACATGTTTTCGTCCCACTTCAAACTTGATCTTCAGAAGAAAAAAAAGAATCTTATCAAATTAAAATTCATCAAATTTAAATTTAAATTTTAAAAATAATATTATTAGAAAAGAGAGTTCGAAAAAAAAAACTGTTCGGCTGAGACAGAACTTCCATGGATTCCAAAGAGGAAAATCAAACTTGAGAAAACAAAGGCGGGAAAATATAACATATCCATTAAACCTTAGTTAATTGAAATAACTTACTAACTTTACACATCAAAGAAACTAATGCATTAAACTTAAGAAATTTTCCCCAACAAAAGCCTGAAAGTCATAACCCAGTTAGCTTTTCCATTTTCTCTGCATTTTCCAGGAAAATCCACCATGCCAGGAAAAGAAAGAAAACAAACACACAGTAAACTAAATACATAGCCATAGAAACACAACCGTCAAAAATGACAGCCGCAGCAGAGATAGAACAAACAGAGAGTAGACACCAAGAAGATCGCCTCAAAAACGGAGACGACCTTGAAAATCAGATCGTCGATGAAAGAAAAGCCGATGTTTAGGGTTGGCCTCTTCCACTTGAAAGCAGAGCCCAGAAACTTCCATTTCCATGAATCTTTCTTCATAAACCTCTTGAATGAAACCAATCTCTTCGTGCCCATCGCTTGTGTTTTTTGATTTTACGTTCTTAGTTAGGTTTTTTTGGGTTGGAGAAGAAGAAGAGTTGAGAAAGACAGTTATAAATATTGGAGAGGAAAAGTGTTTTCCGTTTTTCTTAAACGGATAAAGGGAAATGAGAGGAGAGAGGGGATTCGGTTTGTTGGAGGCAATCTCCACCGTTTATCATCAGCCTCCCGCCTTTTCATATAAATATATAAATAATATTAGAAAATGATAGCAATAACCAACAAGTCTATGGGATAAAGCAATAGAATAAATATTATCCGCCTTTTATCAATAAATTTGATAATTATGATTATAAAAAAATATGTACCATTTATACATACATTTCTATTTTTATATTTTTACAAAGGAAAAGTATTTGATGCACTGTGAACGTAAAACTTTACTTTACATTATAAGTAGATTTATTTTAGGGGTAAATGTTTAATTTATAGTTTAAAGATTTAAAGGTTTAAGTTTTATTGTTTTGAATTTAAGGTTTAGAATTTATGATTAAGGGGTCTAAGATCAAAGATTTAAAATTTAAATTAGCTTAAAAAAGAAATGTTTGTCGAGCATCAAATATTTTTTTGTCATCTCAGTTTTTATAGGCATTGTCCCAACGAATCCAAAACGATACGCCTTACACACTTAGTTTTAGTGGGTGAGTTTTCTAGCGAAAATTTTATGCGTATATAATACCTCGAACTTGATATCTGCTTAAGTGATAACAAGCTACCTACCACTTGAACCAACCCTTTGAGCATCAAATATTAATCCTTTTACAAACTATTTTTTAATATAATTTTATGCTTTTTTTCCCATGAATTCTTATGTAGCCTATGACATTTTCTGAAAGTTTTACATCATCTCAATTGTTAAGATAATATGAAGGACTAAAATAGTTGCCGATAAAATTTTAGGTTTTTAATTTGAAAAATAGCTTAAACACCTAAATATAAATAGGATAAACTACACCAGATATCACTAAATTATATTTTCTGGGTCAAAAATATCACCGAACTTCAAAACTAGCATTAAACTTAATATTTGAGTTAAAAATATCACTTCGTCTTTAATCGTTAACTCTCATGTTAAGTCAAAATGACACTGTTTTAGTGCGGCTGTTTTGAAGCCTAATTTGGCCCAAAATGACGTTGTTTTCCTGGAGGAAAAAAAGTTAGAACCATGCACTTGGGGTGGTTTGAACCTAGAACCTTTAAAAGATAAAGATAAGCCTTAACCATTGAACTAACATAACATAACATAATATTTTACCAAAAATATTATATAGCTTAAACTACTTCAGATTAATTCAAATTATTTTATGAAATAAATAATAATATATAGATATATATTATTTACACATATATATAAATAAAACAATATTATTTTTATATATTATTGATAATATAAATATATTATTTTTAAAAACACCCAAAATATTTATAAAAATAATATATTTATATTATTAATAATATATAAAAACCCTAAATCTTAAATTATTAACCCATAAACCCCCACCCTCGAACTTAAATTCTAAACTTTAGAGTTTAGGATTTAAGATTTAAGAATTTTTTATATTTGAATTTTATATTTTTTAAATAATATAAAAATAAAATATTTTTATTTAAATTATATAAACTTATCTATTTAGTTCAATCAAATTATTTTATAAAAAATAATTCTATAAATAATATAAAATATATTATTTTTACATATATCAATAAAAATATATTATTTTTAAAAAACAAAAGATATTCATAAAACAATATATTTATATTATAAAAAATATAAAAAAATGATAAATCCCAAACCTTAAATCATAAAAATTAGGGTTTGAGGTTTGTAGGTTTAAAGTTTAGAATTTAGAGTTTAGAGTTTTTATATAATATATATAATAAAAATATATTATTTATATATATTGTTTATATAAAAACAATACACTTTTATTTATATATTATATATAATTAATATATTTTAATATTATTTATAATATTATTTATTTCATAAAATAATTTGAATTAATCTTGAAGTTGTTTGAGATATATAATATTTGTAGTAAAATGTTGCATAATGTTATGTTGATTTAGTGGTTAAGGCTTAGTTTTATCTCTTAAAGGTTCTAGGTTCAAGCCACCCTATATTGTATGGTTTTAATTTTTTCCTCCAGCAAAACGACATTGTTTTGGGCCAAATTAAATTTCAAAACAGACGCACTAAAACGTCGTCGTTTTAACTTAATGTGGAAATTAATAGTTAACGGTGAAGTGACATTTTCGACTCAAATATTAAATTTTAATACTAATTTTAAAAAATTTTAAAGTTTAGTGATCTTTTAAACTCATGGACTATAATTTAGTGGTATATGGTGTAGTTTACCTTTTTAAAAATAATTTGAGAATTGATTGTTGAATCAAGCCTAGATAAAAATAAGAATAACTTAATGTGGGAAGCCACCGAAAGAAGACAATCACAATAGTAGAAGATAGAGTTAAAATAATCCAACTCTTTTTTTTTATTCTTTTGTACTTCTCCCACTGTCTACAGAATTAGGAATGATAATGGGATGGAACAAGGCGAGTTTTTGATCCTCCGATTAAAAATTTAATTCGATTTTACATAACTCAACCTTAAATCGACCCCAAACTTTAACAAAAAAATGACTAAATTCTTCTCGAACAAAAAAAATAAAATATTACATATATTATATAAAAGGATAATTTTTACCCATGGTCCCTTTTGTTTGGGATTTGTTCTATTTTGATTACTAAAATTCAAAAAAAGATTATTCTAGTCACTTACGTTTAAAATCGCTTCTATTATGTTCCATTAACATGTTAGTCTCCGTTACTTAAAAAAATTGATTTCTAATTTAACCCCCAAACTTTCAAAATTTTATTTTTACCATCTTCCCCCAAAATTATAAAACTAAAACCCCAAAAATTAACTCAATGGCCATAACCCACCACTACAACTCATTCCCCCAAGATCATTTATTAAAATCATTTTTTACATTAAGAAATCCAAACAAAATACACAAAATCAATTCTATAAAATCATGATGATCCAAAACAAAGGACCTTGGATCAGATTATTAAAAACTCGGTCTCATATCATGTATTTATATAAACACATAAATTATATATATAAGTTCTATTTTTTTAAAAAGCGTTTTACCTTTATCGAATTAAATTTCATATAAGTTGCAATTTGTGTTTTAATTTTCATTCTTCGTATTAGACTGGTACCCACCATTCACATTCCTGATAACATTTGTCCAAACATCAAGACACCAAACAGTAAAAAATTAATAAAAAAAATTAAACGACTACAATATATATACCTCACTTTCGACTTCCGAGATAAAAATTAACAAGTAAAAATCAAAAGATTCAATATTTAAAATAAAAAAGAAGAAGAAGAAGAAGAAAGAGATTAATAAAATCAGAAATCATTTGTTTTTCGAAATCTCACTATAAATTCTATCCATGTAGATTTTGAATGCATACTCATTAATTAGAATACAATACCTTTGAAGTGTAACACCCGGGTTTAGGGGTTAGGTGAAAATAATATTTTAATATTATTTTGGGCTCGGTTTATAATCAAAATGATTCTTTAAAATTTCGAGTTTCAAAATAAACATTTAAAATGGGACCAAATTGATTTAGTTTCAGAATTGAAGAGCTATTTTAAAAACAAGGGAATAGCCATTCATTAATGGCCTTATTGTAATTTACCCATCTTTCCAAATTAAATCCCCTTATTTCAAATAAAACACTCATTCACTATTCATTGTCTTCTTCTTCAACGTTAGAAGAGCTCTCCCTCCCTAATCTACTATTCCATTTCAAAGCTCCCTCATTTCAACTCCAAATTGAAAGGTAATGGTATTTTTGAATTCCCCTCATCTCCCTCGTCTTAAAAGTACATTTTATTTTCATTTCCATGGAGGTTTTAGAAAATGACATTTTGGAAAGGTGGATTAAAAATGAAAGCTTTATGATGTTAAGTTAAATGTTTTGATTTAGTATGCTTAGTTATGATGTATAGAGGTCAAATGCTATAACATATGTGAATTTCAAATGGTTTTGAACAATTTTCGGAATTGTGTTTCAAGGGGGTTTTTAGAGGGTTTTAAAGTGGTTTTTGGGGTGGTTTAATGTTGGTTTTTGAGGGCTGGTGCTAGTATGGTATATGAGGGTTGCTTTGGGTGTGTTTGATGGTTGTTTGGATGTTTGAAATGGAAGAATTCAGTGAGTTTTAGGGGCTGCTCGAAAATTCTGTTTTGGGGTTGATTTTGAGTGTTGGATGCTTGATAATGTTAATCCGGGTTAGTTCCGATGATGAGTTATTGATTGCGAATGTTTTGTTTGTGTTTGAGATTGATTAGAATCGAGTTTAGGCATCGGTGAAGCATCGGAAGTGAATCCGGGAAATTGAAGACGGTTGCTTGCTTGGTCTTTGAGCTCGGGAGCTTAGGTGAGTGGTTAAATGTTTTGAATGGATTTAAAAATGGTTGGTTCGAGTATATGGACTAGGTTGGGCTTGGTAGACCCACCTAGAGTTAGGATTAGGGTGGTAGCCTAATCCTAAGCTTGATCTAGAGCCTTTGGATGAACTCATTTATATGGTTGTGTATGTCTCGTATGAAATGTGGTATGAATGCTTGTGTATATTGTATTATACATGTGAGGTGAGATATGACTTGTGATGCTTGAGACATGCATGATGATGATTGTTGGTGAGTATGTGCTAAGCACGGAAATGATTGGAATGAGTAATGTGAAATGAGTAAATGTTGGCACTAGTATACTTGAATACAAATGATCGATCATTAGGATGTTAGTGTGTACACATGAGTCAAAAGTCGCGCGTGGCCTTGGTGGCGTTGAGTCACCAAGGAGGAGTACGGGTTCGCCCGGAAATTGTAATTATATATAGTCGGTGATGAGTGGAATCCCATCGACGGGGCGTGAGGATGAGTGGAATCCCCTCCGCGAGACCGGTGATGAGTGTAATCCCACCGTGAGGTAATGTGGTTGTTGGATGTGAGTTCCAACGAGTTTATCCGCGTATTCGGGTCATAGCTAGGTGCCAATGTTGGTTGACAAATGTATCAATGTGTTGAGATTAATAATCCTTATTTGGATGTTTAATGTGACTACTTGCGTTGAGGATTTAGAGCTTGATGATCATGACATTTACTTGTATATTGCTCATGCATCTTTATCTTGTGGCTCTTGTGGATCCTTGGTTTATATGTGATTTGCCTTGGCTAGATCGTGCTCGGACCCTGCAATGTTGAGGTTTGTTTTTAGAGCTTACCCTCACTAAGCATCATTGCTTACGCTCTCTTTGTTCAACATTGCAGATCCTTAGTTCGTGGGTTGCTTGAGCAAGTGGAGGGCCTCCAAGTGTGGTTGTTGGCTTGAGCACATCAAGTATGACTTTTAAATGTTAAACATGTAATAGTTTAAGCAATGGGACATGTGTCTTTTGATGGATGATTGTTGGTTGTTTAGGAGCTTGTTTAGACTCCATGCTATGTTGCCTTTGTATGGCTTGTGATGCCATGTTTGAGTTGTAACCCATGCCTAAATTGCTTATCTTGAATGTTGGTTATGTGCCTTTGAGTTTGCCCTTAGGTTGAATTTTGAAGTATGAGCTTTTGGATGCTTAAGTGTCATATTTGATTCAATTGCATGTTCCCTTGATGTATGTTCATGATGGGTGTTTGTATGGCTAAGCAATGACCTTTAGATGTTGTATGAATGCTTGTTTGGGTCTAGGAAAGTCCTAAATTGCATCTAGGTCCGAGTCTTGTTCATTTTAGCTGAGTTTGGAAGTTTTTGTTGTGCAGGGGTATCGATACGGTTGGTATGGTATCGATACCACCTTCTTGTTCAGGCCTCGTGTATCGATACACTTGAGAGGTGTATCGATACTATTTTGGTCACTGGAGCTACTGTCCAGTTCGGTATCGATACCGGCCTCTGGTGTATCGATACCGTCATCTTAGCGTTGACCGTGGAAAGTCAACCGTTGGGAGGGTATCGATACACTCCATAGGTGTATCGATACGGTCTCTACGGGTTGACTTTGACCAGTTGACCTAGTCAAGGGGGTATCGATACACCCCTTAAGGGTATCGATACCGCCTGCAGTTTAAGTTTAAAATTGGGCTGTAACATGATTGTTTGAGTTCGTTTGATTGTTTTGTTTATGTTGTTCCGCTGTATGACCACTTAGGGTTTAATATCCATCTAGACAAGATTTAAAATGAAAAATAAATAATAGGGTTGCTAACCGAGGGGGAATTCCTTAGGGGGTTTTCACTCGGTTTTCCCCGTGTGGCCCACTCGGACCGGTCATTCGGCCAGACCGGGACGAGGGGGTTACACTTGTTGGTATCAGAGCCTAAGGTTTCCGAGACCTTGGACAAGTAAGTGAGGTAAATTTAAGTTTTTGAATTGAATTGCACGGTGTTTGCTTGTTTTGCAAGAATGATTGCTTGTGTGACAAGTATGTTGATTGTTTTATTTTAAAGCATGTGTGTAAGAGTCCCATTGCTACTATTACATTGGAAAAATGATTTTAAGTGAGGGAACGTACTTGAACACTTGGAAGCCTTGCCTTGCTAACCCAGCTTGTATGTTTCGTTGTTGTGGTTGTAGTTAATATCTGTGAGGCGATGTCTAGACCGAGAGGTAGGCCGAGAGTGGTTCGTCAGGAACCACGGGTTGCGGCTCCTGTTGAGCTGGCAGTTGGTGTGGAGGCTCACCTAGAAGGGCCGGTGGCCGCTGGAGTTGGCGCTCCTCCACCACCTCCACCACCACCACCTCCTCCACCTGGAGTTGGGGGAGAGGATGGAGCCGGAGGAGATGGACCTCAAGGTGGCCAAGGTCCAGCTGGAATTGACATGACTCCGCTAGTGCAAGCGATAGCGGGAGCATTTCAGGCCGCAGTTGCGGGAGCTCAGGCTGTAGTTCAGCCTAGGTGTGACGATGCTAGTCTACCTTTGGAGAGGCTCCGTAGCTTGGGGGCCGAGGAGTTTAGAGGATCTACTCCGATGGGTTGTGCAGGCGCACGTAGATTGGGTTGTGTGATCTCGTTGCTTCAGGGTGATGCTTACACCTGGTGGGTCACCATTACTACCGGGGTTCCAGAGACAGAGATTGACTGGGAATTCTTTGAGACCGCTTTCCGGAAGAGGTACTTGGGACCGAGGTACTTAGATGAGAAGAAGCGAGAGTTCATGGCTCTTACTCAGGGAGAGGCTTCTGTGACTGATTATGAGATCCGCTTTGTTCGCTTGAGTCAGTATGCCCCAGAGTTGGTTCCTACTGAAGTGGAACGCTGTAACTGATTCCGCTACGGATTGAATGAAGAGGTTAAGAGGTATACGCTAGCTTCTGACTACTCAGATTTTGATGTATTGGTCGCGAGGGCCAAGGATTTGGAGCATAGTTTGGGTTCGGCCAAACGATCTGGTGGTTCTAGTTCTGGCAAGAGGCATAACCACTTTGATGGTAGAGATGCTAAGAGGCACAGAGGTGGCGGACAGCAGTTTGATCACAGGCGTGGCGGTGGCCACCATGTTAGGGGCCATCAGGGCCATAGAGGAGGAGGGCATTTGCCCGAGTGTACCCGATGTGGGAGACAGCACGCTGGTGAGTGTTGGGGTAATTTCCATGCTTGTTGGAATTGTGGTTCGAGGGACCACTTTAGGAGGGATTGTCCGCATCAGGCGGCTCAGGCACCGAACATTGCTCAGGCTCCTGCGATAGCGAATGATTTTCAGAGAGGCCGTGGGCGCGGTCGTGGCTACTTCCAGCCTAGGGCTGATGCACCTAGGGTAGATGCTCAGAGGAACCTTGCTCATGTTGTGGCAGTGCAGCCAGAGGCGGGAGGACCAACGAGAGTTTACGCTCAGAGAGAGGCCGGGAACGACACCGATGTGATAGCAGGTAATTTCGAGTTACAGTCTATGTCTTTGCTTTCTTTGGTTGCTTCGGGTTCTACGCATTCCTACATTTTGAGTGAGCATGCACAGAAGTTAGATATCCCTGTTGAGATCTTAGATGTAGGTATGCATATTACTAGTTCTTTTGGTGAGACAGTTGTGGTTAGACGTATGTATAGGAGGTGTCCACTGAAGATTCAGGGTCATGTGTTCTCAGTTGATATGATGGAACTTCCCTTCTATGGTTTTGATATTATTCTGGGTATGGACTGGTTGGTTGAGCATCCGGCTAGTGTGGATTTTGAGACAAAGAGAATTTCTTTGAAGCTTTCTGATGACTACGAGGTAGTAGTAGTGGGCGAGAACATTAAGTTCTTGTCTAATGTGGTGTCAGCTTTAAAGGCTCATAGGTTGATGGACACTGGATGTGGGGCTTATTTAGCTTATGTTATGAATTCGGATATGAGTGAAGCTAGACCGAAAGATATCAGAACAGTGTGTGACTTTCCAGATGTGTTTCCTGAAGAGTTACCGGGTTTGCCTCCTGACAGAGAGGTTGAGTTTGTGATTGAGACAGTTTCAGGGTCTAATCCAGTTTCGATAGCTCCATATCGTATGGCTCCGAAAGAGTTGAAAGGGTTGAAGAGTCAGTTGCAAGAATTGTTAGACCGTGGTTTCATTAGGCCTAGTAGTTCTCCGTGGGGTGCTCCCGTGTTGTTTGTGAAAAAGAAAGATGGTAGCATGCGCATGTGTATTGACTATAGACAATTGAATCAGTTGACTGTGAAGAACAAGTATCCGTTGCCTCGTATAGATGATTTGTTTGATCAGTTAAGAGGTTCTTCAGTGTTCTCGAAGATAGATTTGAGATCCGGGTACTACCAGTTGAAGGTGAAGGAGTGTGATGTTCCGAAGACAGCTTTTAGGACTAGATATGGTCACTATGAGTTTCTTGTGATGCCATTTGGGCTCACGAATGCACCTGCAGCATTCATGGACATGATGAACAGAATTTTTAGAGACTATCTAGACCAGTTCGTAGTTGTCTTCATTGATGACATACTTGTATACTCGAAGACAGAAGAAGAGCATGATGAGCACTTGAGATTTGTTTTACAGAGGTTGTTGAGCAATCAGTTGTATGCGAAGCTTAGTAAATGTGAGTTCTGGATTCGAGAGGTTGTATTTCTTGGCCATGTTGTTTCGGTCGAAGGCATCCGAGTTGATCCCTCGAAGATTGAGGCTATTGTTGAGTGGAAACAACCTAAGTCCGTGACCGAGATTAGGAGTTTCCTAGGATTAGCCGGTTACTATAGGAGATTTGTTGATGGTTTCTCTAGGGTAGCTGCTCCTTTGACTAAATTGTTGCAAAAAGGAGTTAAGTTTAAATTGTCAGATGCAAGACAGAAGGCCTTTGAGAAATTGAAAGAAGCTTTGACAAATGCTCCAGTGTTAGTGCAACCTGTTTCAGGTAAGGAGTTTGTGATTTACAGTGATGCTTCCTACGTAGGCTTAGGATGTGTTTTGATGCAAGATAGGAGAGTTGTTGCTTATGCTTCTAGACAGTTGAAGATTCATAAGAAGAACTATCCTACTCATGATATAGAACTAGCCGCAGCTGTGTTTGCATTGAAGATTTGGCGTCATTACTTGTATGGTGAGAAGTGTATTGTTTACACCGATCACAAGAGCTTGAAGTATCTGATGACACAGAAAGAGTTGAACTTGAGACAGAGAAGATGGTTAGAGTTGCTAAAAGATTACGATTTGACCATTGAGTATCATCCGGGTAAAGCAAATGTAGTAGCCGATGCTTTGAGTAGAAAAGTGGTCGTTGAGTTGAGAGCTATGTTTGCTAGATTGAGTGTGTTCGATGATGGTGGTTTGATCACCGAGTTGCAAGTGAAGCCCTCTTTGATTCAGTTGATTAGAGAGAAGTAGTTGCAAGATGTGAGTTTAGTTCCTCATGTTCAGGACATAGCCGAAGGAAGACCGACTGAGTATAGTTTCAGTGGTGAGAGCTTGTTATGCTTTAGAGATAGAATTGTTGTACCAGAAGATGTTGAGTTGAGACGTCAGATTCTGGATGAAGCACATTCGAGTCCCTTTTCTATGCATCTGAGTAGTACCAAAATGTACCGAGATTTGAAGAATGATTACTTCTGGGTTGGGTTGAAGAGAGATGTAGCCGAGTATGTGAGCCGTTGCATGGTTTGTCAGAGAGTGAAGGCAGAACATCAGGTTCCTTCAGGTTTGCTACAGCCTTTGAAGATCCCGGAATGGAAATGGGAGAGGATCACCATGGATTTTGTGTCGGGGTTGCCCTTGTCTCATTCGAAGAAGAACTTTGTTTTGGTGATCGTTGACAGGTTCACTAAGTGTGCTCACTTCTTATCAGTGAACACTACGGATTCCTTAGACAAGTTGGCGAACTTGTATATCCGTGAGATTGTGAGACTTCATGGAGTTCCGAAGTCCATTGTTTCAGATAGGGATCCTAGATTTACTTCGAGGTTCTGGGGTTGCTTACATAGTGCCTTGGGTAGCCGTTTGCATTTCAGCACATCTTATCATCTGCAGTCTGATGGGCAGTCAAAGCGAGTGATATAGATTCTTGAGGATATGCTTCGTTATTGTGTGATTGATTTTCAGGGTTCTTGGGAGAAGCACTTACCGTTGGTCGAGTTTGCTTACAACAACAGCTATCAGTCTAGCATTCAGATGGCACCTTATGAGGCTTTGTATGGTAGACAATGTAGGACTCCGATTTGTTGGGCCGAGACAGGTCAGAGGTTGTTACCTATGCCCGACTTGCTTAAAGGGACTACCGAAAAAGTGAAGTTGATTTGTGACCGTTTGAAAGCAGCTTCCGATCGTCAGAAGTCTTATGCAGATTTGAAGAGGAAAGAGATTGAGTACTCAGTGGGTGAGAAAGTGTTCCTGAAAGTATCTCCGTGGAAGAAGGTAATGAGATTTGGCCGGAAGGGCAAGTTGAGTCCGAGGTTCATTGGTCCGTATGAGATAGTTGAGCGGATTGAGCCTGTAGCTTATCGTTTGAGGTTACCTTCTGAGTTAGAAAAGATCCATGATGTCTTTCATGTGTCTATGCTTAGGAGATATAGATCGGATCCTTCGCATGTGATGCCCGTTGAGGAGATAGAGTTAAATCCGGATTTGTCCTATAATGAAGAGCCTGTTGAGATACTTGCTTCTGATAGCAAGGTGTTACGTGGCAAGACCATAGAGTTGGTCAAGGTGTTGTGGAGACATAGAGGTGTGGAAGAGGCCACGTGGGAGAGAAAAGCAGATATGGTTGAGCAGTTTCCGTATTTGTTTCCACCAGGTAATTTCGGGGACGAAATTCCTTAAGTGGGGGAGAGTTGTAACACCCGGGTTTATGGGTTAGGTGAAAATAATATTTTAATATTATTTTGGGCTCGGTTTATAATCAAAATGATTCTTTAAAATTTCGGGTTTCAAAATAAACATTTAAAATGGGACCAAATTGATTTAGTTTCAGAATTGAAGAGCTATTTTAAAAACAAGGGAATAGCCATTCATTAATGGCCTTATTGTAATTTACCCATCTTTCCAAATTAAATCCCCTTATTTCAAATAAAACACCCATTCACTATTCATTGTCTTCTTCTTCAACGTTAGAAGAGCTCTCCCTCCCTAATCTACTATTCCATTTCAAAGCTCCCTCATTTCAACTCCAAATTGAAAGGTAATGGTATTTTTGAATTCCCCTCATCTCTCTCGTCTTAAAAGTACATTTTATTTTCATTTCCATGGAGGTTTTAGAAAATGGCATTTTGGAAAGGTGGATTAAAAATGAAAGCTTTATGATGTTAAGTTAAATGTTTTGATTTAGTATGCTTAGTTATGATGTATAAAGGTCAAATGCTATAACATATGTGAATTTCAAATGGTTTTGAACAATTTTAGGAATTGGGTTTCAAGGGAGTTTTTGGAGGGTTTTAAAGTGGTTTTTGGGGTGGTTTAATGTTGGTTTTTGAGGGCTGGTGCTAGTATGGTATATGAGGGTTGCTTTGGGTGTGTTTGATGGTTGTTTGGATGTTTGAAATGGAAGAATTTAGTGAGTTTTAGGGGCTGCTCGAAAATTCTGTTTTGGGGTTGATTTTGAGTGTTGGATGCTTGATAATGTTAATCCGGGTTAGTTCCGATGATGAGTTATTGATTGCAAATGTTTTGTTTGTGTTTGAGATTGATTAGAATCGAGTTTGGGCATCGGTGAAGCATCAGAAGTGAATCCGGGAAATTGAAGACGGTTACTTGCTTGGTCTTTGAGCTCGGAAGCTTAGGTGAGTGGTTAAATGTTTTGAATGGATTTAAAAATGGTTGGTTCGAGTATATGAACTAGGTTGGGCTTGGTAGACCCACCTAGAGTTAGGATTAGGGTGGTAGCCTAATCCTAAGCTTGATCTAGAGCCTTTGGATGAACTCATTTATATGGTTGTGTATGTCTCGTATGAAATGTGGTATGAATGCTTGTGTATATTGTATTATACATGTGAGGTGAGATATGACTTGTGATGCTTGAGACATGCATGATGATGATTGTTGGTGAGTACGTGCTAAGCACGGAAATGATTGGAATGAGTAATGTGAAATGAGTAAATGTTGGCACTAGTATACTTGAATACAAATGATCGATCATTAGGATGTTAGTGTGTACACATGAGTCAAAAGTCGCGCGTGGCCTTGGTGGCGTTGAGTCACCAAGGAGGAGTACGGGTTCGCCCGGAAATTGTAATTATATATAGTCGGTGATGAGTGGAATCTTATTGACGGGGCGTAAGGATGAGTGGAATCCCCTCCGCGAGACCGGTGATGAGTGTAATCCCACCGTGAGGTAATGTGGTTGTTGGATGTGAGTTCCAACGAGTTTATCCGCGTATTCGGGTCATAGCTAGGTGCCAATGTTGGTTGACAAATGTATCAATGTGTTGAGATTAATAATCCTTATTTGGATGTTTAATGTGACTACTTGCGTTGAGGATTTAGAGCTTGATGATCATGACATTTACTTGTATATTGCTCATGCATCTTTATCTTGTGGCTCTTGTGGATCCTTGGTTTATATGTGATTTGCCTTGGCTAGATCGTGCTCGGACCCTGCAATGTTGAGGTTTGTTTTTAGAGCTTACCCTCACTAAGCATCATTTCTTACGCTCTCTTTGTTCAACATTGCAGATCCTTAGTTCGTGGGTTGCTTGAGCAAGTGGAGGGCCTCCAAGTGTGGTTGTTGGCTTGAGCACATCAAGTATGACTTTTAAATGTTAAACATGTAATAGTTTAAGCAATGGGACATGTGTCTTTTGATGGATGATTGTTGGTTGTTTAGGAGCTTGTTTAGACTCTATGTTATGTTGCCTTTGTATGGCTTGTGATGCCATGTTTGAGTTGTAACCCATGCCTAAATTGCTTATCTTGAATGTTGGTTATGTGCCTTTGAGTTTGCCCTTAGGTTGAATGTTGAAGTATGAGCTTTTGGATGCTTAAGTGTCATCTTTGATTCAATTGCATGTTCCCTTGATGTATGTTCATGATGGGTGTTTGTATGGCTAAGCAATGACCTTTAGATGTTGTATGAATGCTTGTTTGGGTCTAGGAAAGTCCTAAATTGCATCTAGGTCCGAGTCTTGTTCATTTTAGCTGAGTTTGGAAGTTTTTGTTGTGCAGGGGTATCGATACGGTTGGTATGGTATCGATACCACCTTCTTGTTCAGGCCTCGTGTATCGATACACTTGAGAGGTGTATCGTTACTATTTTGGTCACTGGAGCTACTGTCCAGTTCGGTATTGATACCGGCCTCTGGTGTATCGATACCGTCATCTTAGCGTTAACCGTGGAAAGTCAACCGTTGGGGAGGGTATCGATACACTCCATAGGTGTATCGGTACGGTCTCTACGGGTTGACTTTGACCAGTTGACCTAGTCAAGGGGGTATCGATACACCCCTTAAGGGTATCGATACCGCCTGCAGTTTAAGTTTAAAATTGGGCTGTAACATGATTGTTTGAGTTCGTTTGATTGTTTTGTTTATGTTGTTCCGCTGTATGACCACTTAGAGTTTAATATCCATCTAGACAAGATTTAAAATGAAAAATAAATAATAGGGTTGCTAACCGAGGGGGAATTCCTTAGGGGGTTTTCACTTGGTTTTCCCCGTATGGCCCACTCAGATCGGTCATTCGGCCAGACCGGGACGAGGGGGTTACATGAAGGATAACAATATGCCGCTTGAGACTTGCTTACGAATTTCCGATTGTGTGATTTTCTGTGCTCTTTATGTGCAGTGAATTTATAGGGGAGGTAAGGTAGAGGTTAGGGTTTTGAATTAATTTTTTGGGATTTTAATTTTATAATTTTTGGAAAAGATGGTGAAAAATAAAATTTTTGAAAGTTTGGGGTTACATTAGAAACTAATTTTTTTTAAGTAAACGGAGACTAACGGCCAAGGGACCAAAATATAAACGATTCTAAATGTAAGTGACCAGATTAATCTTTTTTTGAATTTTGGTGACAAAAATAGAACAAACCCCAAACGAAAGGGATCACGGATAAAGATTACTCTATATAAAAATATGATGTATATATAATTACAAATATACTATATTAAATCGAGTCATGAAATTTTCACTCTATACACGAACTTATCTCAACTCGGCTCAATCTTTACCAAGATCCCCCGAACTCAAAATTAAAAAAAAAAATCCGTTCAAGTCGAGACATGTCATGTCGATTGTCGAATCAAAACAAATCCAGATAATTTTGTTATCCCTGTATAAAATACCATTCAATCAAATAATTTCTTGGACGTTTCATTTTTTCCTTTTTTAAGATTTTTTAAACAACACGATAATGGACAAATTTAAAAAATGGAAAGTGTGAATATGACATTTGACAACCACAAAGTATTTTCCCACCTATAGCTTGAGAAAATGGAGCAAATATGTATATTTTCTTTCTATGGAGATTGAGATCTTACCGAAAGAAAAAACCAGCAATATTGAGATTCAATACTTTTCTTTTCTATATTCTATTTAAATTCTATTAATTTGATGAATAGTAATTTGACAGTTATAACTTATAAAAGAAGTTTTAGACAAAAATTATATTCGAAAAATATTATTAGACAAAAAACAAATAAACTCATTTAAAAAGTATACCCGATTCATACTCTCATAATCAATGTCTAAATCCGGCTCAACTACGAATACATAATAAATTAGATATATGGAGATTCTCACAAAGCTCCTCAATCGATTGTTTTGTGGGTAAATGATGCCATTGAGTGTGAATTGGTTCTTTAATTCTTAGTATATACCGGACTTATTAGTCGATTAATTCGGATCGAGTTTTTCAGAGATTTATTATGAAGCGCCCATGCAACACAAAAATTTCATTCACAAAGTCAAGATTCAAACTCTAAATCTTGTTTAAGGGACCTAATGTCTCATCTCGCTAGACCAACTGGTTGTTAGTATGTATTTTCTTTTTTGAATTGCGTTATTGCTAACTTGATGATGAATTCATTCAATAATTAAAAAGGGTTAAGATTTATTTGCCTTATGTTTCAAAATTGTCATACTTTCATTTATATTATTTTTAGGCTTAATGGTGATTAAGTATATGAACATTTTAGTATTTTAGAAATTTTAAAGATTTTTTTAAAATAAAACAAAAACTTTTTAAAAAATTCAAGTGATAATACTGCAACTTGACCCCATATTGTAGGGTGGATCTCGAAAGATATAAAAGATCTCCCTCCAAGCCGTACATACGACTTTCATCGAATACGGTTTTCCACAAAATTCTATATGTATCTATGAGATCGAGTATGAAATTCTGTTTACTCACTTCAAATTGAGTATCTGTTTCCTTCCCTTTCCTGCTAGGATTGGAAACCATGTATTTTACATATCCATACGATTGAGTCCTTGGGTTTCTGAAATAGTGTAAAAAAAGTGCTTCGAATCATTGCTATTTGACCCGGACCTGTTCTAAAAGAGTAGAGGCATTTCGAATTGTTTGTTGACACAGACAAAGTCAGGGAACACCTCTGAAATTATTTCAATATTGGACCTTGGACATATAATAGTTCCGAATCAAATCTCTTTAGAAAGAAGATCTTTTGTCTCATGGTAGCCTGCTCCAGTCCCCATAATAGGTAGGAGCATAAACTGAAACATTCTGGAGCTACAAAGATAGTTATTAAATCGTTAGCACCGTATAAAAACATTCCTCCTAGAGTAGCTGCTAATACGAATAACATAAACTCTACTATAGCTATTTCTGTACATTCAATGTACTCTACGGATAGAGGAATACATAGAGTTGAACATAGTAAAATAAGAAATTGAAAGATTTCGTTGAAATTGTTCGTTTGGAAATTTCCTGAAAAGCTAATCATAGGTTCTTCTCTACATCGGAACAATAGGGCCGTTATGCTCATTACTAAACTTGTTGAAGAGATGAAATATAACCAAGGTATATCTTTTTTTATCAGAGGTTGAATCGATCATCAGAAGAAGAATTAGGCCAAAAATTAGGATACATTCTGGGAAAATAAAACTTCCATCGAAGAGAAGCAAATGAAAGACTTTCATAAAAATTCTCGTAGAATCGAGAATGAAGTTTTCATTCTGTACATGCCAGATCATGAATTAGGAACTGCATCCAATCTCTAAAAAAATCCCAATTGTTTCGAACTTTCTATTTTTGGAACGAAATATTTACAAAATCCCCATGAATAGGATCAAACCTTATTCCATGGTATTTACATGAGATTCCTCTTTCTTATTCTTAAGCAAGTGCCCGAGAGGCTTAGTTGATACATGATTTATGTTTCATCTTTCGTTTCCTTTTCGTTTGTTCACGACACATTACATCAACTACTCCAAAAAATTGTTAAATTTAATAATTAATGTTAGTCAATAAAATTTTAAAATATAAGAGCTTACTTGAGTGCGAAAAAAAATTAAAGCCTTCATTAATTTTTTTCCTCAAAAATTTAAGAACTTATAATACAGCTAATTTTTTATAGGGTAGAGTTTAAAGGGTATAAGAAAAGAATGAAAAATAGAGAGGAAATTTAGCAGCACATACGCAGGGATGACAATTACAACAATCCCATATCGTTAAGGGATCAGCAGGTGGAGACCAAGTGACTTTATAAATAAACGCGCAAAGTCTAAATGAAAATCCACGCAGCCGTGCGGTGAGCACATAGCGAACTATTCTTTCGCCTTTTACTAAAGAATACTGTGTGCCCGCCGCTCAAAGCGGCATACGCCTATTTTTGGAGGCCCGTTCTTTCGTGAGCTGGCCCAACAATTTTTAGTCTGCAAAATTTTGTGCTTGCGCTATTTTCTCTTTTTCTTGTACTGTTTGGATGAACTTACGGATTGGCAAACAATATAAAAATTGTTTTTAAGTTTCAATTATTTATATAGAAATTACAATTCGTAGTGAAAGTCGTATTTAAGTTAAAAAATGTAAGAGTTTCGTGTGTAGTATTGGAGAAAATTACTGCTATTATGTGTTTTTTAATTATATATAACACATCAACAATAGATCTGATTATTATTTGATTAAATTTCGTTTTTATAATTTAAAGTTTCAGCTTGATATAAATAATATAAGAAAAATAGCGACTTGAGATAATCAAATTGGATAAACATAAACTAAAAAATTTAACTAATAAGTTTCACTAACTATTATTCAGGTCAACAAAAAATTCAACATTTTACTAGAGGTTCAATGGGCAATTTAATTATTGTAGTTGTCTAAATTAGTAATTTTTTCCATCATTTTAAATTTTTATCGATTTAGCCTTTGAACATCTCGAATTGCATTAATAGTCTTTGGAGAAATGGAATCTTCGTTAACATGTTTTAATTGTGTTATTGTGAGTGTTGATGTGATAATATAGGAAGATATACTATTTTGAATAAATGATGTGTTGTTTCTTTTAAGTTATCTGAATTTGTGTAGAGTAATCTGTAGATGTATGTTTTTAAAGTTCTAAGAAGAAAAACATATACTACTATATAATCACATCAAAATGTTTAAAAAAAATATTATCCAACGTCGAGAAGTTAAAAAGAAGAAGAAGAGAAATTAATGCTGAGGGTTGACCTCAAATATCTTAAATGTTGTACATAACAGAACTCAAATTTTCTCACAAGCAATAGCAGCAGTAATAGAAATGGATAAAAAGACATCAAATAAATAACCAGTTTTTGGAGACTAAGATTGTTATGAAACGATAAACAACCAACTAACAATGAACACTTCAATTTCTTCTTTTCTTATCCAAGAGAAGCAGGAAAAACTTTGCATTAAATTGCTATGAAACGACTCGATGAACCCAAAAGGATTCTCTTGAACAAGAAATGATTCGATTAGGGAATGATAAATTCATGTGTATAATTTAAAGGGTGAAATTAATGGATGAAAAATAGAGAGGAAATTTAGCAGAAGATCGAGGATTGAAAGCAGGGCCTGAAGAATTACAGGTGCGGGAATGACAAGAATCCCATATCGTTAAGAGACCAGCAAGTGCAGCTCAAGTTACTTTATAAATAAACGCTCAAAGCAGACTACGAAAGCCACGCAGCCGTGCGGTGAGTACATAGCGAACTATTCTTTAGCCTTTTACTAAAGATTACCGTGTGCTCGCCGCTCAAGGCGGCATACGCCAATTTTTGGAGGCCTGTTCTTTCGTGATCCGGCCCAACAATTTTTAGTTTCAATTTTTTCGTCTAGACTTTGTTCTTATTTTATGTAATATATAGTCAAAATATGTATATTTCGTTTATTTGAATTACATTCGAGGAGAAGGTTGATTTCACAAATAAATTAGAATTTTTTAATTTAATTTTTTAGTTTTAATTGTCTCACCGAATTTTTACTTTCATATATGAAGTTTTAAAATTTTTGGTTTTTTACATGACTTTTTTGTCGTTAACAGAGGCTGATGTGGCATGTATGAAAGCTGACATGATATCTTTTGAAAATTCACCATTTAATTAAAGGTATAATAGCCAAATTAGTCTTTCAAGGTTTGTTATTTTTTAATTTCAACTTTAAAAATTTATTAATTTTCAATTTAATCCCTAATCTTAAACCTTAAAAGTTAAAAATTTTAAACCCGAAACTTTAACCTTAAATTTTAAAAATTAAATAATCAAATATAAACTATAAACCCTAAAGCTTAAAATTTAAAATGATAAACCTTAAAAACCCTAACTCCATATTCAACCAACAACTCCGATCACTCATTAGCTGGTGGTTACAACCTCCGACAATCGTCCTTATACTTTCCTCGCTTTCGTTCGTCTTCACCCAAGTCTTTAACGTCTTCAGCCGTGGCCTCCATCGACCACACGAGACTCCCAGGCCGTTCAAGTTCCTACCGTTGTTCTTCGATGCACCGTTCGACGATCTCCATCAACATGAGAGGCGAATCTGGGTAAAATGACCGAACGATAGGGGAAGATGCACGGAGCTGGGTAAAAATGATAGGGCTTGCGGCGAATCTGGGTGGTGACTAGAACTTGAACGTCTAGGGGAGTTTCGAGCGGTCGATGGAGGCCACAGCTGAAAACGTTACGAGCTTGGGTGAAGTCGGACAAAAGCGGAGAAGGTATGAGGACAGTCACCAGAGGTTGTAACCGCCTACTGGTGGGTGATCGGAGCTAGCGATTGAAAAAGGGGTTGGGGTTTTTAAGGTTTAGCATTTTAAAGTTTAAAATTTAAGATTTATGGTTAAAATATTTAAGGTTTAAAGTTTAGAATTTTTAAACCTTCAAGGTTTAGAGTTTAAATTAAAATTTAAAATTAATAAATTTTTAAGGTTGAAATTTTAAAAATAACAAACCTTGAAAATAATTTATTCAGGTCAACAAAAAAAATTTAACCTTTTACTAGAGGCAATGGACAATTTTATTCTTGTAGTTGTCTAAAATAGTAAATTTGTGCATCTTTTTAAATTTCATAAATTTAGCCGTTGTACATCTCGAAAATGCATTAATAGTCTTTTTGACAATAGAATCGTCGTTAACATGTATAACAGTGTTGTCATGAGTGTTGATGTGATAATTTACGTTCAATGATAATTTAGAGAGACATACTATTTTGAATAAATAATGATGTTCCTTTTAAATTATCTGAATTCAAACAATGTATTCTGTAGATGTGTATTTTAAAATATTTAAAAGTAAAAAAACATATACTACTATATAATCACATCAAAATATTTAAAAGAAAATGCTATCCAACATACTAACTATTCTTTCGCAGCAAGTGCAGGAATGACAAGAATCCCATATCGCTAAGAGACCAGCAAGTGCAGCCAAAGTTACTTTAAAATGATGATTTATTTAAATATCCAACATACTTAATTGTTTGTACTATTTAGTTGAAATTTGTATATTTCGTTTGTTAGAAAATGAAAATGGATGATTTCAAAAAAGTGAAAATTTTTATTTAATATTTCTAAATAAACTGTTATGTTTTAAAATGATGATTTATTTAAATATCGCATCGAATATAACATGATCTGTAGAATTTTATTTTTAGGTTTTCTTTTTGTAGGTTTTACTAAATATTGTTTTTTAATATGAGTACCTTCTTATTAAAGGAGGAAAAAAAATTAGAAATATAATGAAGTTTACAATTTTATAATAAAACAACACCTAAGCTAACGTCTCTAGATTAGTAACTTAAAAGTTTGAAGCAAAATAAATATAAATATTATCAAAGCTCGATAAAAGGTAAAAATCAACAACAAATGACATTAAAAAATATATATTACAATAATAAGGCACGTTGACAACACAGTCGTTACCACAACTTAATCGTGAACAAGAACGATGATGGTGAACTCATATACAAATCCATTTCAAGAGTTTAAAAATAGAGAGATCAACAGGATAATCAAAAGTACGCCATCTTGATGGCGACGTCAAATTCAATTCTAATAGGAAATTAATTGAAAAAAAACGGTTAAGCTACCGATTAAGAGAAGAAAAACGTGTCAAAGGAGAAAAATACGTACCAAAAAGCAAAATAAAATTGTGTCAAAATTATAGTTGTTAAATTTAAAAAAACTAAAAAAATAAAGAATAGAACAAATACATATATTTTACTGACAGTTGGTAATTGTAACGATATTTTTTTCGAAGAAAACCTTCAAGTGTCCCACTTTTTGAAATTTTTTTGTTAAAACAAGGGTTTCATTTGAAAAATTTATGTTTTGGAAAGCACTGAAATTTTGGAGTTGCCGCCGACCACTAAGGTAGGCCAGACACAATAAAAACAAACTAGAGATTCATTTGAAAGGGTTCGGGAGTTGGTTACGAGTGGGGAAGGGTTAACACCCCCATCACGCCCGGTAATCGGTACCAAAGTACTTGTTGCTTTTAATCGATGAAAATTATTTAAAATTTAAAATAAATTTAATTAGGGGTTCTTAATTGAAAATTAAACTTTAATTGTACGAGCTTTATCAAATTAACGGTTTCAAATTAATAAAGCATTGTATCAACTGAGATATCTCTTTCATCATATCTTGTTGGGACTTGATGATGGTGTCCCCCAATTCTTGCTGAGCTCGCTCCAACTGACCCCTTAAATCGGCTTCCAAATTAGCAAAACTCTCATCCATTTGCTTCTTTTGATGGCGTGTAAAGTGTGGATGCAGAATCTTTGATAGTTAAGAATACAACCATGACCCCAACAATTAATTTTATGTTTTTTTATGATTTAATGTATGTAATATGTCGTATGCATGATAGAAACATATGGTTAAAGGCAATAAATTTAAAAACACAATGAAATGCGATGAAGTGTTGATTCGACGAACATCCTTATTAAACAATTTTTCATAACGAGTATCAAGTTTTATTACAACAAGAGAAGAAAAAAGGTACACATGGCACAATTTTCAATAAGTTTTGCTCGTCTCCTCTTTTTAAATTAGCGCATTCCAAAAACTTCGTTGCTATGGACTCTTTCTCCCGTTATGATAGTTTTCAATTTTAGACTGTTCTCGAATTAACGCTTCGTATGAGAATGCCATGAATATGCGCAAAAAAATCAAACAAAACAAGACGAAAAAAGAAAATGGATTAATAACAAACATACTGAAAAAAAAACAAATAAATAACAACGTCGAGACCTAGCAACATGCATTCTAGCTTGCTATGGTTATCCGCATGGCTCTAATGGGGTGAGCTTCTTAAATTCTCACACATGTGCGTTCGGTTCTAAGAAATGGTACCCGAACGTATCTTATCACCTACTAAGGTAACAAGAACTCCAATTCTGGCCCATTACAAGCTTGCGAATTGGTTTCAGTTAGAGGGAAAGCACGACCTAATGACGTGGAGGGTTGCTCACGTGTCAAAGGCGTGGATTCCGTGTAACCCCCTCGTCCCGGTCTGGCCGGATGACCGGTCCGAGTGGGCCACACGGGGAAAACCGAAGCGAAACTCGTTAAGGTTCCCCCTCGGTTAGCGACCCTATTTTTTTTCTTTCCTTTTAATCTTGTCTAGAGGATTGTTAAGCCCTAAGTGATCACGACAGCGGAAAACATCCAAAGGAAGTCACATTCGAACCACGGCCATACACAAATAGTCCATTTTTAAGCTTACAGGGCAGACCGTATCGGTACCCTAACTAGGGGTATCGATACGCCCCGACCAGGTCAACCCAAAGAGTCAACTCTGGGAAGATCGTATCAATACAGCCCTTGAGCGTATCGATACGCCATTCTCGGTCAACTCTTCTTGGTCAACGGAGTAGACCCGTATCGATACGCGTGAACCCCGTATCAGTACGCCCTACTTTTACCCAATTCTCACAAATTCCAGTAATTTTGGAGGGTATCGATACCCCAGGGCAGTGATACACCAGGCAAAAATCGTGGCATTTGGGCAAGGCCGTATCGATACGGCCCTTAGGCGTATCGATACGCCCTGCTCTGCAATCCCACAATTTCCAACTTAACGACCCCAAACACGACCCTAGATGCACTTTTAGACTCTCCTATGCACATACAAACATTTAAGAAATCATACTTGAGCCAAAGGTAGCAATCAAACATGAGACAAGACATCCATACATGGCATTCCAACAAAAGGGCAAATTTAGCATTTAAGGTCATACATGAAAGCTCAAAAGGCCAAAATGGCACAAGTCAACATATGGGAGGTTTGCACTCACTCACAAGGCAACCTAAACATCTAGAGGCATGTCACCACACACAAACATTCATCATAGCATATCATGCTTTACATACCAAAGTCAATCCAAAACATCAACACATAAATGAGTCATACATAGCTTATACAAACACCCTTGCCACATTGCTAACTAATACATGATTAACAACCGTACTTGAGCCACAAACTTAGAAAGCCCTTCTTGCCTTGCTCCGAACTAACACCACGCTAATGATCTGCATTGTTGAAAATTGAGAGCGTAAGCTATATGCTTAGTGAGGGTGCTCTAAAACAAAAACATCAACAATGCAGGGTTCAAGCATGTAAATCCTAATCTCACATACAACATACATTGGTAAAGGAATCGAGTAGACCTAGCTAGTCTTTCAAGAGGCATAATATGGCATCTTACATCATACTAAGCTCTAACAACATATATCAACATCAAGTATCAACATCATATATTGCAATCATATAAACGAGTTTAATTGGCCACTATTAGTTACTCGGATGTGCGGATTAAATCTCAACAATTACTTTACCTCGGTGGGATTACACTCATCACCGAACCTTGCATGGGCGGGATTCCACTCATCGCCACATGCCCTACGGATGAGATTTCACTCATCATCCCGTAGAAATATATAAAAGCTTCCGGTGGAATATTACATCACCGTACTCCTCCTTGATGACTTAACGCCATCAAGGCCACGTACGTTTTGACTCAATTTGTGTGCACACTAATCCTAATGATCGATCATTTACACTCGGTAATTTATTAGTGCCAATTTTCATTTATCATAACACATATCCATCACCACATCTCATGCTCATCACATATACATATTATAGAATACATGTACCAATCAATCACATATTACAAGAGCATGAATAGGCAATACACATAGGCATTTAATGGAGAACAATGGCTAAATTAACAACTTGAATTGTAGAAATGGCCTACCAAGCACATTTCACTCACACACTACACACACTCGAACCAAACTTTAAAACAAGATTGAAACCACTCACCGCCCTTCCTTAGCAACCAAAACAAAACTCCTACGAGCCCGGATTCGGTCCCGATGCCTCTCCAACGCTTCCTCTTGCGTCTAGCCAAACAAAATACATTCATTACTTCACAATTCAATGCTATAACTCAACCATCAACTCACTTCATAAACACAAGCCAACTTCAACTGAATTCTAATCCAAAATACCCATTTTCGAGCTTCCCCTAAACCTAGCTGAAAACTCCACTTTCAAACCTCCAAATGACCCCCAAAAGGTCCCAAAACATCCTTCTAACCTATATAAACCATCAGCCCCTTAATTTTCACTTAAAACCCACCCAAAACTCAAGTTTTGACATCTCAATTTTTGCTCCAAGAACCCACTTCGGGTTTTCAATAAAACTCTACCAAATTGACATATATAATACATCTTAATGTGATTAAGATAAAACTTAACTTCATATTTCAAAACAAAGTGAAAATCCCCATAAAAACCCAAACTTTAAACCAAACCCTAATTTTCAAATGCTCATAGTTTTAAAATCTAAAGCCATGGTTAGATAAAGGATGAAGAGGAGAGTAGGAAAACATCTTTACCTTTGAAAAAGACCTTGGATTGAAAAAGATACTCAATGGAATAGTAACTTGTGTTTGAGAGAGTTTGAAAGAGGGAAAAGGGGGTTTCTAACGTTGGGAAGGAGTGGGGAGAAAGAAGATGATGGCTTTTTCTTTAAAGTTGTCTTCCTTTAAAATTATTTTGGGTAAAATTACCAGCTTGGTCCCTCCCCTTTATTTTAAATTTCAATTAGCTCATGTTATGGCCAAAATGTTTTAATTAAATTTTTACCGACTCGAACCGCAACCCAACTAACTCCTAACCCCAAAACACGGGTGTTACATTCCGGAAGTGAATACCGACCCGTGGAGGGATGCTCACGTGGATATGGGCGTTTCACTTCCACTTAAGGGGCGGAGCTCGGGTGTAGAGCATAATGATCGTGATGCAACACATGTCGGTGATTCTTTAGAAATTAAATGAAGAATTAATTCAAAAGACCACTAATTATCAAAGCTCGTATAATTTAAGTCACATTTTCAAAGAAGAACAATCTCATTAAAGTCAAATTAAATTTCAAAAATTTCCATCATTAAAAACAACAATTTTTTTTTGGCTTAACTCTCTTTTTGTTTTGTAAAACAAAAATTGTCCCTAGCAGAGTCGCCAAGCTGTAACGACGTTTTTTCGAAGAAAACCTTCAAGTGTCCCACTTTTTGAAAAGGATTTGTTAAAAGGGGGGCTTCTTTTGGAAAATTCATGTTTTGGAAATCACTAAAAATTTGGAGTGGCCACCGACCACTAAGGTAGGCCGAACACCATAAAAACAAACCAAAGATTCATTTGAAAGGGTTCGTGAGTTGGATATGTGTGGGGAGGGGTTAGCACCCCATCACGCCCAGAAATCGGTACCAAAGTACTTGTTGCTTTTAATCGATGAAAATCATTTAAAATTTAAAATAAATTTAATTAGGAGTTCTTAATTGAAAATTAAACTTTTAATTGTACGAGCTTTATCAAATTAACGGTTTCAAATTAATAAGGCATTTAATTAAAAAGGATGATGGTACACTGGACCAAAGACTAAACCGACATCATATAAGTCTTACTACCGTGTTAGTTTAGGGTTCGGATCCCGTACATCACCTTTATACATGATGCAAGCAGATAAAGTATGATGTCATGATCTTGTTCGTTTTAGTTACTTACGATTTTACCTTTAGACGATGCAAATTAATTCGAATATTCGAGGAGTATCCAATAAGCTAGGATACTACGACCCAAATACGCGAATTAATAAGTATCTCTTTTTTATGATTAAGATTAATTATCATGCGAGTCAAAATATTTAAAGTCACGTGAATGACAATTAAGGATACATGTCACGAATAAAAAATCAAGCAAAACATCAAAACCAAATACACTAAAAAATATAGATTTATTAAAACCATATTATATATACATATCTATGCATTATACCATAAATGCATGAATATCACATATTACCGCATAATATAGGGATATCAAACCACAAATCACGTGTCCAATTAAACATATCTATCAACATGACAAAATCACATACACTAAGCATAAATATTATATTTACCAATATGGCCAAAAGCATAAATAAGGACTGAATATTAAAGAAAATAAAGATGCAAGGCCGAAAATTAAATATGCATGATGACAGGGACCTAAACAATAATAAAACCACTAAAAACTAATTAAATTGCAAGAACAAGGGCTCAATTAAATGAACACGGAAACTTAAAGGGACCGAAAGGGTAATTAGACCACTCGAAATTCGGCTAAAATCAAAGAAGGGACAGAAGTAAAAACATTTAAAAAACTTGAGGGACAGTGTTGAGTGGATCGCAAGATCGATATTGACCAAGAGAGTGGGTGAATTGGAAATTTAAAGGTTTTGTGGTGGAAATTGCAAATTGAAAATAATAGACAAGGGATTTAGAGTGGTTCAAGTTCCAAATGAACTCTACATCCACTACCTTAGGTTCACTAAGGATTTGCAACAATTCCACTAATTGCTCTTCCCCTTTTCTAGGACAAGGAGGCAACCTTTACAATTTCGGTTGATTTTCTACCCAAAAATCAACCCAATCCTCACACAAGTGAACAAAGAAATTTGATGGCTAATAAGGTATCTCTCAATACAAATGATAGCCCAATTACAAGCACTCAACCCAATTGAACAAGATATGAATGAAAATTACAATTGGGGTTTTAGACAAAATGGGATTTTTGCACAATTGCTTGGATTTGATGTTTGGATGTTTGCTTTAGGATCAATAGTTGTTGCTGGAGCTTTTAGAGGTCTCTTTTATACCTTCTCATTGATTTCTAGCCGTTGTGGTTGTTCCACTTATCAATAGAGCCGTTGGGGATGTTATCTCACCACCATAAATGCAGTCTGCAACAACCCGTTTCGAAACGCGGGGTACTTGTTTCGGAACGGACTAAAATAGAAAGAGCCGTTGGGGTGCATTTAAGAGCCCGTTTCGAAACGCCTTAGGGCCGTTTCGAAACACTTTTGTCACTGTCAAGGGTCGTTTCGAAACGGTCTTAGCCCGTTTCGAAACACCTTAACGGTTTTCAGAAAATCAGTTAAAAACAACTTCAACGGTCATATTTTTCAATTTAGACTTAAGAGCTGTTTCGAAACGCTTGGCTTCGTTTCGAAACGGTTTTGCTACTGTCAAGGGTCGTTTCGAAACAGCCTTAGCCCGTTTCGAAACACCCTATTTATCTTTGTAAAATAGGTCAATTAATTTAACAACCGTTATGTTTTTCAAATTAAAATTGAAGAACTGTTTCGAAACGTATTAGACCGTTTCGAAACGGGTTCAAGTGTTTCGATACACGTTTCGGAACAAGTGTTGACAGTGATGAAAACGTTTCGAAACGCCTTAGGCCGTTTCGAAATAGGAGCTTGAAAATCATTGTTTTGGCTTTAAACACTTAGAAAAATATTTGAAAAACTTTGTTTTTAACTTTGGCATAATCTTGAAATTATATAGGGATGTTTTGAGGACTTAAAATTCGTTTTGACATTTTCGATTTAGTCCTTAGGTTCTTAGTTATATCAAAATTAAAATATTTGTTTCACAATCTCCCCCTTTTTGATATAACAAAACCAAAGTTAGAATTTTTAAGAATTTTGAAAGTTTTGAAAATATTCTAACTCCCCCTTAATTTAAGATAGGTTTTTAAAGTAAAAAAATGTTTGACTTGAAATCCAAGTTGTAAAGCTTTAAAAAAGACTTTTAAAATTTAAAACGAATTTTAGTTTGTGGCTCTTAAATTTCTTCTCCCCTTTTTGTTAGATCAAAAAGAATAATGAAAGCTCATAGAGAAGACAAAGGATTAGTACCAATAAGCATTAATAAGCAACCATAATATTAATTCATAAGATCAAAATATCCAAAACATAAACCAACATTAAGTTCATAATAAAATCCCAAACAAAAGATCAAAAGCATAGGTTCCTAAAACATAAGAAGACATAAAGATGCAATCTTAATCCTAAAATGCATAGATAATATGATATGATATGATATGAAGATCCTAGGCCTCGTCATCATCATCCGAAGTATCATTATCGCTCTTGACTTGAGAACGGTGAAACTTCGTCCATTGCCCATAGAGAGTAGATAAGGACAAATCCAAGTTTGAATAGGAAGTCTCAAGAGTATGAAGACGATCCTCGACATTTTTCAAACGATTGTCCATGGCAGTAAAACCCGAAGCAATGCTAGTATCCAAAGCATTGAACCGCTCGGTAATGAGAGCCGTGAGGGCTTCATTGTTTCTAACCTGAACTTGCGGTGGAGGAGCAACGGGAGGAGGAACAGCTTCTCTATCAACTCTTTCCCAAACATCATTCACATATGTAAACCCGGACTTGCGAAGGGAGGACTCACCAATCTTGGTCTTGCGAGGTTTCGGAGAGTCGTAGGTACAATCGATACCAAGATCATTAAAGATGTAGCTCAAGATTGTGCCATAGGTAAAAGACTTCAACTCATTTGTGTCAATAAGCTTAATATTATTGACTATCTCGGTAAAAATAATTTTAGGCACATTAGGGCGCTCACCTCTACGGAAACATTCAAGCCAAAAATGATCAGTTTGACGGATATGAGAGTATTTACCTCCGGAAGGTCGAATGAACCATGAAACCATCAAGTGAAGAACGCGATCGTGCACATCCAAAGTAAGTGCCCGACCGGTGAAAGTGCCAAAGTGACGTTCATCCTCAAGACCCTCATCTTTAAGTTTAAAAATAGACTCCAAGAGAGCAACATTAACAACAAACTTTTTGCCCAAAATGAAAGATTCAATTCCTATAATCTCGGTTTTGGTCTCATCATAAATAAAACGAGCATTAGAGTAAAAAAAGAGTACCATGTGTTTGTAGCGAATATCCAGAATGCTCAAGAAAAAGATAAGATTCCACTCACTCAAACGCTCAAGATAATGGAATAGGAATCGCTCGGAATTGAGGAAATCAAGATCAATGGCACGTTCTCTACGAACTTCGAAATCCTTGACAAAAGAGAAGCGAGCACGCATTTCCGGAGTTTTAAGGGATTTCTGAAAAAGCAGAGCAAGATTCGGACGAATGCTCGAATCACCGGTTTGAACGACCTTACGCTTTTTGTTAGCTTGTTCCGCCATCTAAAAATATTAAGCAAGTATATTTTAAAATTAAGTGTATGCATTGATATTTAGAAACAATCCAATAATAAATCCCACTTAGGTTTTTGAAACAAAATTAAAAAAAAAACAAAAAGATAAAAAGAAAACAGTAAAAAAAATTAAAAAAAATACGACTGAAAAATTTTATATTCGAATAAAAAATTTTGAGATTTTGAATTTTTTTACAAGATATGGAAAACCCACAAAGGAAAACCTATAATTTATACAAAAATAAATTTTTCTAATCTAAGATTCGAACATAAATTGAAAGAAAAAGAAAAGAAAAAAATACCTTAGTTTGGGATTTTGGATGATTTGATGAAAATCCTTGCACAATGTTGATGAAACTTGCTTAGACTTGAGTTTTAGAGTAAAACCCCTCACAATTTTGTGAAAATCAATGAGTTTGAGAGGGTATTTATAGAGAGGGAGGCGGTTTAGGGTTTTTAAGAGTTTGATAAAAAATAGAATTTTAACATTAAAAGCCCTAAATAAAGCAATCCGCGATGCCGTTTCGGAACGGTCAGGACCGTTACGAAACAGGACGACTAGGGTTTGACCGTTTTGAGACCATAGGCTGACCGTTTTGATACGGTGTTGACCGTATCGAAGCCCTGTTGACCCGTATCGAAACACATTTAGATACACCCCTTGGCAGTAGCCAAAACGTTTCGAAACACATTGTAGGCGTTTCGAAACGCCCTTCTCTCAGAACTAGATTTAAGGTATCCGTATCGAAACAGGGTCACCCGTTTCGATACACCTGGGCCTGGAAGTGCAGATGAGGCTCTAAAAGTGTAGAAAAATGAAGTTTTAAAAGGCCTAACATGCATAAATGTCATGAATGAGCAGGCAAAACATATTCAAGCATAAACATACCCCCTAGCTATAAGCATGGATGAAATTAGGAGACTAAGCATACAAACATGACATTTCACAAGATCAAGCATATTGAAGCACAAAAGAGGTCCTAAAAGGTCAAGATAGGCTAGCTAGACCTAACTCACTCCTAAGGGACCAAAAACGCTCTTTGTCTAAGGGTTTTGTAAATATGTCCGCTAATTGATTCAAGGTGTATACGTACTCTATAACCACATCTTCCTTAAGAACATGATCTCTAATGAAATGATGCCTTATTTCTATGTGTTTGGTTCTAGAGTGTTGGATGAGATTTTTAGTTAAACATATTGCGCTAGTGTTGTCACATTTTAGGGGTATGGTTTCAACTTTAATTCCATAATCTAAGAGTTGTTGCTTCATCCAAAGGACTTGAGCACAACAACTCCCTAAGGATATTTACTCGGCTTCGGTGGTAGATAAGGCCACACTATTTTGTTTCTTAGAGAACCAAGATATGAGCATACTACCTAAGAATTGACAAGTTCCCGAAGTACTTTTCCTATCAATTTTGCAACCCCCATAATCCGCATCCGAGTAAGCATGAAGGTTGAAGGTAGAGTCTCTAGGATACCAAAGACCTAAACAAGGAGTATCTCTAAGATATCTAAAGATTCTCTTAACGGCTATAAGGTGAGACTCTCTAGGACTAGCTTTATTTCTCACAATGTTACCACTCTCATCTAGTTTGTTCCTAAAGACCCATTTAGTTCCTATTGTAGATTGATTACTAGGCCTATCAACTAATGTCCAAACATTACTTCTCTCAAATTGATTTAACTCTTCTTGCATAGCCATAATCCAAAAGTCATCTTTCAATGCTTCTTTTATATTTTTAGGCTCTATGCATGAGATAAATGCAACATGGTTCATTAATCTAAGAGAAGAACGAATGGTTACCCCCTTGGATGGATCACCCAAGATTTCACCATCTTTGACATAGTTCAACTCCCTTGGGTAGCTCACTTCCTTTTCCTCAATAGCCAAGTCCTTCAAGGCTTCAAGAGGTGGATCTTATGAGTCCTCTTCCTTTGTTGGAATCTCATCATCCTTTGAAGTTTGACCTCCATCAAAGGCATTTATGATCCCTACATCATCATCATCACAAGAATCCTTCCTAGGAAGGAGGTTATCATCGAATACAACATGAATAGATTCTTCTACTACTAAAGTTCTTTTGTTAAATACTCGATAGGCTTTAGAGGTTAAAGAGTAACCTATAAAATTGGCTTCATCACTTTTTGCATCAAATTTACCTAAGTTGTCTTTTTCCATTATTTAAAACAAAACACTTGCACCCAAAAGGGTGAAAATAGCTAATGTTAGGCTTTTTAGATTTTAAAATCTCATAAGGTGTTTTCTTTAAAATTGGCCTAATCATTACTCGATTTACAATATAACAAGCGGTGTTTGTGGCTTCCGCCCAAAAATATTTAGGTAAATTGTTTTCACAAAGCATAGTTCTAGCCATTTCTTGTAAAGTTCTATTTTTCCTCTCAACTATCCCATTTTGTTGAGGAGTTCGAGGAGCCGAAAAATTATGGCTAATACCATTTTTATTTAAAAAAATCTTCAAACCCTAAATTTTGAAACTCGGTTCCATGATCACTTCTAATATGTGAAATTCTAAGTTCAAGATCATTTTGGGTTAATTTTGAAAATGTGATGAATTTTTCCAAAGCCTCATCTTTAGTACTTAAAAAGAGAACCCAAGTAAATCTAGAAAATTCATCAACTAGCACAAAAGCATAAGACTTACCACCCAAGCTCATAGTCCTAATTGGGCCAAATAAATCCATGTGAATTAGTTGTAAACATCTACTAGTAGAAACATCATTAATGGATTTAAAGGAAGACTTATGTTGTTTACCCTTTGAGCATGCATCACAAATTTTATCATATGAAAATTTTATTTTGGGTAAACCTCTAACTAGATTTAGAGAGACTAGTTTTTCCAAAACACTTATGCTAGCATGTCCTAGCTTCCTATGCCACAACCATGCATCATTCTCATTTTGAGCAACTAAGCATGCATGAGATGTATGAATGTCATCTAGATGCACCATGTATATATTCCCTATGCGATGACCTATGAGCATAATATTATTAGATTTAATGTCTACAATTTTGCATCCATTTTTATCAAACAAAACATTAAATCCTTTATCACACAATTGACTTATGCTCAATAAATTGTGTTTAAGACCATCGACATATAAAATATTTTCAATGAGAATAGTAGAGTGATTACCTATGGAGCCAATACCTTTAATGTGGCCTTTGGAGTTGTCACCAAATGTTACTACTCCTCCACTTTTTGGCTTTAGATCCATGAATCGACTCTTGTCTCCGGTCATGTGCCTCGAGCATCCACTATCAAGGTACCATGAGTTTTGACTTTGTGCTTTGGCCTTGTAGCAATGCTCCCCCTACAAACAAAGATATTAAACTTTGGTTTTTGGTACCCAAATCATTTTGGGTCCATGAGTGTTAGCTCCCAAAACCTTGGTTCCCTTAGGAATCCAAGATGACATAGCAATAATATTATTAGATTTTACAAGTTCCTTAGGAACCCATACACTTCTAATTCTTTTAGCTCTACTATGTCTAGGGTAGCTACCTTGCTTGTAGTAGTTAGTATTTTTCTTAGGTTGGTGTGTTCTAGATGATTCTCCTACTTCATGCTTGGCACTACCAACATTTTTTAAAGACTTTTTGAGCTCATTTAGCTCACTCAACACCTTTTGGTGTTCACAATTACATTGAGATAAAAGATTATTAAGATCAACATTTTCATCTTGAAAAAATTTAAGTTCATCTTTTAATCCTAATATCTTTTTCTCAAATTTAGAATTAGCTTGAGTAAGTGAGTCATTTTTCTCATTTAGTTCTAGAATAATCTTTTTATTCCTAATGACTGACTCCTTATATTTCTCAACTAATTCATCATATACCTCTTGCAACTCATCATAAGCATCATTTAACTCTTCATATGAAAAATCTAAAGTAGATGAGTTAGAGGTTACCAAGGAGGAATCTTCCTCAAGTGCTATGAGGCAAAGATTAGCCACTTCTTGTTCGTCATCCTCCGATGACTCCTCATCACTCCAAGTAGCAAGCTTGGCTTTGAGTCTCTTCTTCTTCTCAAAGCTCTTCTTCTTGAGTTGAGGGCACTCCGAACGTATGTGGCCGGGTTGTTTGCACTCAAAGCAAATGATAGGATCCTTTCCTTCTTCTTTGTTCTTGCCTTTGAAGTCCATCTTCCTTTGGATTTTTCTTCCCCGGTTGGACCTCATGAAGCGTGAGAACCGTTTGGCTATCATAGCCAATTCTTCAAGTTCATCCTCCTCACAAGATGAGCTCTCATCATGTTGTGAAGCTTTAGCCTTGAGAGCTATTCCCATCTTCTTCTCAACCTCAAGCTTCTCTACCCTTTTCTCTTCTTTCTTCTTCTCATCTTCCCTTCCTTGCTTCACGATCTCATGAGTAAGGAGAGAACCCACAAGCTCATCAAGCTTCAACGTTTTCAAGTTCTTTGCTTCGATGATAGCGGTTCTCTTCCCATCCCAAGACTCGAGAAGTGAATAGAGTAGCTTCCGGACAAGCTTGTCTTCCGGTATGATCTCTCCAAAGCCCTTTAGACCATTGAGAATCGTGGAGAAATGATCAAACATCTTTGACACCGTCTCATCGGGCTCCATCTTGAAATTTTCATAACTAAGATTGAGAAGTCCAATCTTAGTTTCTTTAACATCATTGGTGCCTTCATAAGTGGTCTCAAGAGTGTCCCACACTTCTTTGGCACTTTCAATTGATGAGACCTTTGAGTAGATGTCCGGACCGAAAGTACAAAATAGCATGTGGAGAGCTTTATCATTGACTTGAATCTTTTTCCTCTCCTCTTCACTCATCTCCACTTTTCTTCTTTAACACCATCTTGCCTTCACCATCTTGCTTCAATGGAATATATGACCCATCTTCAATGACATCCCACACAAGATAGTCATTTGACTTGATGAATAGATGCATTCTATTCTTCCAAAAAGAATAGTTATCACCGTTGAAAAAGGGAGGCTTTGTAGTGGATTGTGACTCGTACATGCCGGAACCGGAGGTTGAAGTCATCTCTTGATATTTTGATGATCACACTCTTCCAAGGAACTCCTCTTGTGGTTGTTAATCCTCAAAGAGTTAGGCTCTGATACCAATTGTTGAGTGGATCGCAAGATCGATATTGACCAAGAGGGGGTGAATTGGAAATTTAAAGGTTTTGTGGTGGAAATTGCAAATTGAAAATAATAGACAAGGGATTTAGAGTGGTTCAAGTTCCAAATGAACTCTACATCCACTACCTTAGGTTCACTAAGGATTTGCAACAATTCCACTAATTGCTCTTCCCCTTTTCTAGGACAAGGAGGCAACCTTTACAATTTCGGTTGATTTTCTACCCAAAAATCAACCCAATCCTCACACAAGTGAACAAAGAAATTTGATGGCTAATAAGGTATCTCTCAATACAAATGATAGCCCAATTACAAGCACTCAACCCAATTGAACAAAATATGAATGAAAATTACAATTGGGGTTTTAGATAAAATGGGATTTTTGCACAATTGCTTGGATTTGATGTTTGGATGTTTGCTTTAGGATCAATAGTTGTTGCTGGAGCTTTTAGAGGTCTCTTTTATACCTTCTCATTGATTTCTAGCCGTTGTGGTTGTTCCACTTATCAATAGAGCCGTTGGGGATGTTATCTCACCACCATAAATGCAGTCTGCAACAACCCGTTTCGAAACGCGGGGTACCTGTTTCGGAACAGACTAAAATAGAAAGAGCCGTTGGGGTGCATTTAAGAGCCCGTTTCGAAACGCCTTAGGGCCGTTTCGAAACACTTTTGTCACTGTCAAGGGTCGTTTCGAAACGGTCTTAGCCCGTTTCGAAACACCTTAACAGTTTTCAGAAAATCAGTTAAAAACAACTTCAACGGTCATATTTTTCAATTTAGACTTAAGAGCTGTTTCGAAACGCTTGGCTTCGTTTCGAAACGGTTTTGCTACTGTCAAGGGTCGTTTCGAAACAGCCTTAGCCCGTTTCGAAACACCCTATTTATCTTTGTAAAATAGGTCAATTAATTTAACAACCGTTATGTTTTTCAAATTAAAATTGAAGAACTGTTTCGAAACGTATGAGACCGTTTCGAAACGGGTTCAAGTGTTTCGATACACGTTTCGAAACAAGTGTTGACAGTGATGAAAACGTTTCGAAACGCCTTAGGCCATTTCGAAACAGGAGCTTGAAAATCATTGTTTTGACTTTAAACACTTAGAAAAATATTTGAAAAACTTTGTTTTTAACTTTGGCATAATCTTGAAATTATATAGGGATGTTTTAAGGACTTAAAATTCGTTTTGACATTTTCGATTTAGTCCTTAGGTTCTTAGTTATATCAAAATTAAAATATTTGTTTTACAGACCACGAGCATAGTTTTAGAAAGTGGAAGCCCTCACGCGCGTAATAACAACGACGCGGAGGGGTTTATTTGGGGATTAGACCAAATTTTAATTATCAAAACATTATAAAACGGGTTTAAAATTATTTCGAACCCCTTTTGATACATGCATGGGAGGGCTAAAGCAATGCATATTGGACAAGAAGCTGAATCTGTTTGTGAAGTTTGGAAAGTCAGCCAACTTGCGACGACTTTTCGGATGGGATCCAGGTATTTCTGGGAAGAGTTGTCTTCTAACATATTGACCGCCATTTAGTTATCTTTCCAACGCATCTTGAAACGCATCAATCGGACATCGGGAACTCAAGATACGTCCATTTTACTGAAGACTGCGCATGCAGAAAACTAGATACGGGATTATTACGGGATTTTGTAAAATTCAGCCCAAAAGCTATTATATAAGGCTTTTGGACGAATTAGACTTAGCCCAACTTAATTATTAACATTTAAATTATGTTTTTAGGGTTTTATATACTTTAGGAACCAGCCACCATTCTCCCAAGCAACTCTTATCAACTTATCACTTGCACTTATCAGCTTATCACTTGCAGCCCAAGCACAAGGAGCTTAAAGGTTGTTTTTCTTTTATTTTTTAATTAAATTAGGGTTTCCTTGTTTTAGTAGAAGTTAGATTACTTTAATTATCCTTCACCTATAAAAGGATGAAGCCTCCACCATTGTAATTTAGATTATTCAGATTTTCTTGGATTAATAAAATATTTAGTGAGTTTATTTTTGCAAGTGCTGATTACTTGTGCCTTCGAAGTTTTCTTCAACATAAGTCTGACGAGTTCTTGTGAGGGAGATCATCTTCACACTCCTGCTTGCCTAGGTAATCGCGTCTAGGAGGGTGGGTTAGAGCCGCTTGAGGTTGCTTGCTTAGGTAATTGCGTCTAAGAGGGTGCCGAGGACAAAACCATCACAAATCCATCAAGCGCCATCTCCATAGCCATAAACAAAGCTGAATTTTCAGATTTGTTTTATCTATCTTTCCAGCAATCTTTTTCAATCTTTTTGCTTTAATTCTTATTATTCATCCCCTAATCTTCTTTCTTATCTTTGTTTCTTTGATTTTCCAGCCTTGAATCTGAATTTTTCAAGAAAAGCCCTTCTCTTTTCTCTTGAATTTTCAGATCTGCTCCTAATCTTCTTGATTGAGTCTAGCGCCCCTAGTTCTTGCAACAACTTGATTGAAGGCTTCCAAATCCACAATTGCGCTATTCTATCATTAAACTCAATCAATAAGATTAAGAGCAGATCTGAAAATTCAAGAGAAAAGAGAAGGGCTTTTCTTGAAAAAGTCAGATTCAAGGCTGGAAAATTAAAGAAACGAAGATAATAAAGAAGATTAAGGAATAAATAATAAGAATTAAAACAAAAAGATTGAAAAAGATTGAAAGAGAGGTAGATAAAACAAATATGAAAATTCAGCTTTGTTTATGGCTATGGAGATGGCATGAAGTTGAAGATGGAGATGGCTTGATGGATTTGTGATGGTTTTGTCCTCGGCACCCTCTTAGATGCAATTACCTAAGCAAGCAACCTCAAGCGGCTCTAACTCACCCTCCTAGACGCGATTACCTAGGCAAGCAAGAGTGTGAAGATGATCTCCCTCACAAGAACTCGTCGGACTTATGTTGAAGAAGACTTCGAAGGCACAAGTAATCAGCACTTGCAAAAATAAACTCACTAAATATTTTATTAATCCAAAAAAATCTGAATAATCTAAATTACAATGGTGGAGGCTTCATCCTTTTATAGGTGAAGGATAGTTAAAGTAATCTAACTTCTACTAAAACAAGGAAACCCTAATTTAATTAAAAAATAAAAGAAAAACAACCTTTAAACTCCTTGTGCTTGGGCTGCAAGTGATAAGCTGATAAGTGCAAGTGATAAGTTGATAAGAGTTGCTTGAGAGAATGGTGGCTGGTTCCTAAAGTATATAAAACCCTAAAAACATAATATAAATGTTAATAATTAAGTTGGGCTAAGTTTAATTCGTCCAAAAGCCTTATATAATAGCTTTTGGGCTGAATTTTACAAAATCCCGTATCCAGTTTTCTGCATGCGCAGTCTTCAATAAAATGGACGTATCTTGAGTTCCCGATGTCCGATTGATGCGTTTCAAGATGCGTTAGAAAGATAACTAAATGACGGTCAATATGTTAGAAGACAACTCTTCCCAGAAATACCTGGATCCCATTCGAAAAGTCATCGCAAGTTTGCTGACTTTCCAAACTTCACAAACAGATTCAGCTTCTTATCCAATATGCATTGCTTTAGCCCTCCCATGCATGTATCACCTTTTGGCTAAACCTATACTCTCTCAGACTCTCCTCTTCTCTCGCCCTCTCGACGTTGGAATTTCGGCCGACGCTAATCGGCGGGCCCCTAAACAAACAAAAAAATACCCTAAAAGCCTTCCCTTTTTATACCTCGCATTCAGCCAACACCCGAACACCAGAAAACCAAAATCCTTTCTTTCGTTTTTTCAAAGAAAACAGAAACCCAAAAATCCCCAAAATGATTTCAAAGACCCATTTGTTTTCCCCTTTTTATTTGTCCTTCCGTCGAATCACCATACGCGGATTCAAAAAGGCCAGAAGGCTTGTCGCCGACAAAAGGGAGCAAGGGATGAGAGGGAGACGGATCGACGCATTGGTAAAAAAACAGAAACCCAAACTCTTTTTTATGTGCATGCTTTGAAACTGAAATGAGATAGATATACTTCTAAAACTTGAGGTTTTTTGCTTCTTATTGCTCTACAATTCCCCTTACTTGCCTCTGTTTACAGCGTTTAGTTTCGGCTTTTATAAGCCTGAATTACATGAATTTTAGAAACTAAAAATTACAATGAAAACTTCTACTAGCTGCCTATCGTTTGTTTGTATTCATCTCTGAAATTTGTTTGTTTGTCTCTGAAATTCAGTTATTTTGTTGCGCGTTTCTGACATTCTCTTTTGTTTCTTTGCATGTGAGGCCGCTGGAGGATGGGGACCAGAGGAGAGCCGAGGGACGTAGAGCAGATCTGAACAACCAACCAGAGTGTGTGTGGGTAGAAACAAGAGATGAATCGACGCACGTGGCTTCAACGCGGGTAGTGGAGCGTCGTGCACGCGCGCGTATGGGAGTCCGAGAGTCGTGCGTGGGCACATGAATTTTCTAGAGACTTCACTGCCTTGATCCTGGCCGTTGATGGTGATCTCGATCTAATGGCTCAGATGGATGCGGCGCTGAAGGGTTTGAGGAGCTCCTAGGGTTTCCATCCGCGTCACGATCTGGACCGTCAGATCTGGATTAGATCTGACGGTTGGTAGCCAGCTGTGCAAGGACAAAACATCATATTAGGGTTTTGATGTAATTAGGCTTAGGGTTTGGGCCAAACGGGCCTTATGTGTATAAAGATGTATATATTTTTTGGGTTTTTAATGTTTCTAAATGGACTCTTAATATAAATAATCAGTTGGACTTATTTATTTAGTTATGCGTATTATGCTTATTTTAGTTTAATAATAATAACAATAATAATAATAATAGTGATAATAGCAATAACAATATAGTATTGGTAATAATAATGGCAACAAGAAGATAATATAATCTAGTAGTAGTATTTAAGGTTTTTCAAATTGATAATAACGTAATAATAATAATAACTACACATGATAATAGATAATACTATATATGTCACTTAAATAATACTAAAAATATTTTGGTTGTTGTTTTTTTTTTTAATTTTTTAATCACTATATATTGTTAGAACAGGTAAACAAAGTCCATTATTTATAAAAAAATAAAAACGGATTAACACCTCGGACAAAATTAATGATTACAGTAACCATCACTAAAATTAGTGCAACTGTCATGTAAAATTAAAGAAGAATGAAAAATTAAAATGGAAAAGGGATGCATCTAAGGTACTGCTCTGCAACCAGTGATATTTTAATTTTAGTGAATTGGTGAAATCTTTAGTGGTGTGCTAAGGTAGTAGATGTAGGCTTTGGGTTAGAAAATCGAACCACTCTAAATCTCGTGTTAATTTCTTTTATCTTTTACCACCACCATAAACACCCAAAAATCAACCTTCTCCACCACTTGGCAAGCATCTTGGTTGTGACCATCGAGCTCAACAGATTTAAAGGTTTAGTTTTTAGTGTTTTGAATTTAAGGTTTAGGATTTATGATTAAGGGATTTAAGACCAAAAATTTAAAATTTAACTTTTAAATCTTAAAAAGAAATGTTTGCCGAGCATCAAATATTTTTTTGCCATCTCTGTTTCAATAGGCGTTGTCCCAACTAATCCAAAACAACCCGCGTTGCACACTTAATTTTAGTGACTGTGTTTTCTAAAGGGAATTTTCTGAGTATACAATACCTCGAATTTAATACATGCTTAAGTGATAGTAATCTACTTATTACTGGACCAATCCGTTAATTCGAGCATCAAATATTAATCATTTTACAAATTATTTTTTAATATAAATTTATGCTTTTCCTCATAAATTTTTATGTAGCTGATACATGACATTTTCTGAAAGTTTTACACCATCTCAATTGTTGAGATAACATGAATGATTAAAATAGTTACCGATAAAAGTTTAGGTATTTAATTTAAAAAATAGTTTAAACACCTAATTATAAATATAATTTGAGAATTGATTGTTGAATCAAGTTTAGATAAAAACAAAAATAACTTAACGTGAGACGCCACCGAAAGAAGACAATTACAATAGTAGAAGATAGAATTAAAAGAATCCAATTCTTTTCTTTATTATTTTGTATTTCTCCCACCGTCTACAATATTAAGGATGGCAATTGGATAGAGCAAGACGAGTTTTTGATCGTTCTGATTAAAAATTTAAAAATTTAATTCGATCTTGCATAACTGAACCTTAAATCAACCTCAAACTTTAATAAAAAAAATTGACTAAACTCGTCCCGACAAAAAAAAAGGTAAATATTACAAATTAAAAAAATGGAAAATGTGAATATGACATTTGACAATCACAAACTATTTTCCAACCTATAGCTTGAGAAAATGGAGCAAATATATATATTTTCTATCTATGGAGATTGAGATCTTAGCGAAAGAAAAAGCCAGCAATATTGAGATTCAATACTTTTCTATATTCTATTTAAATTCTATTCATTTGATGAATAGTAATTTGATAGTTATAACTTATAAAAGAAGTTTTAGACAGAAATTATATTCGAAAAATATTATTAGACAAAAAACAAATAAACTCATTTAAAAAGTATACCCGATTCATACTCTCTTAGTCAATTCTAAATCCGGTTCATGCTATGAATACATAATAAATTAGATATATGGAGATTCTCACAAAGCTCCTCAATCGATTGTTTGTGGGTAAATGATGCTGCCATTTAGTGTGAATTGGTTCTTTTAACTAATAGTGTCTTTATCTCGTTAGACTAATTCGTTGTTAGTATATATATATTTGAATTGCGTTATTGCTAACTTGATGATGAATTCATTCAGTAATTTAAAAGAGTTAAGAATTATTTGCCTTATGTTTCAAAATTATCATACATTCATTTATATTATTTTTTAGGCTTAAGGGTGCTTTAAGCATATGAACTTTTGAAGAAAAAAAATCAATTAAGCTCTTATTTTTTTCCACCCAATTAAGCCTCCAAACTAATAAATTTAATCAATTAAACCTTTTGACTGATTTTGATCATACATTTTTTACGATTTTTTCTTGAGATATTACTATCACGTGACTCACCACAGTTCTGTCATATGAGATTTACAATTTTTTTAGAAAATTATTTTTTATATTTTTATAAGTTTTTTTTAGTATTTTTAAAATTTTTAAATAATTTTTTTAAATAAAACAAAAACTTTTTAAAAATTTCAAGTGATAATACTACAATATGACACATTACATCAATTACTCCAAAACACAGTTAGATTTAATAATTAATATTAATCAATAAAATTTTAGAGTAGAGAAACTTAATTTAAGTGCAAAAAAAAATTAAAAACTTCATTAATTTTTTCCTAAAAATTCAAGAGCTTATAATATCCAGCAAATTTGTTTATAGTGTAGAGTTTAAAGAGTATAAGAAAAGAATGAAAAATAGAGAGGAAATTTAGCAGCACATACGCAGGGATGACAATCACAACAATCCCATATCGTTAACGGATCAGCAAGTGCAGCCCAAGTGACTTTATAAATAAACGCGCAAAGTTTAGTTTAAAATTCACGCAGCCGTGCGGTGTGCACATAGCGAACTATTCTTTCGCCTTTTACTAAAGAATACCGTGTGCTCGCCGCTTAAAGCGGCATACGCCTATTTTTGGAGGCCTTTTCTTTCGAGAGCCGGCCCAACAATTTTTAGTCTACAAAGTTTTGTGCTTCCGCTATTTTCTCTTTTGCCTGTACAGATTGGGTGAACTTATTGTTTGGCACAACAATATGAAAATTGTTATTAATTTTCAAATATTTATATAGAAATTACAAGTAGTGAAAGTCATTTTAAGTTAAATGTACAAGTTTCGTGTAGTAATTGGTGAATAATATTGCTATTATGTGTTTTCTAATTATATATTTTAAAATGACATATAACACATCAACCATACAATTGATTTTTAATTGATTAATTTTCGTTTTTATAATTGATGCCAGATTTAGCGAGTACATCTGAAGCGTGATTACTATTTTTGTCAACAACATTAATCCGCCACATAAGGTTCGCACCAATTCGAAGGCACAAATCCACCGTATCTCTAAAAGCCGAGGGGTGCAGAAAGGATTACGCAGTTAGGGATGTAAAAACAGGTAATCAGTCAGGTTTCAGGTTGGGTTCTGTCAGGTCGGGTAAAATCGGATACAAGTCATTTCAGGTAAAAAAAAAAGAATTGACTCGACTCGGGTCGGGTGCGGGACCATTCCAGGTCGGGTCCATTTCAGACCGGGTCCATTTCAGGTCGGGTCCATTTCAGGTCGGGTTAGAACGGGTCGGGTCCGAAGCAGATAATTGGCAGGTTAATTCGGGTTCGGATACATTTCAGGTCGGGTCCATTTCAGTTCAGGTTCATTTTAGGCCGGGTTCGTTTCAGGTCGGGTTCATTTCATGTCGGGTCCGTTTCAGGTCGGATCTATTTCAGGTCGGGTTCATTTCAGGTCGGGTTCATTTCAGGTCGGGTGCATTTCAGGTCGGGTAATTTCAGGTCGGGTAGCTTCAGGTCGGGTAATTAGGTCGAGGTATTTTTGGGATTGAAATTCGTATTCAGTTTGAGTTCGGTCGTACAACTATATAAGTAGTTGATAGACTTTAGGTTGACCTTCGTCAATCGTCATTAATTTTGAGTTAATTATTTAAAGTCATATCAAAATATAATTATAAAACATTAGAGTAATTAAAAAAATAATCAAAATGGGTCGATTTGGACAGAAAATAGGTCAATTTGGATTACAAATAAAATTTCAGAGATTATAATGAACATAAATATCAAATTAAAATTATAAAGGGTAATGTTCACAAACAGTCCCTTTCATTTGGTGTTTGTTCTAGTTTGATCACCAGATTTCAAAACAGCTTATTGTGGTCCCTTACGTTAATAATCTGTTTTATTTTAGTCACTCTTCCGTCATTCTCCGTTAGAGGAGTAACGGCCGGCTGACATGACAATTTGAAAATTAAAAAATTCTACGTGTATAATACACGCGTATTATGTTTGAAAATGGCAAAATGAAACGAAACGTTCCTTATTCCCTTAAGCACGGGTAAATCAAAAAAATTAACCCGATTAACTAAAATTTTCTCTTCGTCATTCTCTGTGGAAAAAATCGACTCTGTCGTAGGAAAATTTCGATTAAAAAGACAATTACTAAAACACCAAACATGTTATTGAGAAAATGAAAGAAAGAAGAAGAAGAAGCGGGGGGAAATAAAGCGCAACCAAGGATATGGAAAAGAACAAAGAGCCTGGCGCTGGCATATTAATGGCGAGTCATTTTAGGTAGATTTTGAATCGATACTTAGATTGTCAGGTTCTTGATCTTATTGGTAAGAAAATGACGCTCATACCTCAATAGCTCAGGTTCGGCCGTTACAGCTTTTGTTCTTCAAGTTCTTCGGATTTTCAACAAAATAATGGCGTACGAAGCCTATTCTTCCAATTTTCATTTGATGTAAGGTTTCAAGATTTTGATATGTAAGCAATTGATCTGCCTCTTTGCATATTAATTTAGTCGAAAAATCTTCAGAAAGTAGTTTGCAGTCGTCAAAATGTATCTGTTACAAGAAAGGGGGAAAATTTTATCAGAAACAAAATCATTCAGATCTTCCGTTGTTTTAAATCTCTTGAACTTGAACTTCGTTTACCCGATTCTCAAAACTTCCACAGAAGATAAACAAATATTCAAGATCAGCAAGAACCAGCAAAAATGCTCCTCAAAATTTCTTTGTTTGTATCTATAAAATCTGGGAAAATAAAAAAGAATTGCAGATTGCTTATAACAGCCATTGAAAATAGAAAATGAAAATCAATTACAGTAAACCAAAAGATAATCAATCTTTGCTCTCAATGACAGACCTCACAAGTTCTCAGATTTCTCTTTCTTCCTCCCTCTGTATCGCACGTCTTTCTTTAGAATTTAGATCCTCAACATCTAATTAATCAAACAATAATTAGTATTTAGTTTTCCCTTGGGAGTATAATGTTCGGTTCTTGAGAAAGAAGAAGAAAGTAGAGGCAATGTGAGGGTGCAATCCATGTGTATAAACTTAATACACGTGTATTATACACGTGGAATTTTTTAATTTTCAAATTGCCATGTCAGCCGGTCGTTACTCCTCTAACGGAGAATGACGGAAGAGTGACTAAAATAAAACAGATTATTAACGTAAGGGACCACAATAAGCTGTTTTGAAATCTGGTGACCAAACTAGAACAAACACCAAACGAAAGGGACTGTTTGTGAACATTACCCAATTATAAAACATTAGACAAATTAAAAAAAACAAGGAAAATGGGTATTTTGGAATAAAAATAAAGTTTTAGGGACTATAATGAACAAAAATATCAAATTAAAAGTATAAAAATTAGAGTAATGAAAAAAAACAATAAGTATATGTCAATTTAGAATAAAAATAAAGTTTAGGGTTTAGGGTTTTGTGTTGAGCGTTCATGCATTAATATGTACACACGTATATACTTAATTACTTATATACAATATGGTTGGTTTTGAGTGTTTATGGTTTAGAGTTTGAGGTTTAGGGTTCAAGGTTTGAGGTTTGAGGTTCATGTATTAATATGTACACATGTACATACTTACATACATTAGGGGTTGTGTTGTAGTGTATGTAGGTTAGGGTTTAGGGTTTAGGGTTTAGGCTTTATTAATATGTACATATGTGCATACTTACATACATTAGGGGTTGTGTTGTAGTGTATATATTTTTGTTTCAGGGTTTATGGTTTAGGGTTTAAGATTTAGAGTTTATGCATTAATATGTACAAATGTACATACTTACATACATTAGGGGGTTGTGTTTTAGTGTATGTAGTTTAGGGTTTAGGGTTCAAAACCCTAATGATAACCCTATACCCTAAACCTTAAACCTTAAATTGAAACCCATAAAATCAAAACCCTAAGTCACATGTTATCATAACATTAAACCCTAAGCACTATACCCTATACCCTAGCACTAAACCCTAAACCTTACAAACTAATCACTCGAACTAACCTTAGCTCATTATACTAACATAAACCCTAAATGCATAAATACTTACATACTTTAGGGCTTAGGGTTTACGGTAAGGATCTAAGGGTTTAGTGTTTAATCTTATGGTTTAGGGTTTAGGGTTTAGGGTTAAGGTTAAGGTTCAAAACCCTAATGATAACACTATACCCTAAACCTTAAACCCTAAATTGAAACTCATAAAATCAAAACCCTAAGTCACTTGTTATCGTAACATTCAACCCTAAGCACTATACCCTAAACCCTAACACTAAACCCTAAACCTTACAAACTAATCACTCGAACTAACCTTAGTTCATTATACTAACGTAAACCCTAAATGCATAAATACTTACATACTTTAGGGCTTAGGGTTTAGGGTTTAGGGTTTAGGGTTAAGGTTCAAAACCCTAATGATAAACCTATACCCTAAACCTTAAACCCTAAATTGAAACTCATAAAATCAAAACCCTAAGTCACTTGTTATCGTAACATTAAACCCTAAGCACTATACCCTAGACCCTAACACTAAACCCTAAACCTTACAAACTAATCACTCGAACTAACCTTAGTTCATTACACTACCGTAAAACCTAAATGCATAAATACTTACATACTTTAGGGCTTAGGGTTTAGGGTAAGGATCTAAGGGTTTAGTGTTTAATGCTTAGGGTTTAGGGTTTCCAATTTTCTATATACATATATTGTAATATAAATTCTAAAATTAAAAAAACATGAAACCCTAATGATAACCCTATACCCTAAACCTTAAACCCTAAATTGAAACCCATAAAATCAAAACCCTATGTCACATGTTATCGTAACATTAAACCCTAAGCATTATACCCTAGACCCTAACAATAAACCCTAAACCTTACAAACTAATCACTCGAAGTACATTGCTTCATGAAACCCCAAACCCAAACCCTAATAATAACCCTAATGATGACCTTATACCCTAAACCCCAAGCATTATACCCTAACCATAAGCATTATACCCTAAACCCTAACACTAAACCATAAACATTAAAACTGAACACTCTAAGTACATTGCTTCATGAAACCCTAAACCCTAAATCAAAACCCTACAAGTATTAAAACTGAAAATTAATTACTAAAACCTAAAACCCTTCAACCCTAAACATTTAAATTAAAACCCTAATTGAAGATCATAAACCCTAAACAACGTTAACATTAAATGAAAAACCCAAAACCCTTAATTTATACCCTAAATTAACATATTAACCCTAAACAAAAAACTAAATAAAATATATTAGCCATAAACAAATCAATAAACCCTTAATTTATACCCTAAATTAAAACCACAAACCCTAAATTAAAACCATAACCCTAAACATTAAAAGTTAAAACTGAATTAAGGATGCAATTGAAAAAAAATCAAAGCTTTAAGCTCAATTTCAAAACAAAAAGGACGAAATTGAAAGAAAGCAAAGAAGGAGTGCTTGCGGAGCAAAACCCGAATAACCCGTTTCAAAGTGCGCAGATCCTCTGACCCGGCTCGAGGCCTATAAATACACCCTCACTCCTCAGCCAAAATTGCTCATTTCTCCCTATTGTTACTCTGCCGAAATATCGTCTCAAATTCTCTCTCATCCACAAACACCAAAATCCCAGATCTTCCTCATTTCTTTCGATCAAAATCTCGTGTTCTTCCCTGCTCTTCCAAAATTTCCTCCAAGATCTTCTACAAACACAAGTTTCTTCCTTAAACATGTTTTTCTTCGATCAAACCCCCTACTTTTCTCAAGAATTGTTCTTGAGAATTTCTATCTTCAATCCTTCTAAACCCAAAACCCAAACTCATTTCTGTTTTACCCTAAACCCTAATTTATTCTTAACCTTAACCCTAGATCTGAAACCCTGACCTCTAAACCCTTAATCCCAAAACCCTAACCCTAAATCTGAAACCCTAACATCTAAACCCTAACCCTAAACATATAATCCCCAAACACTAACCTCTAATCTCAACATCCTTTCGTATTCTCATCTTACCTCTTCAGATTCTAAGATCTGTTCTTCTCTGTCTTTTCATTTTTCGAGAGCTATTTTTCTCTGCCTTTTCATTTTCCGAGATCTGTTCGGGTAAGTTATATATTCTGTTTTCTTCTATTTATTTTTTTGTTTGATTACAGTTTTCTTACTATTTTCCTTTTTTTCTCAAAATCGTTTCTGGCTTCTGTCAGTCTGTTCCTGTTGCGTGCGAGTTTGTTCATCAAGCTGGAAGGTTGTATATCTCCTTTTGCATGTTTCTTTCTGAGATCTGTTTTTGCATGTTATATCTGTTTGTTTATATTTATGTTTATTTTCTGAGATCTGTTTGTTTATATGTATGATTGTTTTCTGAGATCTGTTTTTGCATGTTATATCTGTTTGTTTCTATTAGTTTGCATGTTATCTGAGATCTGTTTTTGCATGTTATATCTGTTTTCTGAGATCTGTATCATGTATGTTTTTGTCAGTTTGTATTTATGCATGTTAGTTTCTATGGTTTTATTTTTATGCATGTATGTATATGTATGGTCCGAGTCTGTTTGTTTTTATGCATGTTTCTGTATGTTTTTACATGTTTCTGTATGGTCCGAGTCTGTTTGATTATATGTATGTTTCTTTTCTGAGATCTGTTTTTGCATGTTATATATGTTTGTTTCTATCAGTTTGCATGCTATATCTTTATGCATGTATGTATATGTATGGTCCGAGTCTTTAGGGTTTCGTTGGTTTAACCTGAGTATATCGGCTGGACTACCTGACCCGCGGGGCTACTGGTGCCAAAGGGGGATTTTAAATTGTGTCCCTGTGGATAGGTGTAACAACGCCACGTACAAGGGTTAAACTGAAACCATTAGAAATTTTATTCTTTGTTTATGGATGTCTGTATATATGATTTTGTATATTTTTTATGTTTGGTTCTCTGATTTGCACTTTTTCAGTTTTGTGACAGCTATGAATTCTTTCTCTTATGAGTTGGACTTTCCTGGTGAAAGAAATCTAAATGACCAAATTATACTGTCTCAAGGTAATTTATTAATCCTTGTTCATTATGATTTTTTTTAACTTATATTTTGTATATTTCTGACTTTTTTTTGTATGTTTTTGCTAGAAGAGGATGCAAATGATCAACAGTCTAAGACAGTTCGTACCTCCAAGAGGAAGTCTGCAGCTTCAACTGGAGGGGACATTGGGAGAAGAACATCTCCTGTTTGGGATCAATACACATTCATCAAGCTTCCAGAAGGGCTTTTTGCAGAATGCAAGTACTGCAAAAAGAAAAGGTATAAAGCTGAGTCTTATATTGGTACTTCTAATCCTAAAAGGCATACTGAAAAATGTGATGCTTATAAGGAGTTTCTTGCTACTAATGCCAATAGTAGTTCAGAAGCTTCTTTTGATCAGAAAAGATATTGTGAGTTGTTTGCTGAAGTAATTCTTTGTCATGGTTATGCTTTTAGTGTTGTTGAGCATGATAACTTAGGGTTTTGCATAATTATTTAAATCCTAATGTGAAAGATATTTCAAGATATTCTATTATTAAGGCTTGCATGTTAAAGCATGAGATGCATAAGAAATTGCTTTTTGATTCAATGCAATTTGTTGTGAGTCGTATCTGTTTTACATGTGATGGCTGGTCTGCTTGCACTTCACGTTCTTACTTTGCACTGACTGCACATTATGTTGATAATAACTGGAAACTTCGGTCTAAGATTTTAAATTTTCGTCGTTTCCCCCTCCCCATGATGGTGAGTCTATTTATAAGTTTGTTAAAAATATGTTAACTGAGTGGGGTCTTGAGAAGAGAGCTTTTACAATGACTCTTGATAATGCTTCTGCAAATGAAAGAATGGTGAGGCGTCTGAAAGATGATTTGCATGCAATTTCTCCTCTACCATGCAATGGTAAGTTTTTTCATATAAGGTGTGCTGCCCATATCCTGAACTTGATAGTTCAAAGGGGTTTGAAGGTAATCGACTCCTCTGTTATTAAATTGCGTGAGATTGTTAAATTTATAGATTCTTCTGATTCTAGACTTTGTTGCTTTGATTCTGCTATTAATGATTGTGGTTCTGATTTTTTTGGTAAGTTGGTCTTGAATGTTCCTACTCGATGGAACTCTACTTACCTGATGCTTCGTAGGGCACTAGAAGCTAAACATGCTATTAACTTGTTTGTTAATAGGGAAAATGGTTTGGATGTAATCTCTGATGTTGAGTGGGAAACTGCTCAATTAATTTGTGATTTCCTTGAGCCCTTCTTTGAAATTTCTACTCTGTTCTCAGGATCCAAGTATCATACTGCTAATTTGTACTTGGCTAATGTTGTTGCCATTGAGAAACTTTTATGTGATGCTCACAATGATCCATGTGAGGGCATCTCTGCAATGGCTGGTCCTATGCTTAAATTGTATGAGAAATACTGGTCTGATCATTCAACTATTCTGTCTTTTGCTGTTTTATTTGATCCTCGGTATAAGTTACAACTTCTGAAGGAGTTGTATGGTGTCCTCTATGTTGAGGATGAGGTTGAAAGGAGGGTAAGTGTTGTTTATAATGAGTTTGTAAGTATGTATATTTATTATTCAAGATCTGCACGTACTTCTTCTAATAATTCTTCTGTCCAAAGTAACTCTACTCATAGTTCAAGTCTGTCAAGTTCTGGTCGCCCTAGGACCTTCAAAAAATCTAATCTCTTTCAGGTCAATTTATCTTTTTGCTTCTGTTTTTATAGTTAATTTTTTTCATTTACAGTTTACTAATTTTTTTTATTTAATGCAGAACTTTGATGCCAATTTGGAAGCTTCTAGGAGTGGTAAGTCTGATGTTGACTCCTACATTTCTTTGCCCCTTCTCCCTCGCACATCAGATGTTGAGTTCGATATTTTAGAGTATTGGAAAATACAATCTGTGTCTTTTCTAATATTTTCACTCATGGCTAGAGATGTGTTAGCCATTCCAATCACCTCTGTAGCTTCTGAATCCTCATTTAGTATGGGAGGTCGAATTTTGAACAAGTTGAGGGCTAGGCTTTTGCCTAAAAATGTAGAAGTATTTGTAACAACCAGAAATTGGTTGTATGGTTTTGAGCCTGAGGAAAGGGATGAAGAATTTCTTGCTGTTGGGAAAGATGCCTCAGTCTCTGATGTGTCTGTTGAAGATCCACTTCAAGGTTAAGATATAATCCTTTTTCTGTTTTTTCAATTCTTGTTTTATTTTTATATTTAGTTACTGACTTTGTTTTGTTTTGCAGGAAACACTTCAATGTAGAAGTATCTGATGTGTATGTTGCATCTGATGTTAAGTGAGGTATTTCCCTTAACTGTGTTTTTTTAAATTCTTGTTTTATTTTTTAATATAGTTTCTGACTTGAATCTGTTTTGCAGGAAACACTTTAGAGCTCAGGAGTCAACTATGTTGCTTCTGAATTCTGATTATTAAGTGAGTTATTTCCTCTGATTATTAAGTAAACTATGTTCATGTTATTTGATTTTGCTGGATGCTCATGTTATTTGATTCTGTTTAAGTTATGTTTTTTCTTTGACTGTTTTTGAATTGTCTTAGTGATTCTGTTTTTTTTCTTGCTTCTTAGCTGAATGCTGCTGCTGTTTGTGAGTTGGTGATGCTGTTTACCGCTGCTGTTAATGGCTTGGTGTTGCTGCTGATTACTGGTAGCTTGTTGTTCCTCTCTTATCTTAGTGTTGTCCATAATTATGTTGGTTTCTTACTAGTTACCCATAATTAACTATTGGTAGCATTTAGATGAGATAGCACGATGAAGAATTATCTGGTAGCAAAGTGCTTTTAGCTTTGCTATAAGATCTGAGGGCTAATTTTATTACAAACTTGTATTTTGTGACATTCAGTTTGTAAAATTATAAGTGTAAACTTTTATCTTGTATTTTTTTTACATTCTGCATTGATATTTTTTTAAGTAATAAAGTATTCATAATCTGGAATTCTAGTTATTTTTATTTTATATTTGTTAATTTTTTTACTTAAGTGTATGAATTTTATTTTATATCTTAACTTTATTCTACATTTTGTAACTTAAGACAACAATTACTTAATCATTTTTATATTAAGTAAAATCATATATTTTATAATTTTATCAATTTTGAACTGCAAAAGTTGTAGGAAGACTTACAATTTTTATAACTTGAATCTGTTAAGTATAAAATATTAAAGTTGTAGACTTTCAATTTTTTTATAATTTCTAAATTTACTTAATCATTTTTCAATTATAAATGTTATACATAAGTTATAATTTCACTAAGTTTTACAAACTTGAAGAATCTGTTAAGTGTTAATTGTTAAGTATAAAAAAATAAAATTGTAGACTTATAAAATTGTAGACTTATAAATTTTTGAACTACAAATGCTATACATGTATATGTTATAACTTTAGTAAATTTTATGAACTACAAATAAGTTTACAATTGTTATTTAATTTTTTATAATTTGTAAGTTTACAATTTTATTCAAGTTAATGAATAAACTTTAAAATTAAAAACAACTCTTCATTTAATTTTTTATTTTCATAAATTATCAATTACTTATTCTTTTTTCAAACTTTAGTACTTAATATATATATATATATATGTATGCGCGCATATACATCACCTATATCAATAATTCAATATGTGTAAGTGTATATGTATATACATTATATATGTATATGGTATATCAACTTTTATAAATTTTTTAATTCATCATGTCATAGGTTTCGGGTTAATTTCAGCTCAGGTCAAGAACATGTCGGGTCACTTAACAGGTCGAGTTTAAAAGCAGGTCAGGTCCATTTCAGTCGGGTCCATTTCAGGTCGGGTCCATTTCAGGTCGGGTCCATTTTCAGGTCGGGTAAAATCGGATATCGGGTCAATTCAGTCGGGTAATTTCGGTTATTTGCCAGGTCGGCTTCGGATTCGGGTTCTTTTCAGTCGGACGCAGGTCGGGTTTTAGGTCCAAATTAACAGGTCCAATTCGGGTTCGGGTCGTTTTCAGTCGGACGCAGATCGGGTTCGGTTGCTACAGTAACAGGTCAAATTCGGGTTCGGATCAACAACAGTCGGTTGCAGATCGAGTTCGGGTCAACAAAAACTCGGGTCAAATCAAATTCTGGCTCAGGTAGGTTTCAGTCAGATTACCAGGTTCTGACTTGTTTTTACATCCCTATACGCAGCTATGAAATAACATTTAAACAATCTGTCTCCATTTCGAAAAAAAAACTCATTACGCAACCTAAAATCCATTTAAGAGCCCCCAAAATCCACAATCAAGGGGATCATCTCTTGAAGGCGTAAGTAATGGGGTTTCATTCTTGTGTTGGCCTTACTTTGCAGATCAGTGCTACATTTGCGATATCTGAAAAGTGCTACATTTGCGATATCTGAAAGGTCGGGCTGAAATTCGAAAAGAACGAAAGAGGGATCATCGAAAAAGAAGAGACCAAAACCAAGGTGGAACAGTTGGTTGGTGATGATAATATCAGAACAAGAGTTGTTGAATTGAAGCAAAAGGTTACCAAAAGTGTTGATAAAGGAAGAAATTCAGACAAAGTATTGAAAGAATTTGTTCAGTAGTTAAAAATATAAACCAATTGCAATGAGCTGAGCTAAAATCTGATTTCGATTATTGATTAAAATAATGGTCTTTCCCTCCTTTAAATGAAGATGGTTTTTCTTAATGAGGTACATTAAGAATTATAGTAACAAATAAACAAGCAAAGAAAATCAAAACTATAGATAAACTAAATCATTGTCCTATCACTTGATTCATTCAGAAAAATTCTTGAGAGAACAACCTCATTGGTTTATACTATTTGCAGAAATGAAATTGAAGATTATAATATATAAACAAAGAAAATGTAAAGGATTCACAAATAATATAACAGAAACAAAATGGAAAATTGAAATTTAGATAGATCCAATTTGGAGACATGGAAGATTTCTTAAATGGATTTTGGGTGAAAATGAATTAAAGAATTAAAGGAGAGGAGAAATAAAAAAGATGGTAGACTAAATTGATAGGTTATTAAAATTATGTGGATTATTTTTTAGAATTAGTGTCAAATTAAAAATAAGTGTAGAACTTGGGGGCTAATTATGTAGTTATATCAATTTATATTAACTGTCACATCATCAGCTGTTAAATTGTTAACGACGTTGGACTAATTTTTTATTTTTTTTAAGTTGAGCGACTAGTTTGTTACTCCTAATAGTCGGGAGACGCAAAATATAATTAGAACATAGCCGAGAGACCATTTATGTAGTTTACCCAAAAATTAAGTATATTTAAATTAATCGATTCACATGATTAAAACAATAAATTTAAATCTAACTAATTATTTTGATATAATTTAATATTTATATCCTATTATAAATAAATTTTATATTTTTAGAATAATTATTACGCGTTTTTATAAAAAATAAATAATTATTTAGTTAATTTATTTTACTATCAAATGAAGTGATAAGGAATATAGTTTGATCTTTAATTTTACATTTTAAATTAAATATTAGTTTGATTAGAGAAACTTGAGGGATATTTTTAGCCTTCATAGTATTCCGATATAAACAATATTACCCCTTATTTTAAATTTCGTCAATTTTTGCCACTAAACTCATGAATCGGATCAATCTTACCCTTTGGCTTTTATTGACTAACAAAAACATTAAATTCTACGCATGTGGCTGTTATTTACTTTCACATCTATTGTGGACATGTTAATTTTGATGACGTGGAAGTAAAAATTAGTTGTTGTCTAACATGTTATCATTTTATTTGAGGATATTAATTCATAAATATAATATGAGAACATGCTAACTTGTAGACTATTAATTATTTAACGATGGAGTGGATTGGCATGGCAATTTTTTTTTATGACAATGAGTGTTAATCAATGGTAGTTAAAGGCGAGATTGATGCAATTTAAGGAACTCTAAGAATAAATTGATGAAACTAAAAAAGAGATAACATTATTGAGTATGAACAACTACAAAGATTAATTGATAAAATTAAACAGAAGAGAAAACATTATAATTTGCGATCATTATAGGAGTGAAATTAACCTTTAAAACTTAAAAATATAACAGTAGAAGAAATAGAGAAATATAAGATAGAAAAAAAAAGTGTTAGCATGAACACTGAACTTAGTGAGGAGACTAAGCCACATTAAAAAATTTAACAAATATGATATAAATCATTCTTTAGGTGTTCTTAATTTATTTATACTAATATTACTGCAACATAATTAAAATAAGATCCCACTAATAATAATTCGACAGCTTGTTCATGTGCTCCTATTAACATGGTCTATCACATCATCACTTGATTCTCGATTCATAACATTGGTTTAGTAACCAAGCATTGTACCCCTTTGTAGGGTCCCAAACTTGATCCATTTTTAGGGTGATAACAAAATATAACTCAAAATATTTTTTTGATAAAAATTTAAAAAGTTTCTAGCCTAGTTTAATGACTAAATTAAAAAAATGAAAATAGTTTGGTGATGAATCACATTATTTACCCATTAGTCTCTTACAAGGCGATCCTATTGACCAAAAAAAATTACGTGCTATTACGTAAAGAACTAAAGAAGATTTTTTTTTTGTAATGGTGGAAAATTAGATATTTTATATTCTATTAAAGTTCAAACTTTCAATAATAATAATAATAATAATAATAATAATAATAATAATAATAATAATAATAATTTATTAGTATTTTTTTCTGCTCTTGTGGTACATGTTTTCTCTGCTCTTGTGGCACACATTCTTTTTCTCACCTCGATTCTTTTTCACGTTTTTTCTCTTTGGCTTTTCTACTTAGTTTCTGGTTTCTCTTCTGCATCTTCGACGTTTGTTGTTTAAAGGGTGACGTGGAGGATGAGATGGCCAATCTCTCCATCGAGGGTGGAGAGGAGGATGATGACATCCAAATTGACTTGGAAGACTCTGATGTTTCACCGTCTTTCGAATTTTTTTGTAGGATCTTTCCTCACAACAAGTGTTATCAATATTTCATTAATGAAAACCACGATGGCTTCCGTCTGGCACCCACCAGGTGGCATCTCTATTTCAAATTTAGGGAGCGGTAGATTTATGTTTCATCTTTATCACGTATTAGATGTGGAACGTATTGAGGAAAGAAGCCCTTGGTATTTCAATATCCACTTGATGGTTCTGCATCGATTGAAAAATGGTGAGGATCCTCTACTGGCCCCGCTCCATTTTGTGGATTACTGGGTATACACAATGTACCTCTGGGCTTTATGTTTAAGAAAGTGGCCAGAGTCTTTGGAAATTTCATTGGGTTCTTCATAAAATATGACTCAAAAGCTATTTCGTTGGGCTACAAACAGATAATGAAGATTCGAACTCGTGTTGATATTAGAGCACCACTCAAAAGGAGGAAAAAGTTGATCCTTTCAAATGGTCAATTTCATTATGTCCGTTTTGAATACGAGAAATTAACTATCTTTTATTTTCTATGTGGCATCCTAGGCCATGGGATGAGTTTTTGCCTGCTTCGTTTCGCTGAGGGAGGTATAGATTTGGTTCCAGGATGAGACGCATCACCCCAGCCACCTTCCCAGTGAGCAGCTTCGGTTCCATACAAATGGCTGATTGAGGATGGGATAGAAAAGACCTCAATTTCTGGATGTAATTCCTACCAAAAGTCAAGAAAAGGAGATAATCAAACCCGTTTTAAATCCCCTATTTTAGGGTTAATCTAGTTGCCAGAATATTGAAAAGAGTAATTTGAGGGAACTAAATCACTCACACAGTTTAACTCTCCATCAGAGCAAACTTTGGTCCACAATGAATCAACATTAAAAGCCCTTAATATGAAAAAATCCCCCCATGATTCTTATTTCGGGTGCCCTGCTGGGCCATTTCAGTTCAAGCCCAAACTCTGATTTTGATATAGTAATGGGCTTACCTGATGAGGATAACCCAATTGTAAACAGTGAGATTGCTAAACGCCCACGAGTCCAAACTCTTAATCCAATTGTTTCTGGTCAGACTGATTCATTTGGTAACCACTCTCTCTCATCGACAGGCCTCGAATCTAGGGCCAACCGCTCACAATGAAAATCTTTAACTAGAACGTTCAGGGTTTGGGGATGTTCCGAACTGTTTGTCGCTTTCGCGCTATGATGCATGAATTATGCCCCTTTGTAGTATTTAGGGACGGAGCTAGGATTTGAAGTTGGGGGCAAAATATAAATTTTGAAAGGTGGGAGGGGCAAATTTACAATTATCGCAATTTTTCCAGAAAAATATAAGGAATCAAAGGGTAAAAAAAAATTTCTCCCCCTACCGGGGGGCCCACAACCCCTCCCATTGGAGCTGTGGCTCCGTCCCTGGTAGTATTTTTAATTGAGACGAAGTTACATGCTTCTAAAATGGAACACATTTGACGCTTTTGTTGTTTTACTAATGGACTTGACATTAGTTTCAATGGGAGTAGTGGTGGCATGTCCCTTGGTTGGAAAGATGATATTTCGGTCTCTCTACGTTCTTTTTCCACTCATCATATCGACATCCTAATTACTGATGGGAATGGCTCGAGAAGATTGAGGTTTATTGGTTTTTATGGAGCCCCTAAGGCGAGGAATAGGATTCACTCTTGGCAGTTGCTTCGGAATTTAAATGATTGTCCACAAATCTCATGGCGCGCCGCCGGGGATTTTAACGAAATTTTATGTTCTAATGAGAAACAAGGTGGCTTATTGCGGAATGAATGGCAAATGCAGAATTTCAGTGTTGCTCTTAATGACCGTGCTTTGATGGATATGGGTTATAAAGGAAATTGGTACACGTGGTAATGGGAAAGGACATCCGCAAACAATATTCGAACTCGTCTTAACAGGATTGTTGCTACGGTATCCTGGGAAGATTTGTTTTCTGATTTTAGTATTGACCAATTGCTACATTCTTTTTTAGATCATTGTCCGATTTTGCTCAATACTAATCCCCCATCCACTCAATCGCAACAAATATGGTATTTTCGTTTTGAGGCATCTTGGCTTTTGGAAAGTTCATGTGAAGAAGAGGTCAGACGTTTGTGGGAGTCTTCCACGGGTTCTGTCTCTAACAGGCTACTTATTGTTAGTAAGGGCCTTGATTGTTGGTTTCGGAAAATAAAGAGAGATAAAAAGATTGTCATTAAGGAACTACAACAGTGTATTATTTTTTTGAGTCGGCAACAAGTCTCTGATGTTCTGGGAGATTTGGTAGACACTAAATTAGAGCTGAATTTAGAACTTGGCAATGAATAGATTTATTGGGAGCAACGAGCCCGTACTAATTGGCTTCGGAATGGTGATCGAAATACGAATTTTTTCAATCGCTATGCAAGTCAACATAGAAGGCGAAATCGTATTAATGACCTAGTTACTGATAACGAGACTTTCCATGATGATATAGAAAAAGTAAAAATCATTGTTGTTAAATATTTCTCTAGTATCTTTACATCTCCATGCACTACTGATCCTCATGCTATCTTACAAGGCATCAATTGCTCAATTGATTCTAATATGAACTAGTCCCTTACTCGTGAGTTTACAAAGGATGAAGTCTTTACTGCTTTGACTTTTATGAGCCCCCTCAAAGCTTCTGGGGCTGATGGTCTTAGGGCAGTGTTCTATCAACGTTTTTGGGGAATTATTGGGTCGGATGTGGCTTCTTACTGCATTGGAATTCTCAATGGTGTTTTCCCCGTGGCCGATATAAACAAAACTCATATTATTTTGATTCCTAAAATAAATACAACAAGGTCAATAACCCAGTTCCGCCCAATCTTTTTATGTAACGTGATTTTCAAAATTATTTCGAAAATGCTGGCAAACAGGCTAAAGGTGGTATTGGATTTTTGTATAGATGAGGCATAGAGTGTTTTCATTCCTGGCATGCTTATTATCGATAACATTATTACTGCCTATGAAATTTAGACTCTTATAAGAAGAAATGTTCGAGTCAGATTGGCTCTTTTGCTCTGAAGCTTGATATAAACAAAGCCTACAACCGTGTGGAGTGGGTCTTTCTGAGGGTCGTAATGCTAAAAATGGATTTCTGCGAGTCTTGGATTAATCTGATTATGGGATGTGTAGAATCTATCTCCTATTCTATAGTGGTTAATGGGTGCCCAAGTGATTACTTTTTTTCATCAAGGGGGCTTCGCCAAAGAGGTCCTCTTAGCCCGTACCTTTTTCTAATTTGTGGAGAGAGATTATCTTCTTTACTCCGAACTGCAATGGAGATGAGTTCTTTCAAAAGCACACGAGTGGTTAGGGGGCTCCTTTGATCAACCATTTACTTTTCGCGGACGATTGCCTCATTTTTGGTGAGGCATTGGCAGCAAATGCAAGAGTTTTTGCTACAAATCTATAGGAATTGCTCGGGCCAACTTGTGAACTACAACAAATTGAATATCTTTTTCAGCTCCAATGTGATCACTGACAATAGAGCTGATGTCTGCCGTATCTTGGAGGTGACTGAGGTCGACAATCGCGAGACCTATCTAGACCTTCATGCAATTGTGGGTCGCAATAAGAAGCAAGCTTTCCGTTACATTAAGGACGATGTTGGTAATCAAACACTCTCATGGAGTTTAAAGTCATTCTCTCAAAGTGGTAAGGAGATCTTCATCAAATCAATCTTACAAGCTATTCCGATTTTTGCAATGTCTTGTTTCCTCTTGTCAAATTCTTTTTGCAAAGAGCTGGAGGCAACATGGTGGCAGAAATCAACAACTAGGAGAGAAATTCACTGGTGCACGTGGTCTGAGCTGTGTAAACTCAAAATTTAGGGAGGTATGGGCTTTCGTGATCTTAGAAAGTTTAATGTTGCACTTTTAGCCCAATAGGGTTGGCGTTTACTCACAAATCCGGGTTCCCTTACGTCTACTTAGAGCGAAATATTTTTCCTACAGGCTTGTTCCTACAGACCAACCTACGTTCCTCACCCTCATTAATTTGGAGGAATATTTTTAGTTCAAGAGGACTCTTAGAAATGGGTCTCGGTTGGTTGATTGATGATGAAACAACTGTGTCTATTTGGAATGACCTTTGGCTACTTTTATTGCCTTCGAAAAGGGTCACATCCGACCGAGTGGATGGACTACACAAGGTTTCTGATCTCTCGATACCTAATGAACTTCAGTGGGATAAGTCACTGATACGATTTGTGTTTAGAATTGAAGAAGCATAGTGCATTTTGAGTATCCCCTTCCATGTTTTCAACAACGAGATCTCCTTAAATGGAAGGGTGAAGGTTCAGGTATTTATTCTGTGAGAAGTGGCTACAAGTTACTCACCGACTCTCATTCCCAGAGCTCATAACAACCTAATGTATATGATTACATCTGGAAAACTCATTGTCCATTGGAGGTGAGAATTTCAACCTAGAGAATGGTCCATGATTATGTCCATACTCTAAAAAATTTGGTCTTGCAACTGATTTTGTGTGCCAACGATGCAAAGTTATAATAGAAGACTCAATTCATGTTTCTAGGGATTGTTCTTTGCACGTGAGGTTTAAAATCTACTGGGCTTTAATCTACCTACTTTTCTTTAACAAGATAGTATAGAAGATTGGCTACTTAATTTATTTAGCAGCTTTCTCCAGAATAAGCATCGTACTATAGCTATTACTATATGGGCTTTATGGCACTTGCGCAACAGATATATGTATGAGAGCATAATTCAAAGAGTTGAAGATGTTGCTACCTTTGTTCTGAGTTACTGCCAAGAGCTTGACTGGGTGACCACCACATATCAACATCTCTGTTGCCACGATCAGGACCACTGGATAGCTCCTCCTCCCCTGAGCTATAAAATCAATGTTGGTGCGAGCGTCAACCAGAAAGAAATTCTTGTTAAGGGTTTCTTGATCGTGATAGTGAAGGCCATATAATAGGATTTGAGATTCGTATTAATTTCAACATTACCTCAGCGTTTCGAGCTGAAGCGACTGCAATTTTTCAAGGTCTCCTCTTTGCTCAAGATTTGGGTCTCCGAACTGTAATTGTTGAAGGAGATAATAACTCAGTAATCTATAAGTTAAACTCGACAGACTATGTTCTCTCTGACATTGGGCAAATTACAAGGGATGTTAAGGTGTTGGCCAACATCCTTACCTCTTGTCGTTTTAGCTTCACAGACTGAAATGGAAACAAAATCGCACGTGCACTTGCAGTCGATGGCTTGTGCCTCTTCGTGTACCATTTCAGGGCAGAGGATGCTCATGATCCAGTCCTCTCTCCTACTGTCCAGGACCGTCGATTTCTTGAACCTCCATAAATCTTCGATGAGCTTCTCGTTTTGGGGATTTTATTTAATTTCTCATAATTGATGACCCCAGTTTTGATCTTCTACTCGATTCTTCATAGATTGTCTTCTCCTACAAACGAAGTGATTGTCGGTTGTTTTCCCTCTGGTTCCCTTTCCAGAGTTTCCTTTTGGGTAAACTACATAAATAGTCCCCCGACTATGCTCCAATTATCTTTTACATCCCCCGACTATCAGAAGTTACAAACTGGTCCCCTGACTTAAAAAAATAACAAATTGATCCAGTGCCGTTAAAAATTTAACGGTTGGTGACGTGGCAGTTAACAAAAATTGGCATAATAACACATTTAGTCCTCAACTTTTACACTTTGTTTAACTTTGCCCTAATTCTAAAAAATGACCCTTAACATTTCAAAATTCTATCAATTTAATCCATTTTTACTCTCCACACAATCCTAAACAAGAAGACCCGTGCAAATGTCTTCAAATCCATTTTTGTTTTGTTTGTTCCTTTTAAGACATTTTTTGGGCCTCTCCGATGGTAGTTGTTATTAATATAGTTATTTAGGAGTTGAATCTATTGAAGAGAGAAAAATTGAATCGAAATTATTAGTCAAGAATAGAAGGTAAAGCAGGGAAAAACTGGATTGAGTATGGCCAAGATAGTTGTGGTTGCTGTTAAGGCATCCAAAGAAATTCCCAAGACTGCTCTGGTGTGGGCATTGACTCATGTTGTTCAACCCGGAGACTGCATTACGTTGCTTATTGTTCCTTCACATTGTTCAGATATTTCTTTTTTTCTTGTTGTATCATTGCTTTTGCAACCTATGACATGTTAGGATCGAACTACTGTTGACGGTAAAATTGATGGGGGTTTTTAGAAATCTGATTACATGAATGGTTTATGAAAAATGATGAAATTTGGTTAACCTGCTCGCATCACAGTTACTTGTTTTGGTCTCATAAGTTGTTACTGCATACAGCTTTAAACATTTCCATTCAAGTTAATAATGATGGAATTTCCTGAGTAATGCTATTTGTTCTTCTTTTGTATATTTTTGTTTTTTGGGTGCCTTTCTTCCAATTACGAGTTAATGGATGCAGACACGTTATCATGTGCCAGGAAATTTCGCTGTATATGAGTGTAGATTGTCTTCCAGTTTTGCATTCCAATTTCTAACATGTCTGATATTTCTTTTTAAATTAATTAGTTTTCTTGTGCTTGTTATGTTCTTTCTGGCATAGAAAGTGTCCGGGGCTTATTAGAAGAGTCACAGTTGAAAATGATTATGGTGTTGACTCCTGCTGATAATTCTTCTAACTTAATTTTCTCCAATTATTCCTGCCTGATGGTTAAATGCCACAATCCTCCAGGTAGAAAATGGGGTTTTCCAAGATTTTCTGGTGACTGTGCCACCAGTAGTCGCAAGTCCCAAACATGATCAAGTTCGGAGCAATATTATGGTATCAATGATTCGTTCTCCCAAATGATCCTCCAGCTCCACGATGTTTAGGAGACGAAGGAAGTGAAGAAGATAAGAGAGTCGGAGATAGCCTAAGCCTGCAGTAATGTTTTTGAAGACATTTGCACGGGTCTTCTTGTTTAGGATTGTGTGGAGAGAAAAAATGGATTAAATTGATAAAATTTTGAAATGTTAAGGGTTATTTTTTTAGAATTAGGGCAAAGTTAAATAAAGTGTAAAAGTTGAGAACTAAATGTGTTATTATGCCAATTTTTGTTAACTGCCACGTCACCAACCGTTAAATTTTTAACGGCACTGGATCAATTTGTTATTTTTTAAGTCAGAGGACCAGTTTGTAACTTCTGATAATCGGGGGATGCAAAAGATAATTAGAACATAGTCGGGGGACTATTTATGTAGTTTATCCTTTTCTTTTTCTTTGATTGTCTTATGCTTTCTTTTGTCTTGTTTACTTTTTGTCTTGTAATCTTTTATTTTTTTAATAAATAATATCAACTGACATTAAAATTTAAAAAAAAAACTACACCACTGATCATCAAACAAACTGGGGATACCTATCTGGACCACCAACTATAGAAATCGTCAATCACACCATCGAACTTATAAAATCAACCTATTTTGATCATCGTCGTTAAAAACCTAACGGTGGAGTGACGGAACTGCCACGTGGTAATTGATGTGTATATTTAAAAATTACACATTTGGTTTCTGTTATTTACACATTCTTTCAATTTAGTCCTAATTTTAAATTAATAAAATAATAATTTATTTAATTAAGTGGCGACACGTGTCAAGACCTTATTGGAGGATTTTAATTATTTATATTTTATTTTATTAATTTATTTCCCCCTCCAATCAGGTGGTGACATGTGTCACCACCAATTTAGAGGAGAAAAATAAATTTTTCTTTATCTGTAATAGGGTGGATTTGAACCTAAGTCTCTCAAGGGTAAAGCCAATGGCTTTGCCACTACACCAAGCACAACTTCATGTTATAATTCTCCAGATATAATAAATATCTCTAATTAGTTTCTACATTTATAAGCCAAAAGCTCAAACCCTAAACACTAATTTCACATATATAAATCCTAAACTCTAAATCCTAACCCTAAATATTTCAAACTAATTTCACGCTAAATATTTTAAATTAAACCCTCAACCCCAAACCCTAAAAATTTCAAATTAATTTCACACTAAATATTTCAAATTAAGCCTTAAACCCTAAACCCTAAATATTTCAAATTAATTTCATGCTAAATAATTCAAATTAAACCCTAAACCTTAAACCCTAAAAAATTCAAATTAATTACACGCTAACTATTTTAATTTAAACCCTAAACCCTAAATATTTCAAATTAATTTCACGCTAAATATTTCAAATTTAACCCTAAATATTTAGTGTGTAATTAATTTGAAATTTAGGGTTTAAGGTTAGGGTTTGGGGTTTAATTTGAAATATTTAGCGTGAAATTAATTTGAAATATTTAGAGTTTAGGGTTTAAGGCTTAATTTGAAATATTTAGCGTGAAATTAATTTGAAATTTGTAGGGTTTGAGGTTTAGGGTTTAATTTAAAATATCTAGCATGGAATTAATTTGAAATTTTTAAGATTTGAGGTTTAATTCGAAATATTTAACGTGAAATTAATTTGAAATATTTAGTGTTGGAGTTTAGGGTTTAGGATTTACATATGTGAAATTAGTGTTTAGGGTTTGAGCTTTTGGCTTATATATGTAGAAACTAATAAGAGATATATATTATATCTGGAGAATTATAACACAAAGTCGTCTTTGGTACAGTGGCAAAGCCATTGGCTTTTCCCTTGGGAGATCTAGGTTTGAACCCACCCTAATGCAAATGAAGAAAAATTTATTTTTCTCCTCTAAATTGGTGGTGACACGCGTCACCACCTGATTGGAGGGGGAAAATAAATTAATAAAATTAAATATAAATAATTAAAATCTTCCAATAAGGTCTTGACAAGTGTCACCACTTAATTAAATTATTTATTATTTTATTAATTTAAAATTAGGACTAAATTGAAAGAATGTGTAAATAACAAGGACTAAATGTGTAATTTTTAAATATACCCATCAATTGTCACGTGGCATTTCCGTCACTCCACCGTTAGGTTTTTAACGGCGGTGGTCAAAATAAGTTAATTTTATAAGTTCGGTAGTGTGATTGACGTTTTTTATAGTTCTGTGGTTCAAATAGGTATCCTCAATTTATTTAGTGGTCAGTGGTGTAGTTTTCCCTTGAAAAAAACTTTCAAAAAAATATAATCTCTAGAAATTCCAACAATATAGCTAGAGATTAAGATGCACTTATACTGTATATAAGTCGATCAATTTTACGTTAATTCATGACAATAGGATGAATAAAAAAAAGTTAGAATACTATTTTGACAACAAAAAAGTTAAACGCCTAAAGTTTTAAACACTTTTTTTTCTTAATTAAACTTTAGAAAATCATGATTATCATTCTCGATAATATCAATCAATTTCAATGTTTCCACTTAAATTCTATCTTCCACAATAGTAACTCCACTAATATATATCCAAGTGTAAGCAAGTAATTAGAATCTACATACAGATGGCAAGCACCGATAATCATTGCATTTGTTTCAAAACAAAAACACAACTCGCAAAGACCAGATTGAGTGATAATCCACTGCTTTTTCTTTTCCCGGAAAATTTTCAGAGAGATGGAAGTTGAAATTATCAGCAGAGAATCTCTAAAGCCATCTTTGCCAACTCCACAACACTTAAAAACAATAGAAACTATAGAAACTTTCGAGCCACATAAAAGAAAAATGTTCTTTTGTTAGTTTTTCCTTTTCATTGTTTTAAAATTTTAAATCAATCATGATTTAAATGATACAAAAGTGGATGAGTCTGCCACGCTCGACGAGCACCGAGCACCACTAACGAAGAGCACCGATAACACTATTAATTTAATTTATAAAGATTTGAAATTCAAAGAACTCAACGTGTAATTATAAAATATTAAAAATTAAAAGGTAAATTAATTAAAATATATATTATTTTTTATTTTTAATTAAAATACCCGTAAATTACAAAACCTTAATTTTTGTTCATTTGAAATTTAAGTCATCGTCACCGTCGTTGTCGTTGCCCTACCGCCATTGGGATATACATCTGCTTTTTTTTTAATATGCTGGTGTGATGTAAGTGTAACATTTATTCAACTCTTTTAGTCTTTTCAAAAACGACACACACATCATGCATTACTGGTGCTCAAACCCGGGTCTCAGGAGATATACATCTACTTGAAATCTTATATTGAATTTTTCCCTATATTGAATCCATTGGAAAAACGCAAACACAAATTGCAAAACAATGTAATAAAGGTATGATGAATACTGTTTAGTATGAGAGTCAGAACCATTGAAAAAACGCTTATAAATATCCCAAATTGCAAAACATTGGAAAAACGCTAACACAAACACAAACGCACAGCATGGTTCCGACTCTCAACAACGGCAGTACTGCGGCGGTAACGGCTTAAATTTTAAATAAACAAAAATTAAAATTTTATAATTTATGACTATTTTAATTAAAAATAAAAATAAAATAATGTATTTTAATTAATTTACTTTTTATTTTACTACAAAAGTACTCCCGTCTTGTCAATTTTTTTGACTCTTTTTTATTTTAAATTTAACATTATAGTTTAAAAACCTATATTTTATAAATTTATAAATAATTTAAATATTTAAAATAATTAACTAAAGAACTTAACCAATAAGTTTTACTAACTATTGTTCTTTTATCCGTATTTTAACTTTGTCACAAAAAATAAAGTAACGGTGTCCGCTATCTACCATCATTTTTTATTTCATCATAACTTCTCTAATTATATTAATTTCAAAAAACCGTTATTAAATTTTAACCATGCTGACATAACATAGATCAAATATAGATGCGACAGTTCATGTTAATTTATAATATAATAAAAAATTATTAAACTTTCAATTAAAATTTAGTATGCCCTTGAATTTGGTAAAAAAAAATCAATTATGCTTCGAAGTCGGCTAAAATCAAATCAAACCAGTCTTCTACCATGTAATCATCACACATGTATTGTCACGTTAACATCGTGGATCGCCATATCAACACAATGGACCAACGTGTTAGTATTGTTAACAATCACATTAACACTGTAACATCGATTGCGGTCAAGGAAAAAATTTAATGCAATTGAATAAAATTCGAGGATAAAATTAATACGATTTTGAAGTAGGACAACGTTTTTTATTTGAGTTCACTTCAAGGATAAAATGACCTCTTAACCCTAAAAATTAATTATATTTGAAGTAATTGATTCACATAATTAAAATAATAATTTTAAATGTAAATACTTATTTTTAAATAAATCCATATTTATATTGTATTCTAAATAAATATTCTAAATTTATTTTTAAGAAATAATTTATTATGTATTTTCTAAAAAAAATTATTTTACTATCAAATGAAGTGATTTTTTTAATTTGATCTTTTACTGTCATTGAATCAACCACTCCCATATATAATGTATCAATTTATCGTCAAATGCAGAACGCTAAATGAATTTTACAAACGACAAATACGATAAACAAATGAACGAACTGTCCGATTGAACATTGCAGCTTTTTAGAAAAGTAAAGAGATTTCATTATTATAGCGAAAACGATAACACATGTTTACAACGCTAAATTTTTTTTTTGGAGACTTGAGTTTATAGATTCTTTAAATTGTTTTAACAAAATAGAGCTTTACATTTTTCTAGAAATTATATTTTTTACAAAATGAAGAGCATTATACACTTATTTCAATTAAAAAAATTTAAACACTTAGCAAATAGTTAAGCCATTTTTTTTTCTTTTAAAAATTCATGATTATCATTCCCGACAATATCAGTCATCCACTTAAATTCTATCTTCCACGATAGTAACTCCACTAATATACATCCGGGTGTAAGCAAGTATTTTGAATCTACATACAGATAATCATTGCATTATTTGTTTCAAAAGAAAACACAATTATTGCACAGCTCCCAAAACACCAGATTGAGCGACAATCCACTGGTTTTTTCTTTTCCCGGAAAATTTTCAGAGAGATGGAAGTTGAAATTATCAGCAGAGAAACTCTAAAGCCATCTTTGCCAACTCCACAACACTTGAGAACCTACAAACTCTGTCTTTTTGATCAGTTAGCCCCGCCCGTGTACGTACCCATCACCCTATTCTATTCTGCCGGAGATGGAAATCATCCCGGAAAAAGTTCCGATCACCTCAAAGATTCCCTGTCCAAAATCTTAATCCATTATTACCCTTTTGCCGGTAGACTCAACGATGATGGGTTAACCGTCGACTGCAACGATGACGGTGCCGTTTTTGTTGAAGCTCGGGTGAGTTACGAGTTGTCGTTTGTGGTCGATGAGCCGGAGAATGAAGTTCTGGAAAGGTTATTGCCATTGAATCCACGCCTTCATCAAGCTCAATTGAGTGCCGGTGATGGTAATCCGGTGATGCTTGGTGTTCAAGTCAACTATTTCGCTTGCGGCGGCGTGGCTATCGGTGTTTGCATCAGTCATGTTGTCGCCGATGGAGCGGCGGCGGCTGGCTTTTTGAAAGCCTGGTCTCGATTTGCCTGCGGATCAACCGACACAATCGAGACCGAGAGCGTGGTTTATGACTGCGGATATCGTTTCCCCCCGCAAGATTTATCAGAGTTTTACAGAGTAACAAACCCTATAGACGAAAAGGTTTACGTGTCATTATCTCCAAAAGACATAGTCTCGAACAGATTTCGTTTCGATGGCCGTAAAATCACGGCCATTCGAAACGAAATACGAGACAACTCGAGTCAGTATTATCCGACTCGAGTCGAGTCAGTGATAGCGCTCATTTGGGAAGCACTCATAGCTGCATCTAGTACAACAACAGAAAATGTTGAACCTCAAATTCAACCTCCGATAACTGTGATAGGAAACTCGGTGAATTTGAGGCACCGGATGAATCCACCATTGCCGCAACAATGCATAGGCAATGTTAGCTTCTTGGTCATTGTGAGTTCATTCGACGATAAGACGAAGAATCGGAGTAGCTTGGCAAAGAGAATTCGCCGGTCGGTAAAAGAGAGAGACGAGGAATGTAATAGGGAGATTACGTACATGGGGACCGGTGAATGGCTCAACGACTTCATGAATCAAGTACGTGGAGAATTCGAAAGGGATTCGAATATGGGGGCGTTTTTCTTCGTCAGCTGGTGTAGATTCCCGTTTTATGAAGCTGATTTTGGATGGGGAAAACCTGTGTGGGTTGAAGGCGGGTTAAAGATGAACCGGACTGCTATTTTTGTGGATTCGAGTGATGGTGAAGGGATTGAAGCTTGGATCACATTGAGCAGAGAAGAAATGGAAAAACTTGAACAACATCATGGAATTCTTGCTTACTCTACTTTCAAACCAAGTGTATGAAAAATCTGAATAAAATTGTACATTTTTTTGGTATGTCTATATTTTTAAAGTTTGAATTTGACTGGTTTTGATATGATCCTATTCAAATTTATAAGTCACTTTTTTTTGTTCGGATTTGAGTTTAGAACAAAATATTTAAGACAATTATATTAAAGCATGAAAGACATGATTTGCTTCTCTCAAAAAGAAAAAAAAGGATCAATTTTAAATGATATTTTATTCGAGTATAATTATATAATATTTGTGTTTGGTTCAAAATTTAGATAAATTTATATACATTATAAGTTAAATTATTCGAATCTAGGTAATAATCTAAATCACCTACAACTTGTTATTTGGACTTGATTTGGGTAAGCTAAGTCCATTAGGAATTGTTAGTATGCAAATAGACAGTTCATGAGTTAGGTAGCCCAACAACAAACAACATAAACTCTTACAAAAGAGAAAAACCAAACCTCGTTCTTGTAGTTTTTAATTTGACATTATGAATGAAATAAATTAAATTAAATTAATTGAATTGGAAAAATAATATTTTTATAATATTTAATCCGAGTTAACTAATCAATATAAAAATGAGAAAACGGAAAATTTAGACAAAAAAGGAAGTATATGAAAAAAAGTGATTTTAAATGATCGAAAATAAGTTGATTTAGGATCAGTTTGACAGAGCTTTTGAAAAATATTTTTAAAAATGTTGTTCGAAAGTGATTTTAAAAAATTAATTGTAAGATTTTAGTATTTGACATTTCTGTTAAAAATGTTTTGAAAAGATAAAGGGTAATGTTTACAAATAGTCCCTTTCGTTTGGTGTTTGTTCTAGTTTGGTCACCAGATTTCAAAACAGCTTATTGTGGTCCCTTACGTTTATAATCTGTTTTATTTTAGTCACTCTTCCGTCATTCTCCGTTAGAGGAGTAACGGCCGGCTGACATGGCCATTTTAAAATTAAAAAATTCCACGTGTATAACACACGTCATACTAGAAAACAAAAATCCTCTAACGTGTATAATACACGTGTACAATCCAGGCCGGCGAAGCTTTCTCCATCATTTACTCCAAGTCCCACCATTAACAAATCCTCTAACGGTGTTTTACGGTGTCGCCGGTTTGGATTGCCGGCGGAGTCCTCCATTGACTTCCGGTCAACTTCCATATCCCGACCATTTACACGTATCCCTAGAGATTTGACTAATATCTCTCTAAAGCAAGGCCACAAAACCAAGGGAAACTCTGTTTTTTCTATGTCGTTTCTTTGATCCAAGTTTTTAAAGAAAAATCTGGGTCCTCTTTTGTTCTTAATTTCTGGGTTTACTTTGAAATGGCGAGAGACGGCGGCGTTACGTGGCGGAGGACGGAGAAGATTGACAGATTCAATCTTTCAGCCACTGATACTGCCGAGGAAGTCCATGTTCTTGCCGTTGATGACAGTCTCGTTGATCGGAAAGTGATTGAAAGGTTGCTCAGAATATCGTCTTGCAAAGGTGGAACGCCGTGATTTCATAGTCCCTTGAGTTTCCGTTCAGGAATTGTTGCATTTTATATGGTTTTCTCATTCAATTTGGCTTGGTTGCTGCAGTGACCGCCGTGGATAGCGGAATCCGAGCTTTGCAGTTCTTGGGATTAGATGAAGAGAAAAGCAGTAATGGTTTTAATGTGAGTGTGATTCGAACTTGTCCGTCAAAAATCACGGTTTCCCCAGCTGATTCATGGCTTTTTTCTGTGATTTCAGGATTTGAAAGTTGATCTGATCATCACCGATTACTGTATGCCTGGAATGACGGGCTATGAACTGCTGAAGAAAGTGAAGGAATCCTCTACTTTTAGAGAAATCCCAGTTGTAATCATGTCGTCGGAGAACGTTTTAACTCGAATCGACAGGTGTTTTAGAGAAATTCCAGTTACTTTTTTTCTCAGATTTCTTTTGTACATTTCAGTGCAAAGCAATTTGTAACTGATGGGTTTCTCTGAACAGATGTTTGGAAGAAGGAGTAGAGGATTATTTGAATGTATGCACGGAGAACGGAGGAGTATGAAGGGTGGGACTTGGAGAACGGAGGAGTATGAAGGATGGGTTTCTCTGAACACATGCTATTTTTGTTTTCTAGTATGACGTGTATTATACACGTGGAATTTTTTAATTTTAAAATTGCCATGTCAGCCGGCCGTTACTCCTCTAACGGAGAATGACGGAAGAGTGACTAAAATAAAACAGATTATAAACGTAAGGGACCACAATAAGCTGTTTTGAAATCTGGTGACCAAACTAGAACAAACACTAAACGAAAGGGACTATTTGTGAACATTACCCAAAGATAAAATTTCCATTTTAGACAAGATATTGTCAAGTAAAATAAATAAACGTAAATGATGTTTGAATTCGTTATTACAAAACTTATTAATATTTTTATACATGAAAAAATTAATTTAAATAATAAAAATTATAAAAACAATGACAATTCATTATTATTTTGTTTTAATAATTAATATAAAATTTTAAATTAAATATAAAAATTTAGCCTCTAAAATTTAAACTATACATTTTTTATATTATTGTAATATAACTAAATATTAATTTAATATATTCATAATTATTATGCTAAGGTTTTTTAATTATTTATTTTTATTTAAAATATTATTTTTAATAATTATTATATTTAATATATTTAATAATTATACACTTTGATCAAAAATATATATTTAATAATTATTGTATTTAATATTAAAATATTAGTTTAATATAATAATAATTATTATTATATTTAATATTATTTTAATATATTAATATTAATATTAGTGTTAATAATTAAAGGTAAACAAGTAACTTTACACTTAAAAGTGATTTTTCACCCCAAAAGCTAAAAATTTTAGCTTTTAAGGTTGGGTGAAAAATCATTTTTTTAAGTGATATTTCACTCCAAATTGAAAGTGTTTGGCATTGTTTATAGGTGAAATGAAGTACTAAAATTTTAAGGTTAGAGATTCGAATCATGATGTGAAGTAAATTGATTGTTCATTCAAAAAAATTGAGTTGAAAAGACCATTTTGAAATGAACCGTTACAATACTCGATCCAAATTAGTCGACTAATAAAATAAAGGGTACATTACATAAATCATCACTCAACTTTGCGTCCAAACCTAGATTGGTCACTCAACTATCAAAATGTACAATTTGGTCACTCAACTTTACATACCGATCAAATTTGGTCACTCCTCCGTTTTCCGTTAGCTTTCTGTTGACGTAGATTAATTTAATACTTTTTATTCACGTAGGAATTGATTATTTTAAGGGTAAATTACATCATTCATCACTCATCTATCTTTTTACTCCTATTTTGGTCACTCAATTTTTAAAAGTTTTAATTTAAGAATTGAACTTTCGAATTTCTCATGTTCTAATCACTCTGAATTATTTTATTAATATCTGTATGAATTGACATATTTTAGTATTACTAAATTATAAAAAAATAATTTAAAATAAAACAAAAACTATATTTTATTATTATTAAATAAAAATATTTATATTTTATACTCAAACCAATCTCCTCCAATTTCTCCGGTCACTGACCCCTACCTCTCTTGTCTTCAACTTTAATTCAACAACCTAGATCAAAATTACTAAAAAATTGTTGATCTTGCTATAAAAGTTGATGTTAAAATACATCAACACAAGAATAAAAGAAAACCTATAAACAGAACACATACATTTACATACATACAACAAAAAAATAAAGAGAGAGTGAGAGAGAAAAGTAATTCCAGTTTAGTATAGAAGAATATGAAGAAAAAAAATACCATAAATTAAAGAGAGAAAAAAGAAAATAGAGAATAGAGAATAGATGAAATGGAGAAATGGGTAAGAAGAGATTTTCTAAACATATTGAAATTGAAAGTGGCATTGGGCAAATAGATTCATTTACAATTTCCTAAAAATTGGTCAGTGGTGAGTTTTTGAACTCCATCGTATAGTTGAAGAACTTCATCGAGTTTAAGGGAAGGGCGATTTAGAGAAGGTCGATGGAATAGAAAGAGAAGGAGAGGGAGAATGTGAGTTGTAATTTGAGGTTTAAGTTTGTGTAGATTTGGGTATAAAATATAATTATTTTAAATTTTAAATTTTTTTTATTTAAATCATTTATTTTTTATGTCATAATGTCGTCCTTAACTTAACGGAGAGATGATCAAATATATTCGATGTGCAAAGTTGAGTGAGCAAATTATAAGTTTTAATAGTTGACTGAAATAGATTTACAGATAAAATTGAGTGATGATTTATATAGTTTAACCTATAATAAATATTGATCTTATAGAAAAAGAAAAGTCAAAGCTTTTCAGGTCAAAAAGCAGTCATACTGAACTCTAAATTAGAGATTTTTTCTTCTTTTCCTCAACGTTTGAAAGCCACTCGTGTGTTTGTTATCCGACAAAATACAATATCAGTTTTTCTACAATTTTGCAATCCAGATTCTCAAATTTACCCTCCCAAGATATTAATTATACTACTAAGAATGGAATTTATTGATTGGGTATGGGTTCTTATTTTTTTTTTCAAAAGAGAAACCCAAATAAGATCTTACATGAAAGATATTTGAAATTCGGAGACTTGCTAGGAGGAGGGTAATGTTGTGTTTAATTGTTAATTAACTACCATTTTTAGCCTATACAATTGAGATTAATATTTGGGAAAGTAATTCAATACGTTGATCTTAATTGTTGGCATTATTAAAGTGTAAGCTGTTTGAACTTTGTCTTCTTTCATATTTATGTTTCCTCATGCATGTAATATTGATTCATATTTTATGCTGACATTGTTTGAACTCGGAGAAACTGGTAGGTTCAAATTAAATTGCAGCTGCAGCATGCATTAGCTCAAAAAATTTGAGCCTCAGAGTTGATAGTATGCATTATGTCACAGACTTATTCTCTCAAACTCAATCCGTACGACGCTAACACTCCCGACACAATGTTAGCAAGTCTTTCCCACACGGATGCTATGGCTAAATACACACAAAAATAGAGAAGACAAGAGAGTTACAAAGAGAGGAACCTTGTATTGAACTTTTAAGAAAACCTTACAAGAGAGAGCTAAACTTATGAAGTTGTAGGATTTGTGGGTTGTCTTACAAATGAAAGGGGTGACCCTATTTATAGACTCCCACCTCCTCAATGGACGGTTAGGATCTATTTGATCCAACGTCTATAATGTTGCCTCTCAAAATATCTTCACAAGGGACTACAACATTCTAGATAAGTCTATCCTTATCTACATCTATCTCTAAGACTCCAAAGTATTCTAGAATATTCTAGAGTTGTCCCTATAGGTTTACATTTGTCTATAGTCTTCTAGAATATTTCGGAGGTGTCCACACAAGTAAGAGCCTTCAAGAGTTGTCTTGATGCTTTCTCGAGCTTCCTGAGCCATCTAGGTCCTTCCGGGTGGGCCTAGATTGTTGTAGAGCATCTTGGAATCTCCTAGAACTTTTTGGAGACGTTGAAAGAGAGTTGTAGGCCTCTCTGTGGCATTCTAGGACCTTCCTTGGCTCATGCTTTGCCTTAAAACGCCCATGGGTGCATTGTGCACGCCCAAAACTCTTCATTTGGCCTCGGTGCTTAAGAATGGGCATGACAATTAGCTCAAATTAAGTTGCAGCTGCAGCTGACATGTTTTGTTCTCGATGTCAGCAAACTATACGTGGTTGATATTACTTCAAAGGTGCTAATTAGAGATGGTTGTAGGAGAGATATAGAAAGGACCTTCAATGACTTTGAGCTTCTTTGTTAGCACATGCATCGCGAGGTAGTCCCGTATGATTGCTCATTCGTAAAAATCTGTGTGGTCATCTCATTTTCTTTAAGTGAGCAATCTGAACTCGGAATCGGAATAATTGTGGTTCGAATAAGAGATTGCAGAAATGAACAGTAATTGAAAAGGTTACAATTGCCGACTTTACGGGCAGTCGGAATACTGCCGGGTAAGGTTTGCCATTGCAATGTCTTGACATTTAGAAAATAGAATGTAATTAGCAAGGGAATGCTAAATGATTTGTTCCCATAGTTGTCCATTTGTAAAAACACTCGACTTTAGTCTTCACAATACAAGTAGGGTATTTTAAAGGTCATAGATTGACCTGAAGAGATTCATACGCATACTATTATTATTTTCATTCTATGTATATTAATAATTCAATACTGGTATAATGTCAAAAAAATACCTCTAATGTTCGACTAAATAGGTACTTTAGGCACTTTGATCTTTTTTTAATGTAATTTAACTCTTAATGTTTTATTTTGTGTCAAAATAGTTTATATGTTAATGAAAATTGATAATCATGTTTTGACTGATATGTCATTCTGTAAAGTCAACATATTTACCTATATAATATTGTCAATATATTTACCTATATAATACTATTATGGCTCTGTGTACTGCCATATAAGTTTGTCAGTTGTTTCGTTATTTTAAATTATTTACTGTTAATTAACTAACATATTTACCTATCTAGAGAAATTATTTTGACCAATTATTTCAAAAAAAATATGACCAAAATAATTATTATTCTTCGTTTAAATAGGCATTCTTTTGACATTATACATTCATTATTTATACTTACTATTTCCTCCATGCCCGGTCAAGTAGCAGGTTATATAAACTCTAAACCCTGGCAGGACTTGGGAAACAGACAAAAAGGTGGTGGCGGTTGTGCAGGTGCAGGTGCTCCACTAAACACCACTACCTACTACTAGCATGCTCAAAACCAGCGATTGTGGAGGAAAAACAAAAGCAAAAAAGTGGCCTGCAATTGCATGCATGACAATGAGCTCTCATGCCCCCTAAATTACATCTCACCACACCATAAAGACTGACAAAGATTTGTACAACTCATACTCACCTACTAATAACATACATACATGAATACACACAGATATAGAGCTTGTCTAACGTAAAGCATAGTGCGGTGTTGTTACTGTGCGGCACCAACCGAAAATGTTACAAAATATAGAACACAAAACTGAAAATGTTACACCTTCTGATAGCATTTTAAGTAAGTAGTTAAGTATCAAAACTTAGTTTAGAGTATCGATACTGTCGCAAAACACCAACTTAAAATGTTTTCAAAAAGTATAACATTTTCAGTTCTGTGTTCCGTGTTCCGTGTTTTATAACATTTTCGGTTGGTGCCGCACCGCGACTATGCTGCACTGTAGACCTACCTACAGATATAGCAAAGATTTCCAACAAATGAACTCCCAAGGGGTAAAAAGAACCATATGAGAATAAAAAAAAGAAGCAAAAGGACATCAAACAAAAACCAGAAGTCAGGCGAGAGTAGAAAGTAGAAACTACTAGTACATTAACGTTCAAAGCAGCTGTAAACTTGGAAGTTTCAGCAGCAATTCATGCATACAACACAAATATTAATTATGATACCTGTCTTCCTTATTAATAAGACTGCAAATCATAAGAGAGAGACCAGCCATAGAAATGGATGCAACGCAGAGGAAACTTGACTTGTAGAAGGCGAGAAAATTGTTACCGTGATTAGGGTTCAATCTTCATTTTTGAAATTCCCAACTCCAAGCTTCTGCACTTCAACCTTGAGAGACTTGAGGTACCTAACAGCTTCATCAAGAACAGCTACAGTACCCATCTGATCAGCACCCGGAACAATTCCCCTTAATGCCTTCACCATTTTCTTCATTTTCAGTTGCTTAATTTCAGGGTCACACCCGCTAGGAATACCAGAGGACTTAGTATAAGAGGATAAGCTATTCTTTCTTGATTTTGAACCGTGAGCGGAGTGAGAATCAGCAGAGTCGATTTCGTGATTTCCAAAGGTCCGTGCTGTGCTAACCTCTTCCTCGTCGTATTCTACTTGTTCTTCCTCTTCTGAGCAGAGTAGTGCATCGATATCATCAGAATCCTCTTTCAGAGAAGAGGATGTTTCGTTTCCCACATCATTAGCATCTTTTCTCTCATACTTGCCATCGATGTAAGTGCCAAAAACATTTAATCCATTACCATTGAACTTGTTTGTAATAGCAGGATTGAACAAGATCTGATTTCTATTATCAGTCTGATTGAAAATAACAAAGTTCTTGGGACAAACATCAGAGGGTTGAAACTCAATGCCATGGAGGGGCGGCAATGGTTTTGCACACGGAGGAAAAACCGTACCAAAAGGAGATGCAACTGGGATATGCATGTAATTATCACCCACTTGATCTGCAAGTGTAGGCACTGCTTTTTGGAAGTAAAATTGTTGGTCACTCTGCATCTGATTTCTACTTAATCAAAGAAGTTTGCAGTTGGCTTTGAACTTGCAATTATTTAACTTTAAAGTTGGAAGGAGGTTTCTAGCTATAATTATGATAAGACTAAAGACTAAACTAATGCAATCAGCAAACAAGACCGAGCTGCCTATCCCAAATTTCCCATCAACAATATCAGATATTTCATTCCGTCACAGCCTTGTGTATAAAACAACCAGATGGCAGACTCCCCCAGATCCCAATTTCCAAGAGTTCCTAAATACCAGACTACGTAACAGGTTTTAGCAACTGACGGAAATACTCAGCCTGTGATAGCAAATAAGAAGTCATTAGAACCATAAAATATGAACGCTGAGTATATGTCTGTCCCACAATAAAAATATACTTTGTCCACAGATATACAAGATATTACTCGACTAAATAAACAGATTCACAGGAAGCCCATTAAAATGGTTAAAAGTTGGCAAGTTTTAGATTAGCTGTGCTCATAATTAACAGAAAATCCACAACAGTCAACAGCAAAGGCAAATGGGAAAAAGTCGATGAAAAATGTCTATATTAACCATATATATACTACGATAAAAAAAAACCCGTATATATACACATATGTGGTCACAAATGTGCTTGATCTATGCACATGTTATAGTGCATTAGATAATGTCTTGTGTGAGTTAACACGACAGACTTTTCTTATCGGTCAATTGAGAAAGTAATAATCAAGAGGAATATTCAACCTAAAAACAAATCATGCTACGGCAAAATTAGCGATAAAATCATAGTTGACAATCTGACGTGGTATATATTTAAGACTTTTTTATGCATCAAAAGCATTACCAAGGACACAACCATCCCTATATATAAATATATAACAGTAACACACTGCAGCGTCAACAGGATAAACTTGAAACAGCTAAGGTAGAACTTTACCTGACAAACTTGAACTAACTGATAGTAAGCAACAACACCAACGCTCATTTTAATCTTCCCGACTTCCTTAACTGCGCGATATCTCTTTATGGTAACTGCAATGTACATTCTCAAACCTCTCCAACCAAAATTTTATCAACCCCCAGTGGAACTAAGTTGAATGAATTGAATTCCCTTCCAAATTCAATTGGAAATGTCACCTACAACAACAGAAAAATATCCTTAACAAATAAAACCTACAAAAACACATTGTGCATCAGAATTTAAATTAACTTTTTTTTCCTGCAAAATATAACAGAAGCAATTAGCATCCTCTATATGGATTATAGTAATGGAACTAAAATTCATAGAAGTTTTGGATTCACAAAACTTACCAAAAAAATAATAAAAATTACAGTATGACGAGAAAGAAAACCACCAAGCGAACACGATTCACAAAAGACCACGGCATTTTGTTTATATTTTCAATCCCAAAGTGGTTATAAATTCTAGCCTGCAACCAAAAGGGGAAAAAATAGTTAACACTATTTTTTATATAACCACCTGTGTTCGACTCATTCGTCTATTAATCCAGATCGGACACTGCAAATCCCCGATTATGGACGAACTTCCCTACCTAATTTCTTTCATTCATAAATTCACAAAAACAGGATTCGAATCCTGACCTTGCTTAAAGGATTTAGCTGCTTATCCCGTAAGACCAACTAGTAGTTAAACCATGAGATCTTCAATAATAATTAACTAAACAAAGAGATCAATAACAAATTCAAGCTCAGCGGATCTAAGAATCAGCAGAGAGAAAAGATTAAAAAACTTATGTTTGGTAGCTGATACAAATCTTCGACAAATCAAAAAGAAAAAAAATCGTTTTCCGTAAAAAAAAGCTTCATTTTAAAATTTAGCAAGTTTCTCAGTAAAACTATAAAATAAATTGCAGGAAAAATGGAAAAAATAACAGAGACAAGCAAACATACTAGCAAAAAAAAAAAAAAAAATCTATAAACTAAACATATTATTAAAAACAAACATAAATAATCTGGCGCGTTAGAAACTTGAAATGATAATACTTACAAAATAAAAGGTCGAAGAAAAAGATCTGAATAACTCAAAGGATTGGAGTGGAAGCAGCCAAAAACACAAAGAAATTTTGATTTTATAAGAAGAAAAAGATCCCTAGATTTGCGCTGAATGAAATTGCAGATGTAATTTAAGAAAGAGTGAAGTTGAGTGAATTTCTGGTCAAATTCTTGTATTACTCCCTATTCTATGAGTAAGTTATGGATTTAGTCATTGTATTATAATTTAATCATTTTTAGTCTATGCTTTTCAATTCTTTGAAATTTCGGTCTAACTTAAAGAGTAATTTTAAATATGTTTAAATAAAATTTTGTTATTAACTCATATGTTATGTGTAAATTGTAAGTTTAATTTTATGAATCTCATACATGCGGTGAAATTTTTTTAATTAATTTTAAGGTTTAGGGTTTTAGTTTATCATTTAGAACTTAGGGTTTGGTGTATGTGTTTATAATTTGGATTATTATCTTATACACTGGTAGTGGAAACTAAAAATTTTCATAAGCACGTTAGTTATAGGGTTTAGGGGCTTATTTTAATGTGTAGGGTTTTGGGGTTTTAGGTGTATGGATTTAGATTTTAGGGGTAGTGATTAGAATTTAGGGTTTATGATTAGAATTTAGGGTTTAGAGGTCAGTGTTTAATTTTTAGTGTAATATGATGAGAATTTAGGTTTAATCTATAAACCCTAAATTATTATCCTAAACTATAAATTTCAACCATTATCCCAAATTTCAAAACACATATACCCTAAACTAAGTCCTAAAACTAAGGTGTTTGTGGAAATTTTTAGTTTCCACCGCCAGTGTATCAAATAATTACCCAATAATTTAAGGTTAATAGTTAGAATTTAGATTTTAGGGTAAGGGTTTAGGTTTTAGGGTAATATGGTTAAGGATTTAGATTTTAACATATAAACCCTAAATTTCATCCCTGAGCTCAAAATTCTATTAACAATCTCTAAATTCAAAACTACTAGACTTAAAACCCCTAAACCCTAAAACTAATACGCATGTGTAAATAAAATTTCCACAAACGCATGTGCATAAAATAAATACCTTAATTTTATTCTTCAACTTGATCATTTTTAATCTGAAATGTTAAAACTATTGTAAATGTCAGTGATGCGATATGTAGCATATAAACTACAAGTTTACAGTTTGTTTGGTCGATTTGAATGAAATAAAACTTTTTTCTATCGAAGAATTCAAATTAAAATATAAAAATTAAATTATGAATTTATACATAATACAGGGACTGCTGACAGAATTTCACCAAGCCTTTTTAGTGCGAGCAAATAAATTTATTTTAAAAAATGTAGGGATTTGTTACGGAGATATGTGAAGTTAGGGGAGTGGAAGACGGTGAGATATGAGCCGTTGGATTAAGGGCATTCCCGTGTAACGCGGAAGGGAAAGTGACGGTAGGATGCACGCGTGATATAGAGGAAGATGTGGGGCTCACCCAGCTTTGAGGATTTTTGTGTTATCGTGGAATCGACGCTTCTTTCTTTCTTTCTTCTTTAGTCTCTCCCCGTGATTTGCTTTTTTTGTTAACTTTTTGTTTTTTCCATTTTCTTTGCATTAATCGACTCAAAATAGTTGCTCTCTCCGTCCCAATTATAATGTTCATTATTGACTTTTCACGTAGTTTTAGGAAGAAAAAATTTATGTAAGAGATGTGATGTAAAATAATTGAAATGTCAATTTTATCCTTAAAAAATTAAATTTTATTTTGTTGGAAAACTAAAAAAAGGTAGAAAGGTAAATGTGTCTTGTAAAAGTTGTTGATTTTTTCAATGAGACATTTTAAGTGGGACAATTCTAAAACACAAAATGGACATCTTAAGTGGGACAGAGGGAGTATAATATTATCAAAATTACTATTATCTTCTTGAATCTTGATAATAAGAATATTTGCATTTGGATCGAGTTTTAACTCATTTATATAATAATAATTATAAGCAATTATAGGATATTTTACTCAAATATTTTATTTTTAAATATCATTTACGTTTTTCACGTCCAAACAAAATTATTTTTAGATCTAACATTTTTTTTTGCAGAAATTCACTTGACTGATTCAATTACTATTAGGATATTTTTGTTTAGTTTTTATTTCGAGGTTTAGTGTGGTTTTGATTTTATTACGTGATCTATTGTGATTTTCATCACATCATTGTGGCAAACAATAGTTTTTGCTGAAGTCGCATCAAAAGTCGGCATACAGTCTGGTCGACTTCTACCCTTACTATAATAAATCAATAGATCATGAAAATAAAAATGTAATATGTCATGAAATATTTTTAGCCTCACCCGACTAATATGACTAGTTCTATTAAGAAAAAAACTCATAAAACATGCCATGTTGGTATGGCGAGTTCCATGTGTTTTATTTTTTAATGGAACACGTCATACCTAAGGATGACCGACATGTACATTTCGCGAATTATGTACCGCATTCGTCTCAGTTAGAGCAGATATGAGTATGAGTTTGGCGAGTAATGGACGAGCGTGGATGTCAAAAGTCATACTCATTCTGGACAATGGGTAAGTGGTGGATTTGAGACCTTACCCGCCTTAAATCCGCCCACCTCGCATTCGTTCGCCCACTATTCATCACATGAATAATGTTATTTTTAATGAAAATGACATAAAATTTTGTTTATATTATATATAATAGGTGGCGTGTCCAATCATATAATTTTCTTATGTGATTTTTGTATGTGTGATTGTTTGAAGGATGAATATGTGTATTATCATTCATGTAAAATATGTTTGTATGCATTTAGACTAGTTTTAGAATAATTAATGGAGTCAAAAATCAAGTTTATGAAATATGCCCAAGATTCTTTTATGCACATGCAGTGAGTTCAAAAAATCATTAAAAAATCTAAATAAATAGTTAGGAAGCGATCCATACATCTTTGTAACCCTAAGTAAGTCTTGTTTTGTTTAGAACAAATGTAGATCGAATTTTATCAATATTTTAAAAGATACGAACTTTTAAGTGATCGGAGGTTAGAAAAACAGAGCATTAGGCTGCTCATAATACTAGTTCGACAATGATTTTAAAATTCGTTATAAATTGTACAACTCGAATTAGAAGTACCACCTTATATGGCTAGAAATACATTTAAGTCTATTTTCTTTTGGAACAAACAAAATAAAATTTCGAATTATATATTATAAGATAAGTGAATTTCTTTGAAGTTAGTACAAGCAGATATGCGTTGGGTAGTGGGTATCTAGCTGGATAGTGTATGGGGATGAATTTGAAAATGTGCCCACGTGGACGAAAATGGTACTAATTAGCTCAATTAAATCACTTTTTATAACCATGTACAAATTACAATATATATATATCGAGTACAATTGAGAGACTGAACTTAAACTTACAAATTGATCCACTATTTATTAAAAGTTTCGAGTTATTCGAATTTTTATTTTTATAACTCAATCTTTATTTGAATTCTTTTGGAGTCGAGTTTATGAAATTACAAGTCAAGTTTTACTCGCCCCTAGTTGTATTAAACTGTATGTTCAAAAATCATCATTTTTCTACCAATGGGGTTGGTCCAAGTGGTAAACAGTTTGATGTCAGCTTAAGCAAATCTCAAGTTCGAGGCACCGTGCATGCAGAAAATCCTTGCTGGGAGACTCACCCACCAAAGCCAGGCGTGCGACGTGAATCGGTCCTAATTAATCAAGACGAAGCCCTGTAAACTAGATGGGCAACAAAAAAACATCATTTTTCTTGTAATATTATATTAAAAAGGATAATTATTTGATACATTGGCGGTGGAAACTAAAAGTTTTCATAAGCGCCTTAATTTTAGGGTTTAAGGACTCAATTTAGGGTGTATGGTAGGGATGTTCGGATGGGCATTTTACCCAGACCTGACGAGTTCCGACTCGACTCGGCCCGACCGGGTCGAGTATTTTTGTGAAAAAATTCAGGTTCATGTCGGGTCGGGTTCAGGTTTAGGGTGAAAAACGACCCGACCCGGGACTAATAGTATAATTTTCTCATAAATTTTTTTAGGGATATTTGTAATAATACCACCTATTTATATTATTTTTTATAATTAGATCCTTAAAATTAAATTTGTATTTACACTTTGGTCCTTGAAATTTTTATTTTTTACAATTAAGTCTCTTAAAATTATTTTTTTACATTAGGTCCCTAAAATTATTTTTTTCCTATAGATCAGGTCGGGTCGGGTTTTGAGCATTTATTTTCGGGTCGGTTTTTAAAGAATGCGGTTGGGTCGGGTCGGGTTCAGTTTTAGAGTTATTATTTTCGGGTCAGATTTGGGTGGGCCAAAAATCCGACCCGTGCTCATTCCTAAATTTATGTAGGGTTTAGGGGTTTAGGTTTAGTATTTTATAGTTTAGGGTTAGAATTTAAGATATATATGTTAAAACTTAAATCCTCACTATATTACACTAAAACCTAAACCCTAACATCTATGATATAACCCCTAATCCCTAAATTCTAACAATTACCTCTAAATTCTAAACCTACACATAAACGTTAAAACTAAGGTGCTTGTGGAAACTACAAGTTTTTACCGCCAGTGTATTGGATATAAATTTATTAAAAATGTTATCTAATATTTAAGTCCACAAAATATATTATCAGAATCAAGAAACAAGTAGATAAGTAAAAACCGAGAGTTCAGATAGATAAAGTTGTGTTTTACTTAATTATTCAAGTCCATGCTCTTTCGTGATCCATTGACTGTCATTCTGAGAATGGATGTTTTTCACCTGCTTTGAATCAAATGAATATAAATATATAAAAATATGGAAATATAGAGTACTCTAACGCATTTTTTTGTTGCACTTCCAGTTTTCAAGGCTCCGCCTTATTTAATTCGTACCGATTTCATCGTACACTTAATTTTAGTTGGTTTCTGCATATACAACATTTTTAAAATCAAGACATGTTTAAACGATATCAAATTGTTTAATTTACCAGTTGGACTGATTCCCCGTTAGTGTACTCTAAGGCGTTTTCATATGTTATAAATAATTTTTTTTATATACATAAAATATAGGGGACAGGAAAGTTTAGCTACGGAGAAAAAAACAGATGAAAGGTAGAAAAAATGGGAGAGAAAGAAGATTAATTACATGCCACATTAATAACTAATGATAATGATTCTAATGAAACGAATCAAAAGTTCAATAATAATAATGATAATAATAATGATCCTATGTATGGGTGACAATTGAGTGAAAAATAATAAAAAATTGTGGGAATTCGAACTGATTTATATTAGGAATAATTGAAATTTTTACCCACGGAGACGGAGACGGGAGAAATTTTATCACCGAGACTCAAATAGAGACGGGGACGAGGATTGTTTTATCCGAACTGTGGGGATAACCGAACTGTACCCGTATAAATCACTGTGTGGATTACCGAAAAATATATGTAGTATCATGATATTTTATAAAGTTTGATGGTCATAAGGGTAATTTAACTATTTTTCATAATAAAAAAAATCCAATCTCACCTAAGTATGATCGGTTGGAGTAAGTATGAAAATTCTCCGTAAATTCTATAAAAATAATTAGAAAGTGGTTTATACATTGTTGTAAATGTGATTTAATCTAATTTTGTTTAAAATACACGGTGATCGATTTTGATATGTATTCTAAAAGATATGAATAATTGATTGCTGAAAGGTCATAAAAATTTAACAATAAATTTCTTTAAAAATTTAGCAATGACTTTGAAAAATCACCAAAAATTTTACAAGATAAATTATGAATAGAGCTTTGTGTTTTATACTCATATGAAAGTCTAGATTCGTTTAAAACAAACAGTTCTCGATTCCGAGTTATATATTAGGAATTATTAATTTTTTAGTAAGCAAAGGCTAGAAGAAAATACATTAGACTATTTCTAAAAACAACAATGACAGTGTCTTCAAAAATTCATCATAAATCGTACGAGTAAAATTAGAAGAAATAATTTATATGGTTGAAAAGATTACCAAATCTAGTTTCTTTTAGAAAAAACGGATCATGATTTGGAACTATATATTATTAGTTAAATATTTTATTTTAAAGATAGTGCAGGTTGTCATGTTTCAACAATTAATATTTAAGTAATGCTTATAGTTTTGAAATTCTTTGTTTGTTGTTTAGTAGAATTAAATTTATCTTTTATGTTTGTAATTTTGTAAATTTAATGTTGGATATTTGTTTTAATGTATTGAGTTATGTTTATTTTTTTGGGTATGAGGATTAACCGAAAACCGTATGGATCCGTAAGGGATGAGTATGGGGATGAAAAAATCACTGAAAGGTTTAATGGGGATTCTCCGAAACTTACCCGTAAGTGTTGGGGACGGAGTAGGGAATGCAAAACCGCCCCCGATCTGCCCCATTGCCACCCCTAATTCTATGCAAGTTAATATGTTGACCAATTTGTCAGCCTTGCAACACTAGCTTTTCAAGAACCCAACAAGTGATCCGATCAAAAGGTGAATGATGTTCATCTTAAAAAATTCGAGTTCAATTATTTTGTCTGTAACATGTATATATTTTGTTAATGAGTTAAAAATCTATAAACAAATACCACCTCATAATCACTTTTAGAGTATTAAAAAAGTTTTTTTTACAAAATATATAATTTTAGATTTTTAGTTTGTCTTATTAAAATTATCGTATATTAATTTTTATTATTTTGTTAATTTTAATACCTTATTATTTAAATTTTATCATTGAAAATGTGAACAAATATATATATATATATATATTGAATATAAGATAATAATTCTCATTTTTTTAAATATGAACTTCATTAAACATAAAACGAGCATTCCTACAAGCAATGGCTATGAAGCCAAGTAAAACTCAAAATAGAACATCAAGAGCCTAGAAACATAAAATAGGGGAAAAACACCCTACAAAAAGGGGACCCAAAAAAAAAAGGAGAAGCCAACGAAAGATTTGGGGAAGGCTGCAAGAAAACAACATGGTAGAAGGATGGTGCCGGAGGCCAATACCGAAACGGCAAATTTGGCGACGAATACCGAGGGCATCGAAGTAAGCTTCAAGGGTCGGGTTGGCAGCAACGGTAAAAACTGAGCCATAAAGGCTTAAAAGGTTTTGACTTTCCTCATCGACGACACCGTTGGGAACAGATAAATTTGAAAGAAAAAAAATAGAGGGAGTGACACCATCGACTTCGAACAAATCGGACGAAAAGAGAAGAAGCAGTTACAAACTCCACACTCTAACATCGTCGACAAACCTGTAAAACAAAAAATATAAAAAAAACACCCAAAAACAAAAATAGACAAAAAATAAAAAGTGACAAAATCTAATATCAACCCTCTAATCTTTATCATCCCGTTCCATACATAATGGGCACTTGTAGTCAAAATAAAATAGAGAATTGTCGCAAGCGCCCAGCGAGCTAGCTCATGTGCCACTATATTAGCAGGTCTTTTCACAAACTGAACATTTATTTGTCTATTGCGAGCAAATCTACTAATTGCAGTCTGAAGGTGAAACCCCACAACTAAAAGATCCAAATGTAGATAAATAATTATGGTCGAAACAATTAATTTAAATTTTCAATTAAGTAGTTTTTAGATATATTTTTATAAATTTTAATTAATTAAAATATTCAAAATAATTATAATCAAAAATTAAAATTTAACTTTTTAAAATCAATAAATGATAAATTTAATGAAACCGAGAAAATAACATTTTAGGTATGATCATATTTAAAATAAATAACAAAATACATATATTAAAGAGTAAAGAAAATAAAATTAAAGTCAAAGTGAACCCATTGAATGGTCCAGTATAAAGGATGATGTTATTTCTCTTTACATGTCTGTGTAAATTTATTTAAATTTAAATCAAATTAAAATATTATTTTGTAATTTAATCAAAATGCTAGAAAAAAAGTTAAAGTCAATGTTAATAACCGAATAGGAGGCTTGGTGAAACAGGCTGAAAAATCATCAAAGAAATGAGCCAATTTACTTGGATCGTTTGAGACCAAAGCGGCCGGTCTCCCTCAAGTCGGTTCCATTTCTTCTTACACGTGTAATCGAGTAATAAATTTTAAAATTTAAAATTAAAGATTTAAAATTAATTTACTGTGTTAAAAGAATCAAATATTGCTCATCCCCTTGTGTCCTAGTGGTAAAGGTAGATGTTCATCATCCTTTGGGACCCAAGTTCGAGCATTAATAATCCATGTTGTGTGTGATGTCTTTGAAAAGAGTAAGAAAATTAAATAAATGTTACTCTTGCATCACATCAGCATATTCAAAAAAAGGTTAAATATTAGTCCACTGGATAGCATATTCTTTTTTTATAATATTTTATTGCATTTAAGTTTATTTTTGCACGAACCAATTTACCTCAGTAGTTAAGGGAATAGTTGTTGCTCCTAGAAGTCACGAGTTTGAGCACCAACAGCTCTAGCAGGGTGATTGAGCATGCATTGTCAAATGGTTAAGAGTATATTCAGAACAAATACTACTTGTAATCACCTTAGCTTTCAAAAAAAAATTTAATGACATTGGTTTTTAATTCATTCTTAGAAAAACAATCATAAAAATATTATTACATTAGAAATCAACGGTGAGGTTTTAGATATGTACGAGGTGAGCGACTGTATAGAGCTTTTAAAAAAATAAGGGCCGTAAATAAGTTGAATTAAATGTATATAGTGAAAAATAAAAGATTTTGGTTTAATAAATTACAAAAAAAAATATCTTCAAAGAGGGTCCATAACATATTTTTATTAAGATAAAAATATTCTTTTAAAGACCTTATGTATCTTTAGTATTATAAATTTTTTTTTGAATGAATGAGTTGGTTTTGTATTAAAGGGTTGAACCAGAAACGTACATAAAGATAATTGTCTGTAGAAAAACAAAACAAACTAACAGAAACCCTACGAAACTAAAGCCAAAACCAACAAATTCTTAAACTAGGGGTTATCGGAGGGCATCTCAGAAAATACAGATAGATTAAATCTCCGAAAAATAGCCAAAACAAGCTATAGTGTCATCCACTTTCATGGCCACTGCTGCAGGGATCGCAGCAAGAATTAACCTGTAATAATGCCTTCTGCTTCCAAAGCTGCTGCTGCTAAAGTCCTTGGTGGTGCTTCTTCTATCCAATAGCAGTCGTGTTGTTGTGCTTTTCCCTCTTGTGCTAGTGTGTGAGCAACTTGGTTGATCTTCCGATGAACAAACCTGAACTCAATGCATTCAAAGTGGTCTGCAATAGATTTGATATCATGAATAAGTGGACCAATCACAGAACAATCCTTTGACTTTGAGCTTATTCTCTTTATCACTGCAATGTTATCCCCCTCAATAATAACATTGTTGAAGCCTAGGTCTTTTGCATAATTCACCGCCTGCAAACATGCTAAAGTCTCAGCAACAAAAGCATCAATAACATGGGTATGATGAGTTACACAGGAAGCCATTATAAGCCCTTCATGATTCCTTCCAATCACCGCTGAGACAGATATCTTTGTATGTATATCGAGGCAGCGTCAAAATTAAACTTTATCAGGTTCTCTGCTGGAGCTTCCCATCGTCCTTCACGTTCCATTATTCCCGGGGGACTGGCTATGTTAACCTCTTCATGTTCTCGGATGAACGCCCTGATAAACGCCTTTGTGCTATGTATTGATGCTATGGAACCCTCATGAATTAGCTTATTGCGTTCATACCACACTGCCCAATATATCACCATTAGCACTATTTTTCCGTTGAGTTTAACCTGCAGTAAAAATGTGCCAACCATTCTTCCCAGGTGAAGTTTTGAATTGTCCCTAAAAATCGGACCAAAGCCTAAGAAAATACATATAACAAAATTATTACAGAAGTTTAACCGAATATCGAATCATACTAAAAAAATTAGCATGATCCTAAGAAGACAAGATACATGACAACATTAAAACTTTACTTGTAGAATATTTTTTCAGTTACTGTGTACTATTAATTTGTTGACATCATTATTAATTTTATTTTTTAAATTTACTATAATTCTAGAAGAGTTTAAATTTAACTTTTTTTTTGAATATGCCGGTGCGATGCAAGGGTAGCATCTGTTTAACTTTCTAAGTCTTTTTAAAGACGGCACAAGAGAATGACAATACTGGTGTTCGAACCCGGGTCCCAAAAGATGATAAACATCTACCTTTGCCACTAGGACACAAGGAGATAAGCTTAAATTCAACTTCTTTGAAACTACTATTAGGCTTTAAATATTACTTCATATACATGGTGTTTATTGTAAGAATATAAGGGTAATTATTTGATACACACAAAAGTCTTAATTTTAGGGACTTAATTTAAAGTATATAGTTTAGGGGTTTAGGTTTAGTAGTTTAAGTTTTAGTAGTTGTGAGAATTTAGGGTTTATAAGTTAAAACGTAAATCATCAACATAGTACCTTAAAACATAAAACCTTAACCTATAAATCTTAAATATTAACACTAACCCCTAAATTCTAAACCATTATAGCATACGCCATAAAATATGTCCTAAAAATCTATAACTAAAACATTTGTGAAATTTTTTAACCGTCAATATATTAAATATAAATCATAACATATAATAATTGTTCAAGTCTTAGATACTCGTCTAACAAAAATAAAAGGAGAGATTGCCCACTTAATGGTCATCACTAAATCTAATTCGGATCTATTGGGTCCACTCTCACTACATCGATCACCCTTGCAACTCCGTTACCGACAAATAAATACATTCGAAATTAGAAAATTTGGTCACTATTCAACATTCGAGTTAAATTTGACAGTCCATGTGGGAATTCAAATGTAATTCATGCGGATAGGGGTGAACAAAACTCAACTCAAATCGAAAAATTTAATATTTTGTTTAATTTCGAGTTATTTGACTTGAAGTATTCAAGTTGTTCGAGTCAACTCGAGTAACTCGAAAAAAAATTTGAGTTCGAGTCGAGTTGAAATTTTCTCAACTTGAAAAATCGAAAAACTAAATTTTACAGTTTTGCAATCTAGTCCATGATTTTATTTTTCTTCAATTTCTTCTTCATTTTAAGTCCATTTTTGACAAAATTTGAACCACATATTCCTAAACCAACTTAGAATACTTATTTATCTTCAATTTATATTTTTGAAAATAATTTTCATATTTTTTCAATTCAGCCCCTTAACTTTGTATGATTTTTCATTTCTTCAACCCCTCATTCGTTTTAAGTCAAATTTTGACCAAATTTGAACCGTATGCTCCTAAACCACTGTAGAATACATATTTAGCTCTAATTCATATTTTTTAAATTAAAATTTCAACTTTTACAATTTAGCCCCTCAACTTTGAATGATTTTTCATTTCTTCAATTCTTCTTCGTTTCAAGTCTATTTTTGACCAAAATTAAACCACATGATTTATTAACACTATATAATATCTATATAACTTTAGTTCATATTTTTAACAAATGTATTCTTTTTTTTAATGTAGTCTTTTAACTTTATATTTTATTCAATTTGATCATTCAACTTAATTTTTTGTAATTTTTTTCGTTACATCAATTCATTGACTCATTTATACTCCCATCAATACTTTATCCCACAAATTTCCTTATTTAAAAATAATATTATAAATATATTTTAGAAGTTTAGATGATATTTTTTATTAAATAACATTACAAATCTTACTTATACATGTGAAAAATAATATGAAGAAGTATATATATACATACATATCTTATATGATTAGAGAAATTCGTTTAAATTAGAACTAAATTGTACTATAACATGGTAAATAATTACAATTAAATTTGTATAGAAACTCGAAAACTCGACTCGAATCGAAAAAATTTCAAATTAAGTTCAAGTTGTAAAATATGACGCGTCAACTCAAATAGCTCTAAATTTTTTGACTCGACTCAATCGAACGCTCACCCTTACACGCTGACATATTACTATTTATCTTATAACTGAATGTTAACTTGTAATTAATATCTTTATTGAAAAACAACATTTCAGACGTTTTTTTTAAAGTAAGACTTAAATCGAATTAAAAAAAACAAAGATTAAATTTAACAAAAAAACAATAAAAGTCAAATTAACAAAAGAAATGATACTTATTATGAACATAATTTCCCTTCCTCCTCCTCTAAATAAAACTTGTTCAAAAAATAATTAACAAAAGAAATAAAGATCAGTAGATAATCCATATCGATTCCATTATTTTATTTATAAGAAAAATATAAATTAACATAGTATTACAAATGATTAATTTTATAATTATTTGTATTTTTTAAATGCATATATAATTGAACTCGCCTACTACAACACGTCACGCGTTCACATAGATAATTATTACAACAAACTTTGCAACAGTAATCTTATTCGTTCAAGTAATAAAAACAAGTAAAGGATGATTCACGTTGTAATTTTTAATAGAGATTCCTCCTTCTGACGCACAAATTTTTGGAATGCGAAAATTTTAATCGCAAGGGGCTCTTTTTGACTTCAATAATTCAACAACTAAAACGTTTAAAATATGTTTTCTCTCTCTCTCTAAGTACCTAACTTTTTTCTTTTCTGCTCGCCTTTCACCTTTATATATTTATACACGTGTAAAATTTATCTGTTCATATTTTTTCTCAACTCTTTGATAAAACATACATTTTTTACACGTAGTTGTTTGAGCTCGAGTTTCTTAAAATGAACATCATCTTCTTTTTTTACTGGAGTCTAGAGCCACTCATTGGATTCAACTTGAATATATATATGAAATAAGATCCAATTATACAGTGTAATTTTTTTTAACATTTACATGTTTTTTGGATCTTGGATGAGTGAAATAGATGACTGAGATTAACACTTGAACAACGTAAGAAATTAATTTGAGCCATCCAAAAAAACATATAAAATTACGAGCCTTCATTATGTGTAAGTGTATTATATCGCTATATATGTATACACATATATCAGTTTGTTTAGTGAGATGAGAGAATGTCTCTTAAACAAAGTTAGGATTCGATCTTAACATTTGAATATAATAAACTGAGTTAAAGAGTTTTCATATTATCCAATTCAGATTAATCAATTAATAAATTAAATATTAATTGGTCTAATGAGAATTTAATTATCCTATGCAAATGTGATGTTCATATGAATCGTCTTTATATTGAAAGAATTCATATGCTTGATTTTATAGCTCAAAACCAAAATCTTCTCTGGTTTTAGTTCAAAGCTTGTTGCTAACCAGACATGGCGGAAGCTCAGTTACAACTCGTCGAAATCACAGGTAAATCTGTCTGAAAACAACCGTCTTACAGTCGTTACAGAGAAAGTCAACGACATGTCCGAGCTGCTTGTAATAATTCGTGATCTGTATTTCATTTTTCCATTGTTGCAGAGCTAGAAACTAACGATAAAGAGAGTTCAGTTGAACAAGAAAGTCGTATCGGCCGCCGGATACGAAATTCTCCGTCAAGGGAGTACAAATGGTGGCTTCGTACGATTCTTTATACGATCTTTCTCATTTCCGGCCAAGCATTGGCTACGATTCTGGGAAGGCTTTATTTCGAGAAAGGTGGCGGCAGCAAATGGTTAGCAACATTGGCTCAGATCGGTGGTTTCCCGGTTTTAATCCCTTTGTACTGCTTCATCCTATGCAGGAATCTCGTGCCGGACGACGAAACCGGCTCGGATTCGCCGCCGTTTAGGGTGGCGTTCGTGAAGGTTTATGTTCCCCTCGGGCTACTTGTTGCCGGAAGCAGTTTTCTTTTCTCCGTCGGCTTACAGTATCTCCCGGTTTCAACGGTGACGCTCATTTCAGCGTCGCAGTTAGCTTTTAACGCCGTCTTCTCTTATTTCCTAAACTCCCAGAAATTCACCGCCGCCATTATCAACTCTCTGGTTCTCCTCACCATCTCTTCCGCTCTGCTGGTCGTAAACAACAGCACCGAGAAGCCCGCCGGAGTCTCAAAAGCCCAGTACGCAGCCGGGTTCGTGTGCACCGTCGGCGGGGCTGCACTGTACGGCTTGCTGCTCGCGTCGCAGCAGCTGGCGATCCGGAAAGTACTAAAGAAACAAACTTTGAGAGTCGTGTTCGATGTCATTATATATCAGTCGCTGGTGGCGTCGATCGCCATCGTGGTGGGGTTGTTTGCCAGCGGAGAATCAAAAGGGTTGACGAAGGAAATGGAGGAATACTCGCTCGGGAAAGTTTCATACGTCATGACTTTGATTTGGACCGCCATAGGATGGCAAGTTTTCGCCATCGGAACCGTGGGGTTAATCTTCGAAGTGTCGTCTCTTTACAGTATCTCCGTCGGCACCGTCGGTTTGCCGATTGTGCCGGTGCTCGCCGTCTTCGTTTTCCATGACAAAATGGACGGGATCAAAGGGATGTCCATGGTGTTGGCCATTTGGGGCTTCGTTTCGTATGTGTATCAACATTATATGGATCATAAGAAATCGAAGATCGAGAACCGGATAGCCAGTGAGATGGCGGACGAAGAAAGCTTACCGGCGGAGGTTCATCCGGCAGATAATAGAGCTTAGAAGCCTATTTCCTTGGCGTCCGATTTCCATCAACTGTAACTATGTAATATGTTTACTTTTCTCTACTGTTTTGTTGTTTACCTCTGGCAATCTGTTGACTAAAAGGTTAATGATTAAGATGGAAATTGAAGCACCAAGTTCATAAAAAATTAAGGGGTCGATTGTAACTTGATACCAACCAATTTCAATTTTTATATTCGAAAGTATGACTTTATACCTCTAATTTTGTCCTTAAACTATTATATCCGTTTTTCTATTTTTGATACTTAAGTTCTTGTTTATCTTAGTATTTAAAAAATTGACATCATCTCAATTTATGTCAAAGTGTTTAGGCTTAATGAACCAATCAGCCCCTAAAATATACACAAAATACCGAATTGTCCTTTAAAATATTTTTTTGGACGTTTTGTCTCCTGAACTAAAAATTATGACCTCTTTTGGCCCCTTCGTCCAACGACGTTAAAAAAATTTACGGACCAACCAGAACGTGCCACGTGTCACTAATAACAAAAAATAAGCTGACTTATTTAAAGGGGTAAATTACACGCTAAGTCTGTAAAATTTTTATTTTTGTTCAATTTAGTCCTAAAAATAGTTATTTAACCCGAATTGGCCCAAATTGCTTTCGAAATTTCATAAACTGCTCCAATATTTTAAATAGGCTGATGTTTTTGTTCAATTTAGATCTCAAAATCTTTATTTAACCCACAATTGACCCCTACTATTTATAATTTTTATAAATTAGTTCAATTTTTTAATATGTTACTTTTTTTGTTCAATTTTGTCATCAAAATCTTTATTTAACTCACAATTGATCCCTACTACTTTATAATTTTTATATTTTAGTCCAATAACTTAAATATAATTATATTTTTTGTTCAATTTAATCTTAAAATCTCTATTTAACCCAAAATTGACCCATATTTCTTTATAGTTTTTTATAAATTAGTCCAATATTTTAAATATAATAATATTTTTGTTCAATTTAGTAAAAAAAATTGACCTGAAAGTGAGCCCAATTTCTTTCTAATTTTTATAATTTAGTCCAATATTTTAAATACATTTATATTTTTTCAATTCGGTCCAAAAAATCTTTATGTAACCCGAAATTAACCTCGATTTCTTTCTAAGTTTTATAAATTAGTCCAATATTTTTAATATGCTGATATTTTTGTTCAATTTAGTCCTCAAAATATTTATTTAACCAACAATTGATCCCTACTACTTTATAATTTTTATAATTTAGTCCAATATTTTATATATAATTATATTTTTGTTATATTTAGTCCTAAAATATATATTTAACCCTAATTGACCCATATTTCTTTATAATTTTTATAATTTATTCCAAATTTTTTAATATAATCAAATTTATTCCAATAAGGGTCAATTTCGGGTTAACTATATATTTTAGGACTAAATAGAACAAAAATATAATTATACTTAAAATATTGGACTAAATTATAAAAATTATAAAGTAGCAGGAGTCAATTATGAGTTAAATAGAGATTTTGAGGACTAAATTGAACAAAAATATCAACGTATTAAAAATATTGGACTAATTTATAAAATTTAGAAAGAAATTGGGGTTACTTTCATGTTAAAATGTTTTTTGCTAAATTGAACAAAAATATGATTATATTCAAAATATTGGACTAAATTATAAAGACTATAAAGAAATATGGGTCAATTTCGGGTTAAATAGAGATTTTAGGACTAAATTGAACAAAAAATATAATTATATTTAAAATATTAGACTAACTTATAAAAATTATGAAGTAGTAGGGATCAATTGTGAGTTGAATAAAGATTTTGATGACAAAATTGAACAAAAATATCAGCATATTAAAAATATTGGACTAATTTGTAAAAATCATAAAGTAGTAGGGGTTAATTGTGGGTTAAATAAAATTTTTGAGGACTAAATTGAACAAAACATCAGCATATTAAAAATAATGGACTAATTTATATAAAAAAATAGAAAGCAATTTGGGTCAATTCGGGTTAAATAACAATTTTTAGGGCTAAATTGAACAAAAATAAAAATTTTACAGACTTAGCGTGTAATTTACTCCTTTAAAATAAGTCACCTGATTTTTTGTTTACTAGAGACACATGGCGCATTCTGGTTGGCCCAAGAATTTTTTTTTAAAACTGTTAGATGGAGGGGCCAGAAGAGGTCACAATTTTTAGTTCAGCGGGCAAAACGTCCAAAAAATACTTTAGAAGGCAGTTTGATATTTTCTATATACTTCAGGGGCTAATTGGGTCATTAAGCCAAGTGTTAATAATGTTATAGAAAAAGTTTAAACACATAATAAATGTATTTTCATCTTTGTTCTTTCATATTTTCTTACGTTATAAGTTCCAGACCCACTAGAAGCTTGTCAAAAAAAATATCAAAATTGTATATGTTTCATTTTCTATTTAGGTTTGTAAAAAATGACATTATGTCAATTTATGTCAAAAGTGTTAACAATGTTATAAAAAAAGTTTAAACACATAATAAATATCTAAATTATATGGGCAAACAGATTTAGTCAGTTGGTCAAATTGTTCATATTTGTTCTTTCATATTCTCTTACGTTATATGTTCTAGACCCACTAAAAGTTTGTCAAAAAAAATATTAAAACTGTAAATGTTTTATTTTTCTATTTAGATTTTAAATTTTTTTTGCCGTAGTAGTTAATGTTTTATTTTATTATCATTTTAAAGTTGAATCGTTCACGACTATTAAAAAATGTTGTCACTTAATAAATGCATGACATGACGCTTGATTTATTTCTTAATTCTCTTTATTTTAAAAAAAAAATCTTCATAAAGGTATATTTTTTTTTCAACGCATGTTCTCAATAATAAAATATGATGAATAAATAATATATATTTGACGTTATAAATCCTTGTGTCAAATTGGATTATCTACTTCTCAAATTTATTGTGCTCACGAAATTAAATATCTAATTTAACGAGGAAACTTATACCCTTTTGTACTTATTTTGAGTCTATATAACTTAACAAAATTATGACCACCGGTAAACACTACTTCATATTTCGTAAACCAATCCTAATTGGACCACATATGAAAACTGCAACTAGTGTCAAAATTTCACTCCTTTCTGTTATATAATTTTTGGGTAAATTAAATGGGTGACCACCTAATTATTGGGTCTGACCTGTTTTGACCATCAAACTATAAAAAATTAAAATTCGACCATCCAACTATTTAAACAGACTTATTTTGACCACCAGCCGTTATAATCTAACGAAAAGATGATGTGGCTGTTAAAGTAAAATTTGTATAACAACACATTTGATCATTGTTAGTTCATTATTATATCAATTTAATCTTAATTTCAATTTAAACAAATAAAATTAACTAACCAATCAGGCGATGACACATGTCATCACCCAATTGGATGATTTTAATCTAATTTTTATTTAATTTAATATATTTATTTTTCTCCAATCAGATGGTAACATGTGTCACCATTTCGTGAAAGGAAAATTCAAGAATAAAGAAAGTGTTTGTCATGGGGTTTAAACTCACAAACCCCATGACTTTACCACTACATCAACCCATTCTTTGTGAAATGAATTGCACCATTATATATATCGTATAATGCAGTAAATGTTAGAGAATAAAAAATAAAAATAGTTGTAAGGAGATTCGAACCTAAATCACTTTAGATGTGTAAATCTTTTTATATTTTTAAACTAAATTGAATATATATGATTTTTATATTTTCAAAATAAATTGAATATTTTTTCTTTTTACATTCATTTATTAATTTTTTTAAAATAAATGTGAAAAAGAAAACATATTCAATTTAGTTTAAAAATATAAAAAAAAAATTACACATCTAATTTCATTTTAATTCTTACTTTAACTATACGCTAAATATATTTAAAATATGTTCATATTTAAATTAATTATTTGAACTGATTAAGTGATTTGTATGGTTTTACACATCCCAATTCTCAAGTGATTTAGGTTTGAGTCCTTTTGCAACTATTTGTATTCCAGTTTTGACACGCTGAGTCCGAATCTAGTATTTATTTCACCGGAAAATATCACGAAACCCACAAACCTCGTTTGAAACTTTTTAATTTCTTTAACTTTCGATTATTTTTTTGTGGACTTTAGAGATTTTTTTTGACAAAATAGAGGTCAGATCAGGGAAGGGATCTAGAGGCAGACGTGGATGCTTAAGAAGAGAGACTGAACCCGAATCTGAACTCGAACCTCAATTGTAGCATGATGTGAGCGTTGAAGCTTTTGATGTTGGCTCTTACCCATTGTTAGATGGGTTCTCAAGTTTGGAGCAAGCTCTGCAAATTATACAAGGGTTATGGAATTTGCAAACTCCATGTGAAGCTGGCGTGTGAAGAGGTAGACCTGGCATTTGGGGCACTCAAGGACAAGAATCTGCAGCACAAAGACAAAGATCTACATGTAATTTTAAAAATGTTTATGTGCCGAAATTTGTAGTTCTACAACCTAAATGTTTTGATGGGCAGCAACATGATATTGACTACATGACATCAGTAATGTTAACAGCATCCATCTCAGGTCTTATATTTTCGGGCGGTGTTGGGGGAGTTGGTCTTATATCTTCAATGAACCGCGTCGAATGACTCTATATCATGATGATGACACACACGATGAATAGAGTGTGGATGTGAGAGAAGGTGACGATGATGATGAAGAAACGTTGATTCAGCCTCGAGATCATCGTGCTCCGCGACGCTATGATCAGGCGTATTTAAGACACCGACAAAGTCTAAGGCCCAAGAGAGGAAGAGAACCAAAAAAAAAGAAAATAGATAAATAATAGAAAAAACTCGTCGTCTTTTTAGAGCTTTTAACTAAGCTTTCCAGAAATTTTCCTCATTCATAAGTATTGAAATTGGTGTCCAATTCAGTCACCATGTTTTAAAAATATAAATTTTTGAATGAATAAATGATTAACTTTTTAAATAAATTTACTCACTGGCCATTTTTGCTAAAAAAAGATTATATTAATAGTTTACGAACTGGCATTGCATGAAAACTGAATTTCAAGTGTTTAAAAAATAAATGTATTTAATACATTTTGCATAGTTTAATGTTCAATAAATAAGTAAGAAATTTTATACATTTATCAGAAACAACAGTTACAAATAAATATAATATATTCGTGCAACATTGTACTCTTGAAGCCTAACCGCAACATTACGCCCTTGTAGTCCAAAGACAATATTTGAGTTTCATCATGAATAATGTTGTAAAGAAAACTTCGTGTACATAATTCATGTTACACAGTTGTCATACCATTCATCACTTGCGAGAGTGATATAAGTCACGGTACAATTGGAGTTGGCAATATAATTTGTTGCAACCCCATACCGGTTAAATGGACGGCTTTGCATGCACGGCTGCATGACATACATTTAAGAGCCTTATATCATTGTCAAAGACTTTCGTTTGTAGGCCTTTGACATTTTTACGGCAGATGACTTGAGTGTAAATGCTCTTAAAGATATAGTTATGCGACGGATTATACATCATAATTAATGTTGCAAGAATAACTTTGTAAAAGTGAACGACACATTTAAATTTTTTCAATTTTTTTTTATAACTTTAATAGATAGTTGAATCGAGAAGAAAATTGATATATAAAAACGTAAAATAAAGGTGTGGCATGTAAGAAAAGATTTAACATTTATAAATATTTTTGTATAAACGAACATCATTTTTCACTGTTATCTACAGGGGAATATACACTTATACTCGATGTGCATGTAGCGCGAGTTATAAATGTTTTGTATAAACGAACATCATTTTTCACTGTTATCTACAGGGGAATATACACTTAAACTCGATGTGCATGTAGCACGAGTTATAAATGTTATATTCCTCTAAAACATGCATTTGTAAAACTTGATAAAGGTAGAAATAATATGTAGAACTCGCTGTGCGTGTACGCAGGGCCGTCCCTAGGCCAGGGCAATAAGGGCGACGGCCCAGGGCCCCAACTATACACAGGGCCCACATCTAAATATGTTAGAATATGTTTATTAGGAATTTGAAATAAGTTTAAAGAAATTTGAGGCCCATAACAATAATTATATATATATATATATATATATATATATATAATGCTGGAATAAAATTCTGCATGATGTGGGCCCACACTATTATTGTAGGTAAAGGCTGCACGACAAAATTAAAAAATGACTGCATGGCAGGCCCACATTATCATTAATTTTTTTTGGGATTATTCAATTTTTTAGTTTTTAGAACCGTTTGATTCTTGAACTTGTTTTTTTTAGTTACAAAGAGTTTAACTAAAAAGCAAATCTCAAATAACCAATCTAATACCATCATTATGTATTGTACCGATAACTTTTCTTCTGAAAAAAATACCGTTAGTTTATTGTAAATTGTAATTAGTATAGGTTTTAAGATAATTATTAAGCTTTTAATAATAATTTATTTTTTTAATAAGAATAAAAATTTTAAACACACTTATAAATAATTTTTTTTATTGTTCTTGTTCTTCACATCTCACTTTTTCCTCACTTTTCTCTCTTTCTTATGTTATTTTCTCACAATTTAGTTTAGTTTTTATATATAATTTTTATTTGATATTTCAATAGGGCAAAAATTCATATATTCAAGGAGATTGCATCTAAAAATGCTCGTAGAAATTGTTTTGTATGAGTAGTTGGATGTTTAATAAAATTTAATGATGTTTTTCATTTGAAATGTAATGTATTTATTGGATAATTTTTTATTATAATAAAAAAATATAATTTACAAATAAATTAATTTATTTTTGCAAGCTCTTATAATTATTATTTTTCAATAATAAGTAAGGGTTTTCAAATTCAAGTACCGTACTTTTGGGTACCTGAAGTGCTGGATACCCGGATCTCTAAGTAGTATATTTTTTGCCTGTATTTAGTGGGTACCCGCAAAATTGGGTAATAGGGTACCGATTCATTTTTAATTTTTTTTTAAATCGCTTAATTTTTTTAAAAAAAGTTTATAGTATATAATCTAAACATAAATATTGGTGTTTACAAGTTAATTTTAATCGGAAAAATCGAGTATCATGCCATTTGTGCTTGGAGTTCATCACTACAATGGAAACAACATAGATTTAAACACTGCTTGCGGCAAATATTTCAGAGTATGCTGCCTTAGATCGACCCTTGTGACTCCAATATCATTAAGAGCATGAACGATGATCACTAAGCTACAGGTAGAAAATTATCTTCCTAGTTTTGTTTTGATAGTTTCTATTTTTAGGTTTCTGGAAACATCTTTGTTGCTAAAGAGAAATTATATAAAACTCTTTTAGAGGGTTTGATGTGGGACAGTTCCCATGTATTAGTATTTTTTGAGTGGATTTATTTTATAAAAAAAATATATGATACAAATATAAAAGAATTTTGGGATTTAAATATAGATTTAGGGTAAAAATATTAAGGAATTTAAAATAAAAATATATTTATATATATAGTAAAAGCAACGGTCGGGTACCCGTTAGGAAAAAATCGGCCCAAGTACATGGGAAAAATAGTGGGCCGGGTACCCAGCCCGATCGAGTGTTTTTTAAAAGGAAAATACCCGGTTTTAAGAGTTCGGGTTGTCGAGTCATTGGGTCGGGTTAACCGTGTCTGATATTTTTGCACACCCCTAATTATAAGTGTCATATTTTTTTAAACTCGCCGTGCGTGTATGGCTAGTTCACTGTAATGGTGCTACTCCGGGAAATATAGACTTTTGAATGCTATTTTGGAGAATTTAGGATTAGGGGTGCTAGTTTTAGAGATTCACCAAGAAAATGCATCTTATTTTGTTGGCTTAAATTAAAAAAATGCTCAAAGTATACCTCTTTTAAATTTTAAGTGTCTAAAATATTTTTGGCAAAATGACAAAAGATGCTCCCAACGTTTGCATGTTTTGTCATTTAGCCACCTATTCTTTTTTTGGTCCAAATATGCTCCCAACGTTTGTTTGTTTTGTCATTTGGCCCTCTATTCTTTCTTTTGGTCCAAATATGCCCCCAACGTTTCATTCGTAGTCCAGATATGCCCTCAACGTTTCAATTTGGTCCAAATATGCCCCCGTTAGATGGAAACTGTCAGTTAACTGACGTTCAACAGCTGATGCTGACTGGACTTGCCACGTATTAAGATCTGCTGATGCCACGTCAAAAAAATTTTATAAGCCGTTGATCGTTAGTTGATTGACAGTTTACATCCAACATGGGCATATTTGGACTATGAATGAAACGTTGGGGGCATATTTGGACCAAAAGAAAGAATAGGGGGCCAAATGACAAAACAAGCAAAGGTTGGGGGTATATTTGGACCAAAAAAAAAGAATAGGGGGTCAAATGACAAAACTTGCAAACGTTGGGGGCATCTTTTGTCATTTTGCCAATATTTTTTTTGTAAAGATAAGTGGTTAAAGTTTCAATCCTTATAATTTTAAGTGTTTGATCATCCGTAACCGTTTAAAAAAATTATTGTCCGATCAAAATGAAACACATTGTAGGAATACTAATTTTTCTATTTTTTGAAAAAAAATTTAAAATTTTAAAAAATTTCAAAATTTTCAAAAACCTTTAAATTAGTCCCTAAATCCCTAAAAAATTAAAACCTCAAATCTCCAATTCTTCACTGCAGCCATCGCCGACCTTATCCTTTCAATCGCCAGACCCAACCGACCATTTTTCCTAACGTGTCGTCTCCGAAAACTAACGAATTGTATACCAATCAAACGACTTTTTAACATTCAACATTCAATTAGCACATCGTTCACCGATTTTTGATGACAACACATTAAGGGAAATGGCTGACTGAGTCCGGCGACCGGCTGCGACATTGGTGAAGATTTGGGAATATAAGATTTAAGAACTTGATGACTATTTTAAAATTTTTCATAATTTCAAAGATTTTTTTAAAAAATTTAAATTATTAAAAAACAAAAAAATAATTAAAAATCATAAATTAAAATATGATATGTGTCAAATTTTTATTGGTTAATAGATTTATTTTAACAACAATTAACTGTCGGACACCTAAAATTATAACAATTAAAATTTTAAACACCTATTTATATAAATTTAATAATGATATAGTTTAAACACTTATTTTATATTTGAGCCAATTTTATATTTTTATTCTTCTAACAATCATTGCAGTTATCAATTAATTCAATAATCACATCATTAAAGTTGTCGTTATTAGTATTATTTTTCTTCTAAAGATTATTATATAAAAAAACATCCGTTTGTCCACGTGTCTGATAAGAGTTGAATCAACTTTCTTGAAATAATATTATATTATAAATATAATAAACCTGATAATGACGTGTATGGGCACACTCCTTGGGAACCTAAAAATATCTTTAGTTGTTATAACTTATATCCTCCCTCCTAACTTGGATCTCTGCTTCTGAGGAACGCCCTTCGTCTTCTAACATGGGGTTAGCTGAGCCATTCATACACCCAATCACAGGTTAGTCAGCTTTATAAGCAAAATGAAAATTTTTAGTTTGGTATAGTTCTGTATTCATGTAGGAAAACAGAGAAACACTGGTCCATGCACCCTAAGTGATTTCTTTATGTGATTTTCTTACCAGACCAGGAGACGGAAGAGCCAACGTCGAAGGAAACAACAACGAATCAGTCCGGTAACTATAAACGATGGCTACGGATTGGTTTGTTTACGCACTGTGCACTTTGTGGCCAATCAGGGGCTACATTGTTGGGAAGATTGTACTTTGAGAAAGGTGGAAACAGCCAATGGTTAGCAACACTTATGCAACTGGTAGGATTCCCAATTCTCATTCTTTACTACTGCTTCTCGCCTCTCAAGAACTCGACTGCAACCAGTTCCGGCACAAGTCCCCCACCGTCCGCCGCAGTTCTTGCATTGGTGTATGTCTCCCTCGGCCTACTTGTAGCAGCATTCTGCCTTCTTTACGCAACTGGGTTGCGATACCTTCCCGTGTCTACGTATTCACTCATTTGTACATCACAGTTAGCTTTCAATGCTTTCTTCTCTTATTTTCTCAATTCACAGAAGTTCACTCCTTTGATAATCAATTCTCTAATCCTTCTCACCATCTCTTCTATCCTACTTGTCTCCCATGAAGACCCTTCAACCCCTAAGAGTGTATCGAGAGGGAAGTACGGGATCGGGTTCATATGCACCATCGCCGCATCAGCTATGAACGGGTTGGAGCTTTCTTTAGCACAGTTCTGCTTTCGAAAGATCATAAAAAGAGAATCATTTTCAGCAGTCATGGATATGATAATCTATCAGTCACTAGTTGCGGCAACCGCGATCGCGGTGGGACTTTTTATTAGCGGAGAATGGAAAGGTCTAAAGGGTGAAATGGAAGAATATGAACTAGGGAAGTTATCATATATCGTGGTTTTAGTATGGATATGCATACTATGGCAGGCGTTCGCCCTTGGAAACACAGCACTGCTTTTCGAGGTGTCTTCTTTATTTGCAAATGCCGTGATGGTTTTCGCATTGCCTGTTGTTCTGATTCTTGCTGTTATCTTTTTCGATAACGAAATGGATTGTATAAAAGGGGCTGCCACGGTTTTGGCTCTATCGGGCTTTCTTTCATATGCCTACCAACAATATCTTGATGATCAAGAATCTATGAGTGAACAAAACATAAATGTCAATAGCGAAGCTTAAAAGCTTCCTCTGCTAAAGGCAATGCGTTTCAAGGTGTATCAGAAAAAATAATGATGCTAGAGCTTAAGTACTGTCACACAAGATGTACAAAAGAAAACAAATGGTCAATCAATTCAATAATTGTATGAAGCATGTGATTTTATCTGTTGTCATGAAGCAGTAAATACTAAATATTGCAAACAGTGAATTTGCCTTTTCTTCTTTTTGATATGAATTAAAATAAAATCTTTAAAAGAAATTGTATTTTCTAAAATTTACTTAATCTTCACAGTTAACAACTTTCTACACCTCCCAAAATCCAACTCACATGCATTAATGGCTCCTTCACTTTGAAGCTAAGCAAAAGCTCATTTGACACATCAGTAACGAGTCCTAACAAGTCAATAAATAAAGAAAACTCACCTCAGTGGCTGAATAGCAAGAAACTGAGGAGCACTTAATCCGGAAACCATAAGTGGTGGATCGCATTATCATGTAAGCATGTTGTGTAATCTTTGACCAGTCGGCATCCACTCTTGGAATGCCTATACTACGACAAAGGTGGGAATAGCATATGGGTAAGAACAATTGTGCAAATTGCAGAACTCTCAATTCTCATTCCTTGTCACTACTTCTCACCACCTAAAAGTTGTACTGCAAATGGGCAAGCAGTGTATAGCTTTGATGCAATCTATTGGATTCTTACACCTTCCACTATCAACATTTCCCTTTATTCACAAAAGTTACCTCTTTTTATAAGCAAACTAACTATGTCCTGATATTTGATGACTGGTCCAGCAAGCCACACCGAAGTCTCCAAAAGGAATTATGCATTTGTGTTACTACACACAGCCAGTGTCTAGTGTCTGTTTGCTGTGCCTTGATGCTTTCACTGACTCAACTCTCGTTCAAAAAGCTTATAAACAGAGAAACACATGCAAAGGTTTTTGAAATGTTGAAGTCGAAACTCACTCCTGAGAAGTTATTTGCCAAACAATTGTTAATGTGCAACAGTAGTTAATAGTGTCAACAATTCAAGATAATCATATTATATTCTATCGCTTTTTCCTTTTGGCCAAATATTATGGTCTATGTTAGGATCATGCAGCAGTAATCAACCCAACCCAACCAGGAAATACTAAATCCTAATCAAGAGGAAGCGGAGAAAAGAAAACTTTAGAATGCAGAATACAATATTTAAGTCTGAAAAATAAAAGAAAACCTCAAAGGTTAAGTACGAGTACCCATCAGCAGCAGACTCAATTCACTACATCAGGCAACCAACATAATGAGCTCGAGGGTATTTTCTCTGCAGTTGTGGCCATTGCACAAAGAATTGATCTGCAATCTGTAACTTGTAAAGCAATAGACCACTTAAAGAGAGCTTTTTTACTCTTGCAATGCTCTCAACATAAAATATGGATGACCATCTAATCCCAATCACCTGCAAAAATAATTTACAAGAAAAATGGCTAACTCCAATTTTCTTATACGTAGAAATGTTTATGCATTTAACTTCATCGTCTTTTCTTTTTTCTTTGGTGGGAAAAATTCCCTCAGTTTTATCAAAGAGAGAAAGGTAATACAAAATGAAAGGTCTTCAAAGGGAAACAAACAAACCTTGAAAATAAAAGCAATCACACATAAAGGAAAACAAGTACCAGGGCCATTGCAAAGAACCTGCAATTAAAATTTATAACAAGAAGTTTCATTTCTAGCATCATTTTTTAGTAAAAATAACAAAATTGGAAGGAAAAAAAAAGTTAAACGCAACAGAAACAGAAAAATACCACTTGAGGTCTGATTTTAATCATCAGCCACAATGCATGAACCGTGGCAACTAAAGTTGTCCAAACAGAGGTTACATATGACTGACCAACTTCCCTGCTTCTATAGATTTGCATAAACTCTGCAGAGATTCCCTTGACTCCACTCTGCTGTTAAAATAAATTTAAGAAGGAAACCTCTTATTTGACCAGGAAAATGGTTATGAAACATAGTTCTACTTCTTAATAATAAGCACAACTGTGCAAGCATTTCATCGTCCAATGTCAAACTCATTTTCAACTTTATATTTTACAAACTAATATTAGTAGAAAAGATTAAAAAACAACTACCAACAAGAGAAATCAGCCAATGAAATTTAAAAAACAAAAGAGACAAAAGATTTCGAATAATACATTAAAAAGATACTTATGTCGGTACGATATTATTGAATCTAATTGTTTAGGCAGCAGTCGGCCTAGATTTCGAATATATCATACTTCAGGGTCTGCAATTAGGATCTCATTTAGAACATTGGTTCAAATCAATGGTGATACTAACAAACATTCCAAAGAAAAGCTACTTTTACTGTAAAATGTTCACATATAAGGGGGGAAGGAAATCAATAATAATTCAACGGACTCTCACAGTCTCACTAAATAAAGATATACAAAATGTACTCGGAAGAACAAAATTCGCACTAAACAATTTGAAATCAAATGAAGAAAAAATAATAATAAACAAAATCTTAATAGCAATCAATAACAAAATGAAAATTTTAAGCATCCAATTTTACCGAATCAGCCCAAGAATTCTCCAACACGCGAGCTTTCTGAAGACTCATATTATCAGTAGCAGCGGCGATATAAAACCTCGGCGCAAACCGATCCTTTTGCAAAACTAACAAGAGATTAATCATCTCCGCCGTGTGCCCTCCTGTACCGAGAAATCATAATCAAACATCGTAAATTTGAAAGGCAAAAAAGAAAACAAATAAAACAAATTTGAAGCTCACCTGAACCTAAAACAATGAGAGTGCTGAGAGCCTGCGGCGGAGATCTTTTGTTTAGCGGCTTGCCGGTTCGGTAAATGACGTATATAACTCGGAGTACGATAATTGTTATGAAGGCGATGAAACAAGTGATTCCGAGTCTTGGAGACGAATTGGAGAAAAAACGGCCAGTGTTTTTCTCCATTTATTGATCTCTCTGTGGTAAATAAAACAAATCAGAGTGAAAGGATTTGATTTGAAGATTTTGATTATTGAAACAAATATTTATCAAGGAATATTTAGAGAGGAAGTTTAAATTGTATAATCCAGAATCAAGGATCAAAGGAATTTGGAATTACTTTTTCAAAAGGGAATTGAAAATATTAGCCCGATTAAGCAGACAATTTTGGGTTTTTGTAAAAGGTGAAGGTCATAAATCTAACAGGAAAAAACGAAAGATTGAACTTTTTAAAAGTTATAAATGAGTATTAAAATTTTGATTTTCTTATAAAATAGATACCGAATCGATAGATGTTATTAATATTTTCACGGTTGATTGATCAGGAAACAAAGCAGTAATATATTAGTTGTTATGAAACGATTATAGAATTTTGTAAATGTTAATTGTTACAAAATAATTCGCTATTTAATTATTATAAAATAAATATTACATTATTTAATTGTTATAAAAGGGTCATTAAACTATTTAGTTGTTACAAAATAGTTGGTTCTTATTCATTATGCTGCACTTTTTTTACTACTATTAGTTTTCAAGGCTTTGTTTTCAGAAGCGTTACAAATTAAAGAAAAAATTAATATTTGATACACTGTTAGTAAATTTTTTTTCTTTTCATGAGTGGATTTCAAATGATCCTATGTGTGATTTTAGGGGCACTAAACTCTATACACTAAAAATCAAACCCTAAAATATAAACCTTAAACAATGACTCTAGACCTTAAAAGATAACTATAACCCCTAAAATCATAATCTTAAAAATTAAAATACTAACCCTAAACTCTAAAAATACACTGCTTGTTAAAATTTTTGTTTTTACATCGACAGTGCATCAAATCATTTTCCTTTAAAAAATTATGAGGTTTTGTCTCAAATCTTTTAAACGAAAGAAATTAATTTTTTTTTCTCAATAAACGTTTCAAAGGAAAGGAATTAAAAGTTGTTTTTTCAAAAAATACGTTTTAGAAACAAAAATTATTTCATTCCTTTTATTTGAAACTTATCTGAAAATAAAGTTTGTAACAATTCATAACAATTAAATAGTTCAATGACTATTTTGTAACAATAAGTAGTGAAGCGTTTCTTAAAAATCAATAACAAAATTTTACAACATAACATGTAATAACCAACCATTTTGTAACAATTAAATAGTTCAATGCTCATTTTATAAAAATAAATAGTGAATTTATCATTCTGTAATAATTAAATAATTCAATGATCATTCTATAGCATTTACAAAGTTTAATGACTATTTTGTAACAATTAATAAATTACTTTAGTTGCTTAGTCAGTCGATCGTTAAGCTGTTAACGATATCTAACGGTTCAATGTCTATTCTATAACTTTAGTTGCCTATTTTGTAAATTTTAAAAATTTAATAACTAAAATAAATATTTTAAGATAGTTTAGTGATCATTTGTGAATTTTACCTCGTGTTTATATATATATATATATGTATGTGTATGTATGTATGTATGTATGTATGTATGTATGTTTTAGTAAATTTACTGTGAAATGATATTTATTTTTAATTATTTATTATAACGACATCTTCTGTTTAAGCTTGGATGAAACGAGTAACATGATTTTAGAGAGGTATAAGTGACGAAACATGATTTTTATTTTATTTTTAAGTGAAATTATCAAATTTAGAAGAAGAAGAAGAAGAAGAAGAAGAAGAAGAAGAAGAAGAAGAAGAAGAAGAAGAAGAAGAAGAAGAAATTTATTAAAAAATATTTACGTAATTACAAATAGAGAAATTTTATTAAAAAATATTTATGTAATTACAAATAAGATGGCCGGATGGACACAGCCAGGTTAAGTAGTTCAAAATTTTCGTTGCCACGACCTGAAAATTAATATCTTTCACTTGACACCTGACCCAATTCAATTTTAGATGCTATTTTATAGGGATGGCCATAGATCAGGTTGGATCGGGTTTTTGGCTGATCCGCACCCGACCCAAAAATTTAACACTTTCATTTAAACTCGACTCGACATTTTATGATGTTTTATATGGCCTGAACCTGAATTCTAGAGTAAAAACTCGAATCCAACCGATTTGACCCGACATAAATAAAAAAATGATTAACTTTCATTATTATTTGATAAAATAGGGAGCTAATTAAAAAAATACAAATAGAGAGAGCATTATAATAATTACTCAATTTTTATTAGACAAAATAAATAGATAATATATATATATATATATTAATTGAAAGAGAAACCAATCAAAGCAAGCTGAAAAAAGCCAAAGAAACTAATATATTAATTAATTTATTAACCGTCATTGATGTTAAATTTAATTTTGAAAAAAAGTTTATTGTTACATCTCTCAAGTAAAATCAAATATCTAAATATTGTTATTGTCAAAAGAAAATATTAGTTTTGTGAATAAATTAAATTAAATTAAAAAATAATTCGATAATAAATTTTTATAATAATTAATTTAAATTATTTTATATACAAATAATTATATAAAAATATTTGTTCATCATTTTCCCACACTTTTTTTCCGGTACTAGAAAAATTAAAAGTAAGACGATTGAAAAAGGAACGATTAAAGACCATTAAATTGTTCATCGTTTGTTCCACACTTTTCTTCTAGTACTAGAAATACTAGAAGGAATACGATTAAAAATCAATATATTGTTCATCTTTTTTTAACATTTTTTTTCTCTTCTCTCGATTTTCCCTTCAACTGATCACATGTCGTGATGTTGCGACTCTGTGCTTAAATCAGAAGAGGTGAACTGTCAAAAAATTATAATCATCTATTTTCACCATTAACCATTATAAATATTAAAAAAAACTTGTTAAATGACATTATTTTTACAGGATTAATTCTCGTATTACATTAGACAAATATTGATATTTAGAAAAAAAACTAATAATTGTATTATCCTAACAAACAATTGAACACTAACACCAGATCACTACAATTCTCCTCCCTTGGATTAAGATAAGGTTACAAACCACAAACACTCACACGTGACAAAACGTTCAATCACCACATATAGACACCAATTCCTTTTCAATAAAATAATAAAAAAATGAAATATGTTGGTTTTTATTTCAAAAAATTAATAAAAATATTTAAAAAACATGTTTTTCAGTAAATTTTATTGATTTTTAAGTAAGATTAAAGTTTGAATTATAAATAGAATAAATTAGATTTAAAATTCAATCCACAATAAACTTTTTAACATATAATTCGAATTAATTAATAAATTATATACCATAATTATATATAAAAAACCCATTATCTTCTATAAGATATCATCGGAATTTAAGATACTTATCTTATTATCAGCATTTCAAGATATTTATTATATATATTTTTCATTTTTTTTTGTAACGCCGAGCTTTTGGTTCCCGGCAGTAAGCTATCCTTGCGCCAAAGGAAACGGTTTATTCTTACTCTCTCTTTAAACGATTTTTCTCACGCATTTCAAATTAACAAAAATCATAAATAATTAAAGAGAAAAATGTCTGCGAAGTTATCGACCTGCTTTTTCAGCTATGGCGTCTGCAGTTTGAATCACAATGATAATAATAATTATAAGAAGAATCTAAATATGAGACTGTTGCTTTTGCCTTCCCCTCGCTTTCTCCCAGCTTCTTGCAAAATGCGGCAACGTAATCTCAGGTATTTTCTCTGTTTTTTTAAAAGATCGATTTTACACTCTCTTTTTTTGTTTAATCCGTTGTTAAGGTTAAGGCACTGTTTCGATATGATTTTGAGAATTTTTGTATTGAAGAGAACTTCGTTTGGTTTAAATTTAGTAAAGGCTAGGTATTATTTTGCTAGAAATTTGATTTTTCAGTGAAAATTGATGGCGCGGATTAGTAAATCGCATGGTTACTGGTTAGTAATTGAGATTGACTAATAATGACTGTGATAATTGGTATTTATTGAACAGTTCGTTGTTAACTGTCGATTTTTACATCCTGTAAATATATTAATCAACGCTGGAGTATGCTTTTCTGTTGATATATGATCCACTTTTTTTATGTTTTTATTGATTTTTATGCAGTGCTAATCATAAAAGGCAACGAGGGAAGAAATCTCCCCCTGAGCAAATTCCGATAAGTGCAGAGTTGCAGCCGATTGGCGATGAGGAATCCGAACCTGAAAACTCTGTCATAAATGGTGTTGAAATGGAGTATTTTGTAAATCATGGAACTAATTGTAAAGATGATGTTGGCGTTGTGACAGATGTAGAGCATATCGATGGACATAATCTGGGCACTCTATCTGTCTCTGCCGTCGAGACTAACGGAAATGTGGAGCATATCCATGAACAGATTGCAAACGGCCTCATGCTGCCTGCTGTGACAAAAGCTTTGGTACTCTCATTTACCAATAAGTCTAGTGAATCTGGACTCCGGTTGTGTTGCTTGGTGCTACTTTTTTTTCTTCGTCTATATCGATATTTTAATATGATTTGTTCAGCTTTTTTTTTTACTTTTACTTAATGATGAAGTGGAAGAATATTTGAACACATTTACCTTTTTTTAATTTTTGTGTCCAGCAATTATAGTAGTTATGGGTTCTCATTAATAATTAAGATTCGTATTGATTTAATCCCATTCTTCAAGCAGTGATCTGAGTTCTTTGCTGATGCATTATCTGGTAGAGTTATATCAGGTCTTGGAAGAAACAATTATTTATGCAACTATTAAATATACGTGGTCATATGCTTCATTATTCTGTTTTCTTAATAGGAACTATGTAAATTGAAGGTTTAAACATATCATTGCCATTTTCTCTTTCGCAGGCCATAAACGTAGATGGTGGACAGCAGCTCTCAGGTGTTCATCGAGAGGACCTGATAGGCATGATAAAAAATGCAGAGAGAAGTAGGATATCTTGCTATTAAGAAACTGTTGAATTCATATCAATCTAGTACACATTTTGGTATGCACTTCTATATAACATCATTTGTTTCTAAATATGTAGATATCCTTCTTCTTGATCAAGCTCGGGTTCATGCACTAGAAGATCTTCGTGAAATTCTTGGTGAGAAGGAAACATTGCAAGGGGAAATTAACACTTTAGAAATGCGATTGGCAGAGGCTGATGCACGGATAAAAATCGCTTCCCAAAAAAAGATGCAGGTTGAGCTCCTAGAAGGTCAGTTAGAGAAATTGCGAAATGAGTTGATCGCCAGGGGTGAGCTTGAACTGTATGAGAATCAAAATGAATTTTTGAACAAGGAAGCGCTTTTAGAACGTGATAATCATGTTCATTATCTTAGCAAGGAGGTTGATACATTGAGGACAGAGAATCTAGCCCTAAAAGATGATATCCAAACACTTAAGTCTATGATTAGCAATGTCAAAGACACTGATGAACGCATGGTCACACTGGAAAATGAATGCTCTTTAATAGAGTCCTCAATGAAGGAGTTGGAGTCTAAATTGTTGGTTTCTCAGCAAGACTCTTCAAAAATTTCTACTCTAAAGGTTGAATACCAGGGGCTATGGGAAAAGGTAGAACATTTGCAGCACTCGCTGGATAAGGCAACTAAACAGGCTGATCAAGCCATTTTAATGTTACAGCAAACCCAGGATCTTAGAAAGAAAGTTGATAAATTGGAAGAATCTCTTGAAGAGGCTAATGTCCATAAGGTGTCATCCGAGAAAATGCAACAGTATAATGAACTCATGCAGCAAAAGCTAAAACTATTAGAGGAGCGTCTTCAAAAGTCTGATCAAGATATATATTCTTATGTCCAATTATATCAAGAATCTCTAGAGGAATTTCAGGCTACTCTTAATAGTTTGAAAGAAGAAAGCAAGAAAAGGACAGCAACTGGACCGGTTGACATGCCTTGGGAATTTTGGAGCTGCTTATTGCTTACTATTGATGGTTGGGTGCTGGAGAAGAAAATATCAAACAGTGATGCAAAGCTTTTGAGAGAACTGGTGTGGAAGAAGGATCGACGCATTTGTGATGCATATATAGCATGTAAAGAAAAGAATGAGCATGAAGTTGTATCTACATTTCTCCGGCTGACATCATCCCAAGCTAGGTACTTACCTTTAACTAGTCAATTTTGCTTCATTATTGCTGTTTCCTAACTTGTCCATTTTCTTGATCTTTAGTTCAGGGTTGCATGTTGTTCATATCGCTGCTGAGATGGCACCAGTTGCTAAGGTAAGACTTAGACCCTCATATTTGTTGTTTCCTTGTTTAATCTGTAATGAACAACCATTAAAAGTCTCCATATCTGATGTTGTTCTCTCATTGATCAGCTGACTTCTTATTTGATTAAGTATTGACTAAGCCCATAAAGAAAATAAATGTATTCATTAGATTGTTAATTTCTTTCTATGTATTGCTGATATTTTCCTGGTTCCTATGTCTTGCATATTTTTGCACCTTTTAGAATAAGACGCTATAAGTCGGAGGAACAACATTAGATTGTTAACTTCTTTTCCCTATCCTGTGTGTCGTTTCCATGTTCACCGATGCATTCTCCTATGATTATACTTTAGCTGTTATGATTATTTTTATGTATTCCCAATTTCAATTTTAGTTGTTTTGCATTTAATCATAATGGAAGACACTGCATTGTTTCCTCTAAAGTTTCATGTTTATGAGTTAATGCTAACAGAAGTACAGAGTCTACTGTTCTTTCCTTTTGGACTTAAAGTACCAAGCAATAGAACACCATCTAGGTAATCTAATACTTTATGGCATGGAAACTCTTGGAAAAGTTTGAAAACAAGTGAGCCCTTCTAAAATACCAATGAAGTTTACATCTTCATTTTACTTGTTATTCACATGCTTTGAATATGAAGTACAAGTTTACAACTTTCTTACTAATGGACATTCCTTTTAGCAGTTCTCTTAGATCTCATTTCCCTATTGTTTACCTTGATTAAACAAGCCTTAAGTTTTCCATTTTACTTTCCATGGTTATCTGAGAAATTCAGCCTCAGCTATTTCAAACATCCCTGGTGTGGCTTTCGCTTTTTGTGCTTAATTACCAAGAAAAGAAGCTCTTTGCAAAGTCTTCAGTGGAATTGTGCATAAATGCTATATGTGGTTTCAATCTGCCTGAAATTAATTGATAGTGTATAATCACCAATTTCTTTGTACCTTTGCACTGCTGAAAGGTTGCTACTTGCTACTTCGCTTGCTAGTGCATATTTGCAGTGTTGTACTTGGACCTGTATGGCTGGATAGCTGGCTGTTTTATGTGATCATAAGTGTCTCAATGGTGATTACATTTTGTTTCTGCACTCTCTTTTCTATTTATGTTAGCAGTCCACCCTTTGAATCTTTGAACACTTACTAAAATCTATCTTTAAATCTCAAGCTCTTTGTTGGTTCTGTATTTTATCTGTTTACAGAAATGATCCCTAGATTTCTAATACCGAGTTTTGAATATTCAATAGTTGGTTTGTTATTTTTGTTTCTAGCTTTTACAAATTACAGTATTATTCTACTTTCATAGTCTTACTACATGTTAGACTTTTCTATTAATTGTTCTTTTCTTTTCTTTTTTTGTTGCTATGTACTCTTAATTCAATAATTTTCTATCAGGTTGGCGGTTTGGGGGATGTTGTGACAGGTCTTGGTAAAACACTGCAGAAAAAAGGACACCTTGTAGAGATTGTTCTCCCAAAATATGATTGTATTCAATATGATGGAATTCGTGACTTAAGGGTATGCAAGCATATTTGAGAAGCACTAAGATCATAGCCCAATGTATGTTTGTGATGATTTTAGTTTACTTATTTATTTTTTTGGTACAGGCTTTAGATGTAACGGTAGAGTCATATTTTGATGGCAAACTATTTCAAAATAAAATTTGGGTTGGTACTGTTGAAGGTGAGAATTTTGTCTTTCCCTTTCAGTTCCATGTTATCTATTTGCTATGCATTCTAATGCAATATAATTCACAGGTCTTCCGGTTTATTTTATTGAGCCTCATCATCCCAACAAGTTCTTTTGGAGAGGACAATATTACGGAGAGCATGATGATTTCAAGCGTTTTTCATATTTCAGTCGTGCGGCACTCAAGTTGCTACTTCAATCTGGCAAGAAACCAGATATAATTCATTGCCATGATTGGCAGACAGCTTTTGTGGTATGGCATTTCGCCTCATGTTTCTTTTGGCACCTGATTTCATAATGTTCTGTTTACTGAAGTGTTTCTTCATTTTCAGGCACCACTTTACTGGGACTTGTATGCTCCGAAAGGTTTAAATTCAGCTCGAATATGTTTTACTTGCCACAATTTCGAGTACCAAGGGGCGGCATCTGCTTCGGAATTGGCATCATGTGGTCTGGATGCCGAGCAGTTAAATAGACCTGATAGAATGCAGGATAACACATCACATGATAGGGTCAATCCTGTTAAGGTGCTGAAAGCACTGGTTTGGCTATAAGCCGATTACAAATATCACTATTTTATGGAAAGTAGAGTTTTTTTGGTATTCTTTTTCTAATTCCCTTCTTTTTCAGGGTGCAATTGTGTTCTCAAACATAGTGACAACAGTATCACCTACTTATGCACAAGAGGTCCGAACTGCTGAGGTATGAATATTTTGTAGTTTTCTTTCAACAACATTGTCTTTTATGATTTTAAGGTTAAACTGCAAAATCATGCCCCCTAACTTTTACAGGGAGGAAAAGGCCTCCATTCAACACTTAATTTTCACTCGAGAAAATTTGTGGGAATCTTAAATGGGATTGATACCGATGCATGGAATCCTGCCGCCGATAATTTTATCAAAGTGCAGTATAGTGCTAATGATATGCAAGGGAAAGCAGAAAATAAAGCTGCCATCCGAAGGCAGCTCGGGCTTTCATCTGCTGATGATCAACGGCCATTGGTAATTGTATTTCTAAATCCCTTATCTGTTATATTAAACTATGCAAAACCATCTCTATTACTCTTTGTTTTAACCCTAATTTTCACGGAAACAAAGGTGTCTAGTCTATCTCATAGCAAGCGTATTGTGTATATAAGTTCATAACCCCAGAGATTCTTTGTCTGCTATGCCTTTTCTTTTTACTGCTTTACAGTTTTGTCCAGTTGATCTGCATCTTTTGCAGTAATTTAAATAAGGTTATAAGTCAGACCGTCCGTCTTTCCGTTACCAACTCTCAAAATTTAATTAATGTTGAGAATCTGACTTTTGTTGGAGATGGCCTTCATATCCTCATCTGATAAGAAGCTATATGATTTAATCAAACCGAATGTAAAAGACCAACCAATCTACCTCTTTCTAATATGATTTAATCAAACTGAATAACGAAAATCAACCGAGTGTACAATGTGAACGTAAGGTCACCTTTGGTTTCCAATAGCATTGCATCATAGGAGGTTGTTACTATTCTTAATCGAATACTGCCTAGATTCTTACTAGAAATCTTTTACTATCAAATAGGTGGGATGCATAACGAGATTGGTCCCACAAAAAGGTGTGCATCTAATTAAACATGCCATATATCGATCGTTGGAGATGGGCGGTCAGTTTGTACTTCTCGGTTCAAGTCCAGTTCCTCACATTCAGGTGAGTCTCTACTGCTATTTTCTGTGTAAAGTAGCTTTTAGAACATATGAACCGGCAAGGATGAGAAATTTCTTTCTGCTTGCACAAAATAGAGCAATAATAAGAACTATAAAAACCCCATTCAGGTTTCGTTTCATGTATTAAACGATAGCCGTCCATGTGCGGAGTTGCTCGTTTTATTTTAAGTTAATCATTTTCTTGTTCCATGCTTTCATTGTTCAACAACGTAAGTAGATTGAGATTCTTTCCTTTATGTTTCTTTTTTTCTTGTTTGCAGAGGGAATTTGAGGGTTTAGCGAACCAATTTCAAAAGCATGAACATGTTCGGCTAATACTAAAATACGACGAGTCTCTTTCTCATTCCATTTTTGCAGCATCTGATATGTTCATCATTCCATCTATTTTTGAGCCTTGTGGGCTTACACAGGTATGCTCCAAACTTAAGCTTTAACAATCTTGTTGAACAAAGAACAACTAGATCTAAACGTGTGTTGCTCTTAAAGGGACAACAATTTGAATATCTGATCTGTTTAAGTTTCCCTTTTCTTATTTATGATTGATATGTTCATCCAGATGATAGCAATGAGATATGGTTCGGTACCCATTGCAAGAAAAACCGGCGGCCTAAATGACAGGTGAACAACTTTACCTGAATTATGCATGTCAGTCCACTATTATGAAGTTACTTGACTGAAAAATTATAAGCTTGTTCTTTGTAATTCTCTTCTGTAGCGTTTTTGATGTTGACGACGAGACCATTCCTCGCAAAATTCGAAATGGATTTACATTCGTAACTCCTAATGAACAGGTAACTCTGGGATTCTTGACATATATTTAAACAACATTCGAACTTCATCTTGGTTGTTATTAATTATTATTCTATCCCCCTATCCCAATCACCGATTCACTTTCCGATATAATTGGTTTCGCTCTCAATCATACTCGAGTCTCGGATGTGAAAAACTGACAGGGAATAAACAGTGCATTGGAGCGTGCATTTAGCCTCTACAAGAACAACAAAGAGAGCTGGAAACAACTCGTTCAAAAGGACATGAATATCGATTTCAGCTGGGATTCTTCGGCCTCGCAGTACGAGGAACTTTACATCAAGTCCCTTTCCAGAGCAAGGGCAGCAGCGAGCACCACATAAGAGCACGCTTGGTTGAGCGGAAAAGTGAAAGGAACAATTCAACGAAGCAAGTCCGATTTGTCGACATTGGCTTTAAGTTTTGTCCGATCTACAGTCTTTAACAGTTCAAGATTCACACACTTAAAAGAGAAGATCAGTACCGTTAAAGCTGCAATGAAATCGGTGGTACTTGTTGCACCTTTCCGCACCAATTGTTGATAGTTACAGTTTATTCACACTGTATTTTTTTAATATTTATTATTAGTGACATACTCTTAATTTTTTTTCAATACTTGTTATTAGACTTGATTTTTTCTAATACTTATTATTAAAGTTCCAATTCCTTCATATTTGTTATTAGGTAGGGATATTGTCTCAAAATTTAATTTTTTAATATTTATTATTAGAGGTCCAATAGGGACATGATTTTTTTCCTCAATATTTGTTATTAAGAACATACTCTTAAAATTTAATTTTTTTCTAATATTTGTTATTAGAAATCTAATTTTTTTAATACTTTTATTAAGTCCTACTTTTACCAATATTTGTTATTAGAAACATACGCGTAAAATTTAATTTTTTTCAAATACTTGTTATTAGAAGTTTACTTTTAAAATTTATTTTTAAAATTTATTATTAGAGGTCTAATTTTTTTCTTTCTAATACTTGATATTAATGGTCTACTTTTTTATATTATTTTTTAATATTCATTATTAGGGACTAATTTTTTGATGCAGGGGGATTGATAGGAAGAGTACACAAAATTCACATTATGCTTCTAATTGATGTGCAACAAATTTACATCACACAAGCAAAGAAAAACCATAAAAATACAAATCCATTTCACTCTCTAAGCTCACTTTCCAGGGACAAAGTTGGTGGCATAGGCCCAAGCATTGTTGTTAACCGGGTCAGTAATGTGGTCGGCCAAGTTCTCCAACGGACCCTTGCCGGTCACGATGGCCTGTACGAAGAACCCAAACATCGAGAACATAGCCAACCGGCCGTTCTTAATCTCCTTAACCTTGAGCTCGGCGAATGCTTCCGGGTCATCAGCAAGACCCAACGGGTCAAAGCTACCACCCGGGTACAACGGGTCGGTCACCTCACCGAGCGGTCCACCGGCAATACGGTAACCCTCGACGGCACCCATTAAAATAACTTGGCAAGCCCAGATGGCCAGAATGCTTTGAGCGTGGATCAAGCTCGGGTTACCCAAGTAATCGAGTCCACCCTCACTGAAGATCTGTGAACCGGCCTTGAACCAGACCGCTTCGCCGAACTTGACTCCGTTACGGGCCAAGAGCTCGGGGAAAACGCACCCGAGAGCACCCAACATGGCCCATCGGCAGTGGATGACTTCGAGCTCACGGTTCTTGGCGAAGGTTTCGGGGTCAGCTGAGAGTCCGGCAGTGTCCCAACCGTAGTCACCGGGGAATTCTCCAGTCAAGTAAGATGGTGGCTCACCGGAGAGTGGACCCAAGTACAAAACTCTGTCTGGGCCATACCATGGGCTGCCGGAGGGGACGGGCTTGGTGGTTTTCCTCATGGAAACACGGCCGCTGCCTTGGATTTCGGGGGTGGACGGGGAGAACTTCACCGCCTTACCGGCGAATGAAGGGGAATAAAGAGCCATGGTAGCGGCAGACATTGTGGAGGAGATTGATTTTCCGGTGAAGGGTGGTGGTTGTTTGAAACGGGAAACAACTGAGGTTTATATAGACAGATCCGAAGTAAGGTTCCTTATCTTCGTTGCGATCTGTATCTTTCATCTCATTGGAGCTTCGAGATTCTTGCATGTCCACTTGGCACTCTTCGATCCACAAATTTCACTCAGCTGTCTGCCATTTGTTACACGTCTTAGATTTTTTTTAAAAGAATCTCAGGCTTGGCTTGGCCACCATGGAGACGAAAGTCCACTGTCACAAGAATTTCGACTAGTTTTTTTTTTTCAACCGTTGGTGTTATTCGAATAATTTATTTGGTATGTGCATTTTCAAAAAAAAAAAAAAAACTATAGTAAATGTATTAAAATGATCACATTAAAAAAATCGACTCAATTGACCACTCAAACTATTAAAATTGGATTAATATGACCATCAGCCGTTAATGGGCTAACGGAAGGTGACGTGGAATTTAAAAAATTAAAGGTATAATTATACATTTGGTCTTTACTATTTACACATTCTTTCAATTTAGTCCTAATTTAGAGGAGAAAAACAAATTTATTTTATTAGTTTAAAATTAGGACTAAATTGAAAGAATGTGTAAATAGTAAAGACCAAATGTATGATTATACCTTTAATTTTTTAACTGCCACATCACCTTCCGTTAGCCCATTAACGGTTGGTGGTCACATTGATCCAATTTCAATAGTTTGGGTGGTCAATTGAGTCGATTTTTTTTAATGTGATCATTTTAATACATTTACCATAGTATGATGGTCATTGGGTTAGTTTACCCAATAAAAAAATAAATACTACTATGTCATCACACTAAAACATTAAAAAAATTATAAAATTTCTGACCAATAATTTAACATAGAGGTTTAACAGTATTATTTAGTCAAATTAATTTTCAGATTTGAAAAAGAAAAATCAAGAATTAAAATCTGATAATTTAAAATAAAGAATTATTTTCTCAATTTTCAAATAATGGAATTCATAATTAAACTAAAGTTATAAAAGATGAAGTGTTATATTTGATACAATTATATAAAAATTTTGTTAGCAAACTTTAGAGCAAGTAGTTAAAATTTTTAAGTTGACACACTTTCTTATCTTTAGGTTGTGTTCAAGACTCAGTAGGAGCAAAGTTTCCCTTCTCTCAATTAGAAGTTGTTGAAAACTCTAAAAAATTAATGGTTTACTAAGTAATTTATACAAAAAAATGGTTCAAATTTTTAAAACGTCTTGTATTTACCGAGCTTAACAAACAATGAGTTTTTAATGAGCACAAATCATACAAAAAAATTATCAAAATTAGTAAATACCAAGTTAAATCAAACACGAATAAAATAATTTTTAAATCAAATTAAAAAAATATTTAACTCACTATCGACTCGCTCGATAAGCACTTTTACGGCCATGCAAGGAAATGCAGGCGGTCCATTTCTGAACTTGAAACAGCTGTGTGTTCCAAGCAGATGTGGTGGGTTATCCGATATGATGACAAGTGACAAAATCTCATTGGTTCAGCAAACAACACTTGAACTTGCTGGAGATTTTATACTATCAGGTCCACCCCCAGAGTATCCAATGCTGATACGTGGTGAGAGAAGTGCCACGTAGACACTGGGAATCAAATTTCCCATATGGACCAATAGAAATTCAGATACGCAGGCTTTGTTTGGTAAATAGCAATGTTAAAATTAGAGATTTAATCGGTCAAATTCGTTAATTTAGATGTTTGGTGAATAGTGAATTGTAATAGTAGTTTTTTTAAAATTAGAAGTTTTGACATAAAAATTATAAAGGTTTTTTTACCCTTAATAATAATAAAAAATCAGCTAATACAATATACTAATTGTCTAACACTTTTATACAATCAACTAATATAATATGCTAATTGTCAAACAGGACCAAATATGAAACAACTTATAAATTTGCCATAAAGGGTCTCCATTAAGTAATGATTATTGAAATTAATATGTTTTAACCCCATAATTAATGTTAGATTTATTACCTTCTTTAATTAAAAAAGTCATATTTGATAAATAACTGTTTGAGCCAAAATTAAAAATTCGAACTAATATTATATGTAATGGAAAAATACGAAACAACTTGTAAATTTTCCATAAAAGGTCTCCTTTAAGTAATGATTATTGAAATTAATATGTTTTAACCCCATAATTAAAGTTGGACTTATTACCTTCTTTAACAAAGAAACATAAAGTCCATGTTTGGTAAATAGCAGTATGGGCTGATATTATAAGTTTGACCGATTAAATCTGCTAATTTAGATGTTTGGTGAATAATAAATTATGGTGAAACTTCTAATTTTAAAAAAGTTGTTAATATGAGTATTTAAAATTAAAGATTATGACATAAGAGTTATAAAGATCATTTTACCCTTAACAATTATAAAAATCTACAAATAACTTAAATTTAACTTTTTCTATTTTAATTCTTTACACTCACGTATTTACATTGTGACATTTGTAAACTAATATTTTTTGTTTGTTTGTTATTCTCACATATTTATATTTTTATTTAAATTTAATAATTAATTAAAATGTATTAAAATAATTATATAAATAATAAATTAATATATAGATCATTCAAATATATATGATTAGTAATTTTATATTAAATAAATTATTTTTCATAATCTAATTAATATACAAAATATTGATAACTAATAAACTATTCAAAGTATCAAATATAATCATGTCATTTTGTTTGTTTAAATAATCAAACAACTATCAGCTATCAGTTAATTTTAATAAACATTTTTATACAATCGGCTAGTCAAATCAACTAATGCAATCAGCTATAAGCTAACAACTAATGTAATCCGCTATCGGCTAATCGTAAAATAGGAAAAAAAACAACTAAACAAGTTTGAGACATGGTCAAAGGAAAATGAAAGTCAAAAGTTTGACTCATACATTATTCAAACACAGAGATGGAACTAGAACCCTAATATGTTTTATGATTTATAATTTATGACCCGAATTTGGATTTATTTAAGAAATCATATACCCTATGTCGGATTTAGAGACACAATCTGGTAATGTGTTTGCCTTTGAAACATGAAAGAAACTGGAATTGGTCTGCTGTAAGGGACATGAAAGAAACTAATAGAAATTATATTTTTATAATCATCATATAACAACCATTTCATCTATGAAAACATACTATCGAATCCGAATCTCCTAGAATGTAAATAAATCCTGATCGAAAAATAAGTATATATATAAATATCACTTTAGGCTTAGCTACGTACATTTATTACAGACAACGCATGTCTTCCAATATCACCAGTACTCCTCACACATACTGACAGTTTCCATAGCCTGCAAGAACAAATTAACAATTATGAACAATATCAGACAGGAGAATAAAAAATTAAAAAAAACATGTTTTTTTAAACAGGATTAGGGTTTTACTTGGATCGGATATGGTGATGAGACCAGAGTTAGCGAAGTAACATGCATGTTCCTGACGACTGTAGGCTTGGTAGTAAGAATTCATGACAAACGGTGCATGGTTGATGAGTGTTTCGGGCTCGTAGCAGGCTCCGGTCTGCTGTATCTGCCTGCAGTTCAATCCCATGGATCCGAGTTCATCGCAGGCCGATTTTATGTTGGAACTCAGCGTCGCATCGTCGGTCGAAGGCTTCGCAACACACCATGATCTGCCCTGTTAATTGATAAAAAAAAAACATGAGAATTTGAAAATTACAGTCATATCACAATTCACAGTTAAACATTGCTGTTTTACCTGCCCATTGGCCGGCTTCAGTAACATCCCTGCATAAATGGGAATAAAATTCACAGATCAAATAAATTGTTGGGGAGTGGAAAAGCAATTTTACCATTGTACTAACATATGGTTTTACAGTTCTTAAAGGGACCTAGCCACAATTTTACCATTTATGCAATGGAAAAGAAACATACCAAAGGACAGCAGCAGCAGGAGAAGACAGAAAACTGAGAGAGAGGCAGTTGATTTAGACATTGCTCTTTGTTTTGAAATAAAAGAAATGAAAATTCAGTGAAGAAAGATGACTTGGGCAATAAGAAATGAATGGAAAGTTCATATATATATATATATATATATATATATATATAGGATGGGTACTGCTAATTCCAGACCATGATTTGCTGCTTCCACGAATTTTTCTTCTTCTTAAACATCTACTAGTGGAGTTTGGTGATAGTTTTGACGTGTGAAAAATGCCTTAAATGGACAGTTTAAACCGAGGATTTGTAAGGGCAAAACATGAAAAGCATTGGGTGTTTTTCTGTAAATTTGCCATAAAAGGTCTCTTTTTTAAGTAATGAAAATATGTTTTAACCCCATAATTAATTCTAGATTTATTATCTTCTTTAATTCAAAGGAGCTGAACAGGTTTAAGACATGGTCAAATGAAAAGGAAGTAAAAAAAGTATGAATCAAACATTTTGTCTGCCATACTCCAAAGTCCAAACGTCCAAACCTTAAAAATGAAGAATCAGCTGAATATGGGTTTGGTAAGATAAGGTTCAAAACTGCAGAGATTATTTCAGAAATATAGACAAGTTGATGTTTATTTTTGTCCATAAACTTTTTGGTGTTCGATAATCATATTAGGGTATGGCTAAACAAGAATAAAGCTTTTCCGATGATTTTTTTTCCATCCACAAAATTTCAATCCGAAATTTTATTTAAAAAACATTAAACTTCTTGTCACTCAACCTAAACGAGCAGTTTCTCACTTGAATGTCTATAATCAACAAGTCAACCATGGTTAAGTTCATGGGCGAATTCACATATGTGCATGATAGGTCAAGTGACCCACCATTAAAAAAATATGGTAAATTACATTGGTGATCATTAAATTTTTAGGGTATTTTCATTTTTTTGTCACTGAAATAAAAAAACCTTATTATAGTCATTAAACTTTTAATTTATTTTCATTATGGTCACCATTATTAATTTCGTTAAGAAATGTTGACGTAGCAGTTAAATTATCCTCCAAAAAAAAAACTCAAATTTTTTCAAATTTACATATATTATCAAGGCCAAAGTTCCGACTAACAAAACGGTAGTCAATCAATCTCAATAATAGCAAATATTTGTTTTGACATAAGTTTAACATTGAACTTCTTCCCATTCGGCCTAACAAATAATAATTTCTCACCGGAATGTCTCGAATCAACGACTCAATCACGGTTAAGTTGGTTTCAAGTTTTTGAAATTTTTTGCCCTTTGGAAAGAAAAAAAAGGCAAACAACACCTTTGATATAAAGTACATAGGAGAATGAGAATCAAATCTTGATAATTATGACCATATTGAAGAAAATAGAAAGTTTAATCTGACAGATAACTTCCCATATCATATAAAGAAGTAAATGGTTTATTGAGATATTGATAGTGATATACGCCATTACCACAATAGAGAGGAAAAAACCCACAGCTTTCACAATTGGTGCTTTCTATTTGTGCAATTGGGCAAGCTGTTCTCAACAAGACATGAAACCACCGACCACCAAGGAGAAAACCATGTCCTCTTCTTAATTTCAATACATGTAAATGTAATCCCACTACACCTTTATGTTTCTTTCTTAATTTGCCAATGACTATTGAAAGTTGCATATGGTCACTGAATTTTTATTATAATCATAAAAGATATCACAATTACAATACATTCAGTAAAAAAAAATAAAGAAAAATAAAAAATAAAGAAAAGTAAAAAATTTCTATGGAGATAAGTATACCATCAAAGTTCATAAGCTCTATAAATCTCTTTGTCTCTATCTAATCGGGACTCATAACTGATGAAAAAGGAGTGGTGAGCGATCCAAACTATCAGACAGAATGTTCCGCTACCTAGGACTGATTACATCGGCAAACAACCATCAGCCGAGTGGGAATCTAACTTTGCGTGACCACCGACAAAATCATAATCAGGAACCAGCGCCGATTAAAAACTCTATGTGAGCAATGATCGACTGCTAGGGTATGCTAAATCATGCCACGATGACAGATGAAACAAAATTACAAAAGAAATAAACAAAACATGTTACAAGGACGAAAGAAAACGCGTGTCACAAGGACAAAGAAAAACATGTGTCACGGGAATAGAGATTCTTATTAAAAAATAAAATAAAAACAAGAAAATAATAAACACCGACGATCGACAACCAACAGCTAGGTGATTGTCGATCGCTGGCTAACGCAAAAAAATTAAAGAAAATTGCAGGCGGTACAAAATAGTTAGAGAAAAAAAACAATGGTTAAAAAATTTGGCGGCTTTTAGTTACAACTGAATTTGTAAGTGAAAAACATAGTTAATACAAGATCGAATTTAGTTGTTTGTATCCACAAAGAAAAAAATGGAATGTAAAATATAAAGATTCTTTGGTATCATCGGTGTATTAAATATAAATATAATGAATAAACAATTTAATTTATATGTTAACAATTTTATATTAATATTTTAAATCTGAATGTTATATTATTACTTGTTACTTGATCTCGGAAAGGGAAAAAAAGATAAGTATATGGTGGAGTGGTAAAGTTTATTATTTTAGTTTTGAATAACATTAGGTCATGGTTTTAATTTTTGGACAACTCCTCTCCTACCCCTAAAAACGTGTCTAAACATGACATAGGTCGCATGTATAATGTATAAACCACAACACATCATTAATAAACAAAATAAAATATTAATAGGTTATATTTTGATACACAAGCTGTGTACAAAATTTTTACACACTCTTTTGTATGTAAATTATAAAATCTAAAACTTAAATTCCTAGCCCTAACACCCTACAATCTAAACCCTAATTTATAATTCTTAAACTCTAAATTCTAATAATAAATCCTAAATTTTACGCCCTACAACATAAACTCATAAATCCTAAATAAACTCTAAAATTGAATGACTTGTGTAAACTAAAACAAGCTTGTGTATCAAAGTATTTTCCATATTAATAATGACTTGTTAATAAATATACAGTAAAATCTCTATAAATTAATAATGTCAGGACCACGTAATTTTATTAATTTAAAGAGGTATTAATTAATCGATAAGTTAATAATCTATTAATTTAAAGAGAGTTTTTTTCTAATTCAACGAACCTTCATTATTCTTCATGAATAAAATATATGCATTGTATTGACTAATTTAATGATGTTTATGTACAATGTGACTAATTAAATATATGTTGAGTGGATCGAAAGATCGATATTTACCAAGAGGGGGGTGAATTGGAAATTTAAAGGATTTTAGTGGAAATAGGCAAATAAAAATTGAAGAACAAGGGATTTAGAGTGGTTCAAGTTCCAAATGAACTCTACATCCACTACCTTAGTCTCACTAAGGATTTGCAACAATTTCACTAAATTGATCTTCCCCTTTTCTAGGACAAGGAGGCAACCCTTTACAATATCGGTTGATTTTTCTACCCAAAAATCAACCCAACTCTCACTCAATAGAACAAAGAAATTTGAAGGCTAATTAGGTATCTCTCAATACAAATGATAGCCCCAATACAAGCACTCAACCCAATTTTACAAAATATGAATGAAGAACACAAATTGGGATTTTACACAAATTTGGGATTTTTGCTCAAATGCTTGAATTTGATGTTTGGATGTTTGCTTAAAGTTCAATGGTTGTTGCTGATGCTTTTGGATGTCCCTTTTATACCTTCTCATTGAATTCTAGCCGTTTGGGTGGTTGAGAACATAAATGGAGCTGTTGGAACCCTCTCTTGCCACCATTAATGCTGTCTGCACCAACCCGTTTCGGAACACGGGAAACCTGTTTCGGAACGGACTAAAATAGAAAGAGTCGTTGGGGTGCATTTAAGAGCCCGTTTCGAAACGCCTTAGGGCCGTTTCGGAACGGTTTTGCCACTGTAAAAGGGTCGTTTCGGAACGGTCTTAGCCCGTTTCGAAACGCTTTAACGGTTTATCAAAATTCAGTTAAAACATACAACGGTCACATTTTCAAAATAAAACCTAGCCCTTGTTTCGGAACGGGATTGATCCGTTTCGAAACGAAATGGCTACTGTCAAAGGGTCATTTCGGAACGGGCTTGATCCGTTTCGAAACACCCCTTATATGTTTGAAAATATGAAATATTTGAAATAAAATAACCCATTTTAAATCCTTCATGAAGAACAGTTTCGAAACGAGTTGATCCGTTTCGAAACGCTTTCAAGTGTTTCGATACACGTATCGGAACGGTGGTCGACAGTGATGAAAGTGTTTCGAAACGCTTTAGGGCCGTTTCGAAACGGGTACGTGAAAAACACTGCTTTGGCTTGAAACACTTAGAAAAATTATTTGAAAGTGTATGTTTTTAACTTGGGCATAATACTAAAATTATATGGGGATATTTTAAGGACTTAAAATTCGTTTTGACTTTTTCGATTTAGTCCTTAGGTTTTTAGTTATATCAAAATTAAAATATTTATTTCACAATCTCCCCCTTTTTGATATAACAAAACCAAAGTTAGAATTTTTGGAATTTTGAAAGTTTTGAAAAATATTCTAACTCCCCCTTAAATTAAGATAGGTTTTTAACAAAAATTTTGATTTGAAGTTTAAGTTTAAAAACCTTAAAAACCTTTTAGAATTTAAAAACGAATTTTAGTGTTGTGGCTCTTAAATTTCTTCTCCCCTTTTTGTTAGATCAAAAAGAACAACATAAGCTCATAGAGAAGATAAATGATTAGTACCAAAAAGCGATAATAAGCAACCATATTATAAATTCCAAAACATAATTCAAACATTTAGTTCAACATAATTCAAACAATAAAATCCCAAAATAAAATAGCCATAAGCATAGGTCCTAAAACATGAGAAAACATAAGATGCAATCTTAATCCTAAAAGCATAAATAATATGATATGATATGATATGAAGTTCCTAAGCCTCGTCATCATCATCCTCATCATCAACATCATCGTCCTTGGCTTGAGAACGGTGAAACTTCGTCCATTGCCCATATAGAGTGGAGAAAGAAAGATCCAAGTTGGAATGAGAAGTTTCAAGAGAATTAAGACGATCCTCGACATTCTTCAAACGATTGCCCATTGTTTCAAAGCCCGAAGCAATGCTAGAGTCCAAAGCATTCATCCGAGTGTCCAAGGCATTGAACCGCTCGGTAAGAAAAGCCGTGAGAGCTTTATTGTTTGCCATTTGAACTTGCGGTGGAGGAGCAACGGGAGGAGGAACCGCTTCTCTATCAATTCTTTCCCAAATACCATTCACATACGTGAACCCGGACTTGCGAAGGGATGACTCACCAATAGTGGTCTTGTGAGGTTCCGGAGAGTCGTAGGTACAATCGATACCAAGATGGTGAAATAATGCGCTCAAGACAATGCCATAAGTAAAGGACTTCAACTCATTTGTGTCAATAAGCTTGATATTATTGACTATCTCGGCAAAGATTATCTTAGGGACATTTGGGCGCTCACCCCTACGGAAACACTCTAGCCAAAAGTGATCGGTTTGACGGATGTGAGAATATTTACCGCCGGAAGGGCGAATAAACCAAGAGACAATCAAGTGAAGAACACGATCATGCACATCCAAATTAAGAGCTTTACCGGTGAAAGTGCCAAAGTGACGTTCATCCTCAAGACCCATATTCTTAAGTTGAAGAGCAGATTCCAAAAGAGCAACATTAATGACAATCTTTTTGCCTAGAACGGATGACTCAATTCCTATGATCTCGGTTTTGGACTCATCATAAAGAAAACGAGCATTGGAGTAAAAGATGAGTACCATATTTTTGTAGCAAACATCCGGAATGCTCAAGAAGTACATGAGGTTCCACTCATCCAAACGGCCGAGATATCGAAAAAGGAATCGCTCGGAATTGAGGAAATCAAGGTCAATAACACGTTCTTTACGAACCGCAAAATCCTTGACAAAAGTGAAACGAGCACGTGCCTCCGAAGTCTTGAAAGATTTCTGAAATAGCATCGTGATATTCGGACGAACGCTCGATTCACCGGATTGAACGACCTTGCGCTTTTTGTTCGATTGATCCGCCATCTAAAAAAAATATTAAGCAAGTGTTTTAAAATTGAGTGTATGCATTGATAATTAAAATCAATCCAATAAGAAATCCCACTTAGGTTTTTGAAAACAAAATTAAAATAAAAACAGTTTTAAAAAAATACGATTGAAAAAATTTATATTCGAATCAAAAATTTTGAGATTTGAAAAATTTTTACAAGATTTTGAAAACCCACAACCAAAAACATATAATTTATACAAAAATAAAATTTTCTAACCTAAGATTCGAACATGAATTGAAAGAAAGAAAAAAATTGAACAAAAAATACCTTAGTTTGGGATTTTGGATGATTTTGAAGAAATCCTTGCACAAGATTGATGAAACTTGCTTAGACTTGAGATGTAGAGTAAAACCCCTCACAATTTTGTGAAAATCAAAGCGTTTGAGAGGGTATTTATAGAGAGGGAGGCGGTTTAGGGTTTTAGAGTTTGATAAAAAGTGAAATTATGTCATTAAAAGCCCTAAATAAAGCATTCCGCGATGCCGTTTCGGAACGGTCAAGACCGTTTCGGAACGGGCGGCTAGGGTTTTGACCATTTTAAAACCATAAACATAACGTTTCGATACGCTGTTGACTGTATCGAAACCCCCTTTGACCCGTATCGGAACTCGTTCCGATACACCCCCTTGGCAGAATCAAAAACGTTTCGGAACGCTTTTGAGGCGTTTCGAAACGCCCTTCTCTCAGAGATGGATTTAAGGTATCCGTATCGAAACGGGTTCACCTGTTTCGATACACCTGGGCCTGGAAGTGCAGATGAGGCTCTAAAAATGCAGAAAAATGATCTTTTAAGAGGCCTAACATGCATAAATGTCATGAATGAGCAGGCAAAACATATTTAGGCATAAACATACTCCCCCTAACTATAGGCATGGATGAAATTAGGAGATTAAACACATCAACATGGCATTTCACAAGATCAAGCATATTTAAGCACAAAAGAGGTCCAAAAAGGTCAAGATAGGCTAGCTAGACCTAACTCTCTCCTAAGGGACCAAAAACGCTCTTTATCTAAGGGTTTTGTAAAAATGTCCGCTAATTGATTCAAGGTGTCCACATACTCTATAACCACATCTTCCTTAAGAACATGATCTCTAATGAAATGATGCCTTATTTCTATATGTTTGGTTCTAGAGTGTTGGATGGGATTTTTAGTTAAGCATATTGCACTAGTGTTGTCACATTTTAGGGGTATGGTTCTAACTTTAATTCCATAATCTAAGAGTTGTTGCTTCATCCAAAGAACTTGAGCACAACAACTCCCTAAGGATATGTACTCGGCTTCGGTGGTAGATAAGGCTACACTATTTTGTTTCTTAGAGAACCAAGATATGAGCATACTACCTAAAAATTGGCAAGTTCCCGAAGTACTTTTCCTATCAATTTTGCAACCCCCATAATCCGCATCCGAGTAAGCATGAAGGTTGAAGGTAGAGACTCTAGGGTACCAAAGACCTAAACAAGGAGTGTCTCTAAGATACCTAAAGATCCTCTTAACGGCTATAAGGTGAGACTCTCTAGGACTAGCTTGAAACCTAGCACACAAGCAAACACTAAACAATATATCCAGTCTACTTGCGGTAAGGTAAAGCAAAGATCCAATCATAGAACGATAAAGCTTAGAGTCAACACACTTACCTCCTTCATCTTTGTCAAGCTTCGTAGATGAGCTCATAGGAGTGGCTTGAGGCTTTGCATTCTCCAAGCCAAACTTCTTGAGCATATCCTTTATGTATTTTGCTTGGTTGATGAAGGTGCCATCCTTCTTTTGCTTGATTTGGAGTCCCAAAAAGAATGAGAGCTCCCCCATCATGCTCATCTCAAATTCACCTTGCATTAGCTTAGAAAACTCTTGACAATGACATTCATTAGTAGAACCAAAAATAATATCATCAACATAAATTTGAACTACTAAGATGTCATTTTTATACATTTTTATGAAAAGTGTAGTGTCCACCTTACCTTTTTCAAATCCTTTTTCAATCAAAAAATTTGAAAGCCTTTCATACCAAGCTCTAGGAGCTTGTTTTAAACCATAAAGAGCTTTGGTAAGTTTGAAAACATGATTTGGAAATTTTGAATCTTCAAAACCCGGTGGTTGTTCCACATACACTTCTTCATTTATAAAACCATTTAAAAATGCGCTTTTAACATCCATTTGAAAAAGCTTGAAATCATGATAACATGCATATGCAAGCAACATCCTAATGGCTTCCATCCTAGCTACGGGTGCATAGGTTTCATCAAAATCTATTCCCTCTTCTTGAGTGTAACCTTGTGCTACAAGTCTAGCTTTATTTCTCACAATGTTGCCACTCTCATCTAGTTTGTTCCTAAAGACCCATTTAGTTCCTATTGTAGATTGATTACTAGGCCTATCAACTAATGTCCATACATTACTTCTCTCAAATTGATTTAACTCTTCTTGCATAGCCATAATCCAAAAGTCATCTTTCAATGCTTCTTTTATGTTTTTAGGCTCTATGCATGAGATAAATGCAACATGGTTCATTAATTTAAGAGAAGAACGAGTGGTTACCCCCTTGGATGGATCACCCAAGATTTCACCATCTTTGACATAATTCAACTCCCTTGGGTAGCTCACTTCCTTTTCCTCAATAGCCAAGTCCTTCAAGGCTTCAAGAGGTGGATCTTGTGTATCTTCTTCTTTTGGTTGAATCTCATCCTCTTTTGAAGTTTGACCTCCATCAAAGGCATTTATGATTCCTACATCATCATCATCACAAGAATCCTTCATAGGAAGGAGGTTATCATCGAATACAACATTAATAGATTCTTCTACTACTAAAGTTCTTTTGTTAAATACTCGATAGGCTTTAGAGGTTAAAGAGTAACCTATAAAAATAGCTTCATCACTTTTTGCATCAAATTTACCTAAGTTGTCTTTTCCATTATTTAAAACAAAGCACTTGCACCCAAAAGGGTGAAAATAGCTAATGTTAGGCTTTTTAGATTTTAAAATCTCATAAGGTGTTTTCTTTAAAATTGGCCTAATCATTACTCGATTTACAATATAACAAGCGGTGTTTGTGGCTTCCGCCCAAAAATATTTAGGTAAATTGTTTTCACAAAGCATAGTTCTAGCCATTTCTTGTAAAGTTCTATTTTTCCTCTCAACTACCCCATTTTGTTGAGGAGTCCGAGGAGCCGAAAAATTATGGCTAATACCATTTTCATTCAAAAATTCTTCAAACCCTAAATTTTGAAACTCGGTTCCATGATCACTTCTAATGTGTGAAATTCTAAGTTCAAGATCATTTTGGGTTAATTTTGAAAATGTGATGAATTTTTCCAAAGCCTCATCTTTAGTACTTAAAAAGAGAACCCAAGTAAATCTAGAAAAATCATCAACTAACACAAATGCATAAGATTTACCACCCAAGCTCATAGTCCTAATTGGCCCAAATAAATCCATGTGAATTAATTGTAAGCATCTACTAGTAGAAACATCATTGATGGATCTAAAGGAAGACTTATGTTGTTTACCCTTAGAGCATGCATCACAAATTTTGTCATTTGAAAATTTAATTTTGGGCAAACCTCTAACTAGATTTAGAGAGACTAGTTTTTTCCAAAACACTAATGCTAGCATGTCCTAGCTTCCTATGCCACAACCATGCATCATTTTCATTTTGAGCAACTAAACATGCATGAGATGTATGTATGTCATCTAAATGCACCATGTATATGTTTCCTATGCGATGACCTATGAGCATAATATTATTAGATTTAATGTCAACAATTTTGCATCAATTTTTATTAAATAAAACATTAAATCCTTTATCACACAATTGACTTATGCTCAATAAATTATGTTTAAGACCATCGACATATAAGACATTTTCAATGAGAATGGTAGAGTGATTACCTATGGAGCCAATACCTTTAATGTGGCCTTTGGAGTTGTCACCAAATGTTACTACTCCTCCACTTTTTGGCTTTAAATCCATGAATCGACTCTTGTCTCCGGTCATGTGTCTCGAGCATCCACTATCAAGGTACCATGAGTTTTGACTTTGTGCTTTGGCCTTGTAGCAATGCTCCCCCTACAAACAAAGATATTAAACCTTGGTTTTTGGTACCCAAATCATTTTGGGTCCATGAGTGTTAGCTCCCAAAACCTTGGTTCCCCTAGGAATCCAAGATGACATAGCAATAATATTATTAGATTTTACAAGTTCCTTAGGAACCCATACACTTCTAATTCTTTTAGCTCTACTATGTCTAGGGTAGCTACCTTGTTTGTAGTAATTAGTCCTTTTCTTAGGTTGGTGTGTTCTAGAGGATTCTCCTACTTCATGTTTGACACTACCAACATTTTTAAGGACTTTTTGAGCTCATTTAGCTCACCTAACACCTTTTGGTGTTCACTATTGCATTGAGACAAAATATTATTAAGATCAACATTTTCATCTTGAAAGAATTTAAGTTCATCTTTTAATCCTAAAATCTTTTTCTCAAATTTAGAATTAGCTTGAGTGAGTGAGTCATTTTTCTCATTTAGCTCTAAAATGATTTTCTTGTTTTTAATGACCGACTCTTTAAACTTCTCAACTAATTCATCATATACCTCTTGTAACTCATCATATGCATCATTTAATTCTTCATATGAAAAATCTAAAGTAGATGAGTTAGAGGTTACCAAGGAGGAATCTTCCTCAAGTGCCATGAGACAAAGGTTAGCCACTTCTTGTTCGTCATCCTCCGATGACTCCTCATCACTCCAAGTAGAAAGCTTGGCTTTGAGTTTCTTCTTCTTCTCAAAGCCCTTCTTCTTGAGTTGAGGGCACTCCGAACGGATGTGACCGGATTGTTTGCACTCATAGCAAATGATGGGATCCTTCCCTTCTTCTTTGTTCCTTCCTTTGAAGTCCATCTTTCTTTGGATTTTTCTTCCCCGGTTAGACCTCATGAAGCGTGAGAATCGTTTGGCTATCATAGCCAATTCTTCAAGTTCATCCTCCTCACAAGATGAGCTCTCATCATGTTGTGAAGCTTTTGCCTTGAGAGCTATTTCCATCTTCTTCTTCTTTTCAACTTCAAGCTTCTCTACTCTTTTCTCTTCTTTCTTTTTCTCATCTTCCCTTCCTTGCTTCATGATCTCATGAGTAAGGAGAGAACCCACAAGCTCATCAAGCTTTAATGTCTTCAAGTTCTTTGCTTCGATGATGGCGGTTCTCTTCCCATCCCAAGCTTCGGGAAGTGAATAGAGTAGCTTCCGGACAAGCTTGTCTTCCGGTATGATCTCTCCATAGCCCTTTAGCCCGTTAACAATTGTGGAGAATCGATCAAACATCTTTGACACCGTCTCGTCGGGCTCCATCTTGAAATTTTCATAACTAAGATTGAGAAGTCCAATCTTAGTTTCTTTGACATCATTGGTGCCTTCATAAGTGGTCTCAAGTGTGTCCTACACTTCTTTGGCATTTTCAATGGAAGAGACCTTTGAATAGATGTCCGGACCGAAAGCACAAAAAAACATGTGGAGAGCTTTATCGTTGACTTGAATCTTCTCCCTCTCCTCTTCACTCATTTCGGCTTTCTTCTTCAACACCATCTTGCCTTCACCATCTTGCTTCAATGGAATGTATGGCACATCCTCAATGACATCCCATACAAGGTAGTCACTTGACTTGATGAATAGCCTCATTTTGTTCTTCCAAAAGGAGTAGTTGTCACCATTGAAGAAAGGAGGCTTGGTGGTTGATTGTGACTCGTACATGCCGGAACCGGAGGTTGAAGCCATCTCTTGATATTTTGATGATCACACTCTTCCAATGATCTCCTCTTGTGGTTGCTAATCCTCAAAGAGTTAAGCTCTGATACCAATTGTTGAGTGGATCGAAAGATCGATATTTACCAAGAGGGGGGTGAATTGGAAATTTAAAGGATTTTAGTGGAAATAGGCAAATAAAAATTGAAGAACAAGGGATTTAGAGTGGTTCAAGTTCCAAATGAACTCTACATCCACTACCTTAGTCTCACTAAGGATTTGCAACAATTTCACTAAATTGATCTTCCCCTTTTCTAGGACAAGGAGGCAACCCTTTATAATATCGGTTGATTTTTCTACCCAAAAATCAACACAACTCTCACTCAATAGAACAAAGAAATTTGAAGGCTAATTAGGTATCTCTCAATACAAATGATAGCCCCAATACAAGCACTCAACCCAATTTTACAAAATATGAATGAAGAACACAAATTGGGATTTTACACAAATTTGGAATTTTTGCTCAAATGCTTGAATTTGATGTTTGGATGTTTGCTTGAAGTTCAATGGTTGTTGCTGATGCTTTTGGATGTCCCTTTTATACCTTCTCATTGAATTCTAGCCGTTTGGGTGGTTGGGAACATAAATGGAGCCGTTGGAACCCTCTCTTGCCACCATTAATGCTGTCTGCACCAACCCGTTTCAGAACACGGGAAACCTGTTTCGGAACGGACTAAAATAGAAAGAGCCGTTGGGGTGCATTTAAGAGCCCGTTTTGAAACGCCTTAGGGCCGTTTCGGAACGGTTTTGCCACTGTAAAAGGGTCGTTTCGGAACGGTCTTAGCCCGTTTCGAAACGCCTTAACGGTTTATCAAAATTCAGTTAAAACATACAACGGTCACATTTTCAAAATAAAACCTAGCCCTTGTTTCGGAACGGGATTGATCCGTTTCGAAACGAAATGGCTACTGTCAAAGGGTCATTTCGGAACGGGCTTGATCCGTTTCGAAACACCCCTTATATGTTTGAAAATATGAAATATTTGAAATAAAATAACCCATTTTAAATCCTTCATGAAGAACAGTTTCGAAACGAGTTGATCCGTTTCGAAACGCTTTCAAGTGTTTCGATACACGTATCGGAACGGTGGTCGACAGTGGTGAAAGTGTTTCGAAACGCCTTAGGGCCGTTTCGAAACGGGTACGTGAAAAACACTGCTTTGGCTTGAAACACTTAGAAAAATTATTTTAAAGTGTATGTTTTTAACTTGGGCATAATACTAAAATTATATGGGGATATTTTAAGGACTTAAAATTCGTTTTGACTTTTTCGATTTAGTCCTTAGGTTTTTAGTTATATCAAAATTAAAATATTTGTTTCACAATATAGTACATACCCTTTTAAAAAATAAAGTTCATTGTAGTAACTAATACGTATAGTACTAGTTAAAACTTAATGCAACTTCGTGTATGGTAAGGAAATCAATCACTATATAAACAACATTAAACATTCCTAATTAGTTAATCCAAATCAAAACCAACCAACCATGGATGCAGCATGAGAACACAACACCGGAACTTTTGGATGCAATAAAAAAGTTAGAGATGAAATGCTAGATTTAAATTTTAAGAAGAAGCAAACAACAATATAATTATATTTTACTAAGTTGTCCTAGTTATATTTGTTATTTTATAAAATTATTAATTTATAATATTGAAGGGACCATAAATCTATATAAGAGTCTTCGGAAAATTATTATCATTAATTTATCAAAATTATTAATTTAAACTTTGAACACAATTCAGAACCAAATAAAAATTATTTTAAAAAATTATTAATTTATCAAGTATTAATTTATAGAGGTTATATTGTATTATGATCCACGGATGTTACATGACATTACATCAAATATTATCTCTATTATAGTTACTTTCAATTTGTTTAATAAAGAAACCCTCAAGACTAGGGGTGCTTATCGAGCGAGTCAATTGCGAGTTAGGCAGTGCTCGACTCGTGCTCAATAAAAAAATTTGTTGCTTGACTCGACTCGACTCGTTGCTCGTTAAGCTCGTTAAAATTATGCTCGACTCGTCCTCGTTAAAAAATTTGTTGCTCAACTTGACTCGCTGCTCGTTAAGCTCGACGCGTTGCTCATTAAACTCACTAAAAAATTTACCTTATTTTTAACTAATAGTAAATTTTAACAATACTATATGAGGCTTAATATTAACATATACTAACAAATTTAATCGGAAAAATATTAATAGAGTGTATAAAGCACTTTCAAAGTCTAAATTTCAAATTAACAATCCACAAATACACCAAACTAGCATATTAAAATTAAAGTAACAATCCACAAATTCATCAAACTAACATATTAAAACTAAAGTAACAATCTACAAATATTTTAAAAAATTAACGAGTTGCTCGCAAACTTATCGAATCGAGTTAGACTTTGCTCAAGTCAACTCGTTAAGGTCTCGATTCGAGTTCGTGTCGAATTAACCCCAAATCAAGCGTTTATCGAGTTTTGACCAAATTGAATTCGAGCAGTTCACGAGTTGCTCCAGTCGTTAAACACCCCTACTCAAGACCCCTTCATCTTCTTTCTTTCTCTTATCTCAACACAATAGTGAAACGGTAAATCATAACGGTTAGAGACAATGGCCCTCCAAATTTTTTAAAAATCTACGATTAAGTCCCTTAAATTATTAGAATTTTATAATGCGACTCTGTTAAATTAAACACTTGTACAAGGAGGATTCCGATACATCCATACTTCATAGCATAATAGCATTACTCCAGCTAGAAATGGTATCGAAATTCAAAAGGTTAAAAGGGGGCACTTACATCGGCAAAACCATCATACTGCAAGTTTGGAATTGCTCGTGGAGGGGTGTTCAAAATTACTCGATTTACCGACTCAATTATCCAATGACCCAATATAAAAAATACGAGTACTTTTTAAGATTTTTATTTTTTTATTGGGCTGAGTACCCGACTTAGTAATTTTCTCAGGTATACGAGCCGGGCTTGGACCGAAATTTTTCTCTTATCGGGTACTCGACCCAACACTATTAATATATATATATATATATTAAATTATATGTTTATTTTATATTTTTTAATATTTTTAATCCAAAACTAAATTCAAATCCCTAAATTTTTTTTATGTTGTATTATATACTTTTAAGTTTAATTTTTTTTAAATATTTGTATTGATTTGTCAGTATGATATTTGCAAATCATGATCAAGATTAATCTTTTTAATATATTCTTTTGGTGATAAATTTTAATATATATCAAAATATTTCACCCTATAAAGTTAAAACTAGCTTCAAATCACTAATTTTTTTGTTTGAATTATGTATTATATACATTTTAAATTTTGTGTTTAATATGTGACTTTTTTAAAATAATTAAAATAAAAAATCATGAACCGGGTACTCGAATAGCGGGTAGCCGAATATAACGAGCCGAGACACGAACCGGTAAAAGAGATACCCGAATGAATCGGGTACTCGGTATTTCGAGTATCCAAAAACCGAATACTCGACAATGAACACCCCTAACTCGTAGGACCCTTATCGCGATTTGATAAGATAACTTTTATTTAATAAAAATAAATAAATTATTAGTGAAAGAGGCTTTATGTTTCTTGGTTAAAGAAGGTACAACATTAATTATGGGGTTAAAACATATTAATTTCAATAATCATTACTTAAAGGAGACCCTTTATGTCAAATTTACAAGTTGTTTCATATTTTGCCCTTACATCTTCATTGTTAAAACTGCCCATTTAAGGCAATTTCAGACGTTAAAACCATCAAGTGGAGTTTGCTCATCTTTAAGGAAAAAAATATCGTGGAAGCAGCAACTTATGGTCTGGAATTAGCAGTTTCCAGTTTCCACCCTATATATATGAATTTCTATTTATTTCACTTCAACACAAAGAGCAATGGCTAAATCATTTGTCTCAGTTTTCTTCTTTCTTCTCCTCGTTCTGTCATTTGATTCTGGTAAGCATGAATGGTAAAATTGCAGTTTGGTCCTTCAGAATTTGTAAAACTATGTTAATACAATGGGAAAATTGCATTTCCACTCCCAAATATTTATTTGATTTGTGAAGTTGGAAACTATGAACTACTCATCAAAATCTCATTCCCATTTGTGCAGGGAGCTTACTGAAGCTGGCCAATGGGCAGGTAAAGAACCAGTGTTTTACTGTGATATTTCTATAATTTTCCATTAAAAGATCTTATTTTTCCTCTCAAATTCTCATGTTTTTTTATAACCACCGGTATCCGACTCAAATTCTCATGTTCTTAACAACAAACAGGGCAAGACATGGTGTGTTGCGAAGCCATCCGCCGATGCGGCGGCACTGGCTTCCAACATTGACTATGCCTGTAATTATCTTGTACTCAAGGGACTGAACTGCAGCCAGATACTGCCGGAGGGGGCGTGCTTCGACCCCGACACTATCATCAACCATGCCTCCTATGCCATGAATTCTTACTACCAAGCCTACGGTCGTCAACCCCACCAATGTTACTTCACCGACTCTGCACTCATCTCCATATCCGATCCAAGTAAAAAAAAACCTGTGTTAAACCCTAATCCTGTTTTAAAACATGTTTTTTTAGTATGCTGTTGGAGTTTCATTGATGACATTGTTCATAATTTTGTTTTTGTTTTTTTTCTTACAGGCTATGGAAACTGTCATTATGCATGAGGGGTTCTGATAAGGAAGATGATGGCATGTTGGCATTGTTTGAAGGTTTTCTGGGTTTAGTGTGCAATAAATGTAGCCAGAATCTTTATATTTTTATACCTATTTTTATATCATAATGTGTTTACATGTAGAAGAGTGAACTCTGTGGTAGGCGATTTGGGCTTATTTTATATATGATGAATGTGTTTGCTCTAGGTGCTTGTTTGGGGATGCAAAATTACTTAATACTCTATATTTATATAATGCTAATACCAACAGAGACTGAATTAAAATTAAACAGTAAAATCTGCAAAAAAAAAAATATTTAACTTTAAAATTAATAAAGACCTAATAAATGCTTAATCTAAAATTTAAAAGGAGAAATACTTAATTTGATAAGTATTTATACTAACAGATATTGAAATTGTCATAAGACTATAAATTTGGAGGACATGAATTCCTTCTATTTCCTTAATAGCTTTGTGCATATGGGAATCGTCTTGCTCCCAACTATTTTTCTTTTGGTGCACTCACTTTAAAAAACGAGTTTAGAGGTAGGATTTAGAATTAGAGTTTAAGAAATTATGGGTATAATGTATTTTTTAGAGTGTAGGGTTTATGATGTTGAATTTAGGATTAAGATTTAGAATTTAATTTTGTACTGTTTTTTAGTGTGGAGCATAAAAAGAGGCATAATTAGGGGGCAGGGGATTTTTGTTCGCTTTGTCCCAAAATGCCAAGATTTTCATCCTAGAGAGCATAAATCATCTACCTTTTATTGTACCTATATTTATGCCTCAACATTAGAAATTAGGTTTAAAGTTTAGAGTTATTGTTAGAGTTTAAGATTAGGGTTTAGAGTATTGAGTATAGGATGTATTTTTATGTTTTGTGGTTTATGATTTATAATTAAGGCTTATAATTTTGATTTTTTTAATGTTTAGACATAAAAAGAGCACCAAAAAAGGTAAAGAATTTTTGTTCCATTCCAGATATAAAACTTTATACAAATAAAAATAAAAATTATTTTTCAAGAATTTTAAGTGTAAACTTACCCTCGATATATAATGTGACTGTCATTGTATATACAAGCATAGTCCTATAAAATATGTGTGGTAAATTTATTGTATAGGTATTTGGAGTGGCTTGTATAACTTTTTCATGCTCATGACAAGAATCGAACCCTTAATTGTAGGTTACTCTAATTATTTATATTTTAAACTAAATCTAATCACTTTCTTAAGTTTCCTCTAAATTATCTTAGTAAATCAATATGATCATCAATAATATCTCGCATTCTTCATTAATAATTCCATCAAGGACATGATGAAACAAAAACATAAAATGCAACTAAATAGGATTATTGCAAGTCCTCAATCCTCTTAAAACTAGGTTTTGCTTCAAAAAAAAACTACATATACATCCTCAAATACTCTTTTCCCATCATAGAAGCATACTAAACTCATGAACCAAGTTTCAAGTACAAAGTAAACATTCCCACTGATCCCATCTAGTCCTTAATGTTTTACTCAGGGATTTAAATCAAGTTTTCGATCACGGTATTTTATCGCGGTTGCGGACAATAACGAATGTATTGTGGCCATTGTGGACCACTATTTTTTGCAATAGCGATTTCAGACGGTGCAACTACCGCTTTATAGCGGACGGCTATTTGAGTCCCTAATGCTTTAGGAACCTGGAAGGAACCATGTCTTGGAGAAGCCCATAGTCAGAAACCTGATGCTGGTACTGCTGCTGGAAAGGGCTTTCTGCAAACATCGAAACCGCTGCGCCACCTTGGTTATTCATGTGATGAGACGCCATCTGCATAAGCAATTCGTGCGGGAAGCTTGACGTCGTCCCTGCCAGCTGCTGCGGCGGCGAGAACATCGAAGGCCGGAGCAGCGCCACCGCGTTCCCTCTCAGCGATGTGGGAAGCGGGTGGTTGTGTTGGCCTTCGTATGTCGTGATCACCGTCGACGGATCCTGGTACGACCTCTCCACCCGTTTCTTGACCGTACACTTCTGTGTAGTGCACCGATAGTAGCTTCTGCGAAATCAAAACGCTCCCCAAATCATTCACCATGTGGAACAACAACAAGCTTGTTCTTGTTTGTTTCCCGAGAAAAGTCTAGTCATATACATGGAATTCAAGTATTCAACTATTAACTATACAAAATTCATCAAGTTATTAATTACTTTCGGCACAAGTTTCAGCTAGTCAAAGAAAGGGGCGAACAAGGTAATGCAATTGCAAGCAGCCAAACACAGACCAAAGACATATAATCAGGTTTCAGACATGAACTTTAAGGAAAAACGAAAGAAACCAAACCTTGGGTACGGGCTGTTCTTCACAGCCTTTTGTCCATATTTTCTCCAGCGATACCCATCTTCTAGTTGATCAACTTCAGTTTTAGTCACGAAAGCAAATCGCGGTTCCTTTTGCTTTCTCTCGTCTTTCTTTTTAGCCGCTTTGCTCCTATTAAAAACAATCAAAAGGTTTCATTAAATCGAAGAAATGGAAAGAAAGTTTAGCTGATTAGTATTACTATTACTATTACCCTTTCGTAGGGCTTTCTTTTCCGCCGCCGTCGTCCGACTCTCTCGGCTGCTTTTTCTTATTATTCTCCGAATCTTCTTCACAATTTCCGGCAGCCTCGCTCGAGGAAGAAGAAATGGAAGAATTAGGAGTAATGGCCATAACTTCACCACTATTAACACCAACATGCTCCTTTTTCGCCGGGGAAAACACTTCCGACGACGACGGCGAAAACCCGGAGGCTCTCTCGAGTGAACCGTACTGGTCCATCGGACTGTGTAAACAATCCGTGAAACTCATATACGAAGGAGGATACTGATCAGCTGATGAAACCCTAAACAAGTCGGCTGCTTCGACATGGTAATCGTTGTTGAAGATCGTGCTTGCATGGTAATAAAAGTCGCTAAATTCATGATCCGACATGGGGAGAGACCGAGAGAGATCGAACAAAAGGGGGTTTGTGTTTGGTTTTTTGTGTTTTTCAGGGTTTCATGGTATATCTTATCATATGTTGTTTGAGCTATATATAAATGATGAAGACGACATGGAAGGGGAGAGTATTTAGCTTTGAATGGGACTTTGGGCCGGGGTTCGGTTGCCACTTTATAAAGGAGGGTTGACGAAAAGTGGCTTCTAGTATGGAAACATTTACTGTCCAATTTTATTTATAAATATTTTCGTTTTGTCTCTAATATAAATTTCTAATTAAATTTGGCCATGGTACTGCGATGTACGAATAGATTTTGACACGTATTATATCTAGTGGGTAGGGAAATAATAATAAAAATCAAAGAAAATTTACAATAAGTCAATAATTATAGTTATATCCGAAAGAAACAGAGACATCAGTCTTACTTTGGAAAAAAATAGAAGGTCATTGAGTATTAAGGCGATTAGGTTTGAAAGAGTTTGGGACATTAATCTCATATAAATATTGAAGATAAATAAAAGGTTCTAAAAGTAATGGTCTCATAACAAGTAATATCGAAACAACTTTTAACTTTTAACAGTCTAATTTCATACAAAGCGCTCCATTGAGTAGAATAAACAAGTTAAACAACCATGATAATAGTATGTGACGAGCGCATTGTGAGACTCCCATATCAAAAAGAAAATAGGTCATGAAGTAAAAAAAAATTATGACACTATAGATCTTATTAGGTATATGTTTTTTAAGATGATAGTCATTTGATAAGTATTTGATTCTAGGACGGAGGTATGTATAGTTTGGGAGAAGCTCTTGTCCCTCCCAATTTTTTTGATATAATAGTATTTGAGGTTCTTTTTACTTTAAATAGTAGTAAAATAAAGTCTTTTGCCCCTCCTAATTTTTAAATTTAAATACTTAATAGACCTTTACCCTTCTTAATGTTCGATCCTAATTTCGTCTCTGATTTAATATACATTATTTAATAAATGAGTTAAATATTGATAATAATAAAAGTCAATAAATTCAATATCCATAACATATAAAATAATAAAAGGGAAGGGTAGTACCACTTAAGCAAGGACATCAACATGGTTTTATTAAATTATATTTATAGTTTTGTTTATATGCACTTAGTATGATATAGTTTGGTTGTAAAAAAAGTATGATATAATTTGGATTATGTTTAAATTTATTGAGAGAAAATTTAAGGTGGGGATACACGCGCTAGAAGTGAGCGCGTGGAAGATGATAAGCAAATTGAAGAGGCCGAGAGATGTGACCAAACAAAAAAGGCAGTCAAATATTCAAACTTGAGGAAGTATCAATAATGTTTGGAATATTAGGCGTACACGTGTCGTTGTTGGTACCGGCATTTGACCGTAGCCGACAACCCCACCCGGCACGTGGGAGAGACCATTTTACTGCTTCTGCTGATGCCTGCCCCACGTCACTCATGCCTTTCCCTTTTTGCCCCCTTTCTCCGAACAAAATTTCTAGAAACAAAACTTTCACCTCTTCGATAATTTTGTGGTCTAATTTTGATTTTTAGTCCCTATGTTATACCGAAATTAGAATTTAATCTCTCCACTTTTTAATATTGGATGAATCAGGGCTTGAAACTTGAACAAAGGAATGCTAATGTCAAGTAACCACTGAGATAGTGGGCTATCGATAATCCCTCTATTCTTTTTATTTAATCACCAGTATCAAATTTATTAGCTGACTAATTTGGACCGAATACTGCAGAGATTTAATGTCTGGATTTAAACTCTTAATCTTACTTTTTTTTGAAAATTTAGGGCCTCGTTAAAAACCCCTTAACGTTGTGTCAAGGGGAAAAGAGTGCCCGAAAACATTGTTATTTCGAACGAGAGTAATGTTACACACATTCTTACACTTACAGTCGTTACACCATGTTTACATTGTCCAAAACCCACACATATTTCATATTTGGACTTAAACCTCTCCTGGCTAACTCATGTGCTTCTTTATTTTTCTCCCTCGCTACGAATACTAACTCCCCTCCAATTCTCAAGCAGATTTTGTTGCACTCAGCGGCCAGGTCTGAAAAAATACACGGTGCCGCTGCCGGATTCTCAATCCACTTGATCGCCAGCTCGCAGTCAGATTCCAGCTCTATCTTTTTGTTACCATGCCATCTAGAAACAGTGAACAGCATGCCTGCTTCTTTTATGCTTAACATCTCTGCTCTTGTTGGATCCGAGACTCCAATTGACTTCGAAAATTTAATGAGAGGTTTTCCGCAATGATCTCTGAGTATACCACCTATACCCGCAGCTCCCACACTGCCTTTTACCGCGGCGTCCGTATTGAATTTGAGAGGGCCCGGCTCCGGCGCAATCCACGATGCTGCACTCGCCTTACTCTTTTCTATGTGAACCGAAACTACCTGTCCAGGGTTCCTTGTAAAATCCGAGATGGAGAGCAATTTTCCCGGCCACTTGAGCTTAATCCATTGGCCGACTTGGATTAACGTCAGGTCAAAAGTTTAATTCACCGATTGTTTTTTGTTGTTGAATACCAAGCCGTTTCTGTATTTCCATATAGACCACATGATCCCGTGAAACGCTAACAACGAAACTTCCTTCACACTACTTTTGCACAGCGAGTTTACCCACATCCATAACAGGTCCTTTACTGTTTCGGGTATCACCAACTGAACGCTCCACATTTCACACCATTTCTGGAGGATATTCCACGTGAAGTCACACTGACAGAACAAATGGTTGATGTCTTCCAGTGCTTTCTCACATAAAGCACATCTCTTGTCTCTTACGGCCGAAATTCCTCTTTTGCTTAGTTCCATAAACGTTGGGACTCTCCCGTGGATGATTCTCCATAGGAACGCCTCAAACTTTGGCGGTGCCAAGTTTGCCCACACTAATCTCCATATATCCTCCGGTGTGGTAGCCGTCGAAGAAGCAATCCTGCAGTACTCTTTAGCAGTATAGATCCCCGAAGACGCGCCTGCCCATCTAAGTAAGTCTGGGCTTGAGGAATGAAAGCTCCTTGCATTAATCGTAGACCAGAACAAATTCCAAATATCTAATTCCCAATCGAAAAGTCTTCGTCTCATTTTGATTTCCCAGGTCCAACTACCGCCGACAATTCTTCCAAACTCCTTTATCATCCCAGTTTTGTTTTCAGCAATAGCAAAAATCCTTGGGAATGCGTATTTTAGTTTTGGAACCTCCGTCCAAGCGTCATCCCAGAATCTCGTGTTGCTGCCATCGCCACACATCCACCTCAGATTTCTTGTAAAAGCATCCTCTTCGTTTATTAAAGGCTTGGCAATCACTTTCCATACCCATGATGCTTTCTTGGCAGTGGCAGTGCTTGGGATCAATGTTACGGAATCCAAACTGTTTTTTGAGTCAATTACCCGTCTCCACAACCGAGTGTTCTCAGTCCCATATCGCCAGAGCCACTTGTTAAGGAGGGACCTGTTTCTAGTCTTGGCGTCTGAAAATCCCAGACCACCACACTCCTTTGGTTTACATACTTGTTCCCATCTTAACCAATGTATACCATGTTGACCTTGTATACCCCACAGGAACCTTGATATCACACTGTCAATTTTAGAAGCAACGTCTGTCGGGATCGAGAATATAGACATGTAATATAATGGAAGGCTAGCCAAAACAGACTTAATCAAAGTAATCCTTCCGCCCAACGAAAGGAATTTTCCTTTCCATACCGCCAGTTTGCCTCTCGTTTTGTCAATGATAGGTTTCCATATTTCTGATGAGTTTCTTTTGTAGCCGATCGGCACTCCAAGATACATCATAGGTAGGTTGTCATGACCGCAAGATATCGAATCTGCCCACAGCTGCAGCTGGTTTTGATTCACATTCAGACCGTACAACTTAGTCTTCATGACATTTAACTTCAACCCCGACGCTATTTCGAAGATGCGAAGTATTCTCTTGGTGTTTTGAATGCTTTCCGGCTTTGCCTCAAGGAACAAAATGAGGTTATCAGCAAATTGAATATGCGATAAGGTTAAATCACTTTTTCCAACGTTTATACCCTCAATCAACTTCAAGCCTTCGGCTTTTCTCAGTAGAGCACTTAGTGCCTCTCCCACTAAGTTGAACAGTAGGGGCGAGAGAGGGCATCTTTACCGGAGGCCGCGCTTAATCTTGAAGTTCTTTAACGAGACTCCATTCACAAGAATTGCAATTGAGGGCGTAGAGATGCACCAACGAATCCATCCACACCACTTCTGACTAAATCCCATTTCTGTCAAAATTTTTTCGAGGAACTCCCAATCTACGGAGTCGTAAGCCTTGTTGAAATCGGATTTTACTACCATCGCTTGTTTTTTCCTTTGCTGCACATCATGAATGATTTCATTTGCTATCAACGCACAGTCCAGTATCTGTCTGCCCTTTATAGAAGCGAATTGCTGCTCTCCAACGATATCATTGATTACCATTGCCAGCCGGTTTGCGAGGAGCTTTGATATAATTTTATACATACTGCCAACTAGGGAAATTGGCTTGAATTCTTCCACTTTTTCCGGGTTACTCACCTTCGGTATTAAGGCTATGAACGATTGATTGATCGATTGTTCAGGAGATTTTCCCTCGTAAAAATCCAGAAGGCACTCCATGATTTTACCCTTCAAAGTAGGCCAGAACTTCTTATAGAAGTTAAGATTAAATCCGTCGGGGCCTGGTGCTCTGTTTCCGTCGGATGATCTAATAACATACCACACTTCGCTTTCAGAAAACGACTTATCCAGTATCTCCAATGTCTCACTGTTTAACTACTTCAATTGAGTACCAAAACACTTTACCGGCAAAGTATCCACTTTATTAAACTGGTGCCGAAAGTGGTCTTCGAATGCTTTTGTTATTTGCTTCTGGTTCGACACTGTGACTTTCCCAGATTTCAGAAAATTGATGGAGTTCTTTTTTTGTCTCAAGGATACAACCATATGGAAAAATGCAGTATTTTTGTCTCCCTCGTGAAACCACCTAAGTCTTGATATTTGGAGCCATTCGCGCTCCTCTCGGATGTACTTTGTCCACAATGCACTTCTGAGTTTTTTTGCTTCATCCCAAAGTTCCTTGTTAGCCAGTTCCAGGATAGCCTTGCGTTCTAGCTCGTCAATTTTACATTCAAGAGCCTCAATGGAATCATCTTTTTGTTGGTTGCTTTTTGTTGCCCATTCCTTATACGCACCCTTTAATTTACTTAGTAAGCTCCCAATACTGCTTCTATTTGATGACTGACAAACATCCTCTATCATTTTACAGTAATCAGTATCCTTCCCCCAGTGGGAGAACCACTTGAACGGACGATGACCTTCTTTTTGCACTTCCCCTTTTATCATCACAGGGCAATGATCGGAAATGCCCCTCAGAAGAGCAACTTGGCTCAGAGTTGGGAAGTGCATTAGTATCTCAGGGGATATCAGGATCCTGTCAAGTTTGCTAGCAGACACTCCTTGCGCTCCTTTATACCATGTGAATTTTCCCCCTTTCATTGGAAGGTCGATCAATCCATTAATCTGGATAAACTCTGAGAACACTCTCATGGATGCTTCACTATGACAGCTTCCTAACCTTTCTTCTGGCGATTTTACACAATTAAAGTCCCCACCAATCACAATAGGAATATCTGATGTTGCGATATATTCGCTGATTCTCTCAAAAACTACTTTCCTCTCCGTAGCATCGTTTGGAGCGTACACATTAATCAATCTAACCTTTGTGTTGGTTTGGATGACAAATCCAGTGACAGCAAGCCAGTTCCTACACATCTCGCTGTCCGTTTTTTTGAAGAAAGACGGATCCCAGGCGACGCACAAACCCCCCGATGCTCCTTCTGATGGAGATAAAATTGCCTCTTTCAAGCACGATTTTTCCACTCTGCGGATGATCCATGGCTTCCACTTTTCAAGTTTTGTTTCCTGGATGAAAGCTATTTTTATCCCATGTTTAGAGATCAATCTACAGACTGCTCTGACCTTTTCGCTTTTTCCCATTCCTCTCACGTTCCAAGACAATAGGTTTAGGTTCATGATTATGCTTTCCTCAACACACTGCAGTTCCTCTCTAATTTGCTTTGCGGGACGCATCTTCGCTTTCAAGTGCTTCGATTCTGTTTTTCACTGCATTCGCTGTGGCTTCAAACACCATACCCAATTTGTTCCCAATCTCAAAGGTAGCCTCTGTTTCCGAAGTGTATCCACGATGTTGATCACAACTGATCCTCTCTTTCCTTTCAAAGTTCTTCAGTGATTTTGCTCTCTGCTTCATTCTTTTATTACCTTTGTTTGACTGCTTGAGTATTTGGGAGGATAAAAGCTTCCAGAGATCTGAGTTGCTGAGGGGCCTGTGGATCTCCTCTATCTCGTTAATTTGGACCTCTTGCAATCTGGAGTTATTAGAAATAGATGGGCTAAGCCTTGAAGCTGGGATCAGGGATGCAGAGTCTCCCCACTCTCGAATTATGTTGGACACATTTGGCCCAATAGGCCCACTGCCACTCTTGATTGGAACTTCGAACATGGAAGGGTTTGACCCTAGAGAACCATCATCATGATATTGGGTAACCGAATCATTAGGTTTGTCGGCTCTTACCTCCTCGGGGACTACAACATTCTGCATGCAGGTAGATAATCTCTCGGGACTCTCCCAGGAATTAATAAACTCATGATTGTGTTGATTTTCAATCGAGGCGTCATTCCTCACTGGCTCAGGGAGGTCGAACGGAGACCGGACGTCCAGGAAAAGCCTTTCCTCTTCATATTTCACCGTCGACAATTTTAGCTCGTGAATTATTCCGTTGAGCATGATCCGTACTCTATCAGGAATGCATGAAACCTTATTGACTGCCATCAATATTTTCGCTGCTTAAAAATTGTTCCTCTGAACTGTATCTTTGTCTATTTCCACGATCTCACCCCATCTACTGCAGATCCCCCGGAAGAAATCTTCAGACCATATCTGTAACGGGACATCATGTAGCAGTACCCAAGTTTTGACGCTTCGCTTCCCGTCGAACCCTTCCAGCTTTTCAATTTCGCCGAACCATAATCTCTGCATTTCCACTCTATTTCTCAAAACTTCTGCCAAATCTTCACTGTTGTGAAACTGTAAAACCGCGAGAAGGCCGTACCATTGGCTTACTTTAATGTTGATTCCCTCCGAAACAAGAGCCTCCTGAACCATCTCCAGATTATACATAGCTTTTACTTTACCCACCAGGCAGTTCTTCCTCCAGTTCGTACCGTTGGAATTAACTCTAATCGATTGATCCTTTACGTTGTTTGTGGTATTCGAAGCTGGATCATTCTCATCTACTATAGACACCTGAATCAGATTTGTGTTGTCATAGTTTGAGTGCTCGTTGATGATCCTTGTTTCCGGAGGGGGGTTTACCCCCACTTTTCTGGCACCCAGCAATACCTCCTTGAAGGTTCTGTCGTCTTTGAGTTCCGACCAAATTTTGGGACCTTTCTTCTCCTGCCATTTCTTGCTGGGAACACTATTACTTATCTTTACCTCCTCACGAACCCTCATATAGCTTCCCCTGCGCTCTACAAGCATTCTGCGGCTGCTGACTCTTCGATCTTCAAACATCTTGATATTGAAGCCATCCAACCTTCTGCCATTACCGTGCAGAACAGCTATCCTGGCCTCCTCTGCTGACTCGAAACGGACGAAAGCAAATGTAGTGGGCTTTGATCTCCTTTTCACATTGTGTATTGCGATATAGACATCCACAACTTTTCCATAATCCATGAACGTTTTGCTTAACAATAAAAACTGGATTCTTTTGCTAACATTATCCACAAACACGGTAAATCCAGATCTGTAACGTTTCGTTCTATCCACTACAAAACGGGATCTTCCTCTTCCATTGTTTCCATTCCAAGCTTTCACTCGCTCACTCACTCTCTCTCTCTCTCTCTCTCATCCTCTCTCTCCTTCCAACCAATAATTAAAATACTTCAACTCTTAATCTTACTTAAGAGGTCTAATGTCTTTTTTCACTGAATCAACTCATTGCTGATATAATCTCTCTACTCTAGTTAAGCACAATTTTTATTTTACTTTAATATTGTCATTAATAGATCTAAATTAATAATATTATTAGTTGTTATTATTGAAGTAATGATTAGAAATTTTATTTATTATTCTTTATCATACAATTAATGACATATGAAAATTTAGTGAGACATGTTCGATCTTTAAAGTTGTTTAAAAATATACATCGTTACTTTAACAATAATAAAATTGTATTTTACAAAGCTGCTCTTCTTTATTCTTTCACATTCTCATAGGTCATAGGTTCTAGACTGACTAAGAGCCCCTTTTCCTTCCCTTAGAGTCTCTTTTTCCCCTCCCCTTTAGGTAGGATTAGGATTATAATTTGTAAAAAAAAAATTGTATAAACGAGCAAACATATTTAGTCGGTTGGTCAAGCTGATCATCTTTGTTCCCTCATATTTTTTAAGTCATGGGTTCTAGACATACTAGGAGCACCTCCTTCCTTCCCCTAAAGTCTCTTCCCCTCTAGGTATGATTAAGATTAGATTTAGAATTTTTAAAATTTTTTTGTATAATCAAATTTTAATAAAAATTTGTATAATCAATTTGGGGTTACTAATAAGAGTCTAAAAGAAGAGATCCAATTTTTTTATCAAAGTAAAGAAGATTGAATCTCGAATTCCAACATAACAGAAGGACTAAAACCAAATTTGAATTGTCTCCTAAGTCAGTCATAAATAATTTGAATCGTTTAAGTATTTATTATCTGGTTTGAACCCTTTACAACTTTTCCTCCTGCATTTATAGTGCAAAATCGGAATTGAACTGAAATTAATTGTCATTTTTTTAAAGTGGTAATTGGGTGAGAAATAATCGAAATTATGAGTATTTAAACTGACTAGGTGTGAAATAATTAAAATCTTCACTCACGTAGATGTAGACGTTCAAAAGTTTATCTCTAAAGTTCAAATAGAGATGAAGTCGAGGATTGTTATATCCGCACCATGGGGATCCCCGAACTACATTCCGTATAAATCTTTGTGGAATTTTTTAAAAAATATCTACAGGAACCCTCGATATTTCATAAAATCTAAAAAAAATGTTACTTGTTAAATTAATACTATAACTTTAAAATTGTCTGTTTGTTGTTGGCAAAACTAAATTTATCATTTATATATGTGTATACATGCATGAAATAGAGATTATATAGTAAAAATAATGAGAGTGCTTATATGAATAAAGTTTTTATTTACTTTTATACGTGTGTGTTTTTATTTACTATAATTTTAAAATTGTCTGTTTGATTGTTTTTTAAAGAGAAAGGGCATGATATTGTTGAATGTTGAACTATTTATATGTTCAATCTTCAAAAAAATCTATATTAGTGATGCAAAAAATGTAAATATAATAAAAATACTATATATTATACAAGATACTAATCACTTTAATTGAATAAATAGATAAATTGATTTTTTAAGTTACAATTTTTAATTATACCCATAGTTATAAGGATTATTTGTGTATAACAAAATAAGGATAAAAATTAGTCTTACATTTTTAAAAGTCACACAAACTGCACGAACCAATTTGCCTCAGTAGTTAAGGAAACGGTTGTTGTTCTTAGAGGTTACGGGTTCGAGCACCAGCAACTGCAGCAGGGTGAAATCGAACCGATCGGGTCTCTATACAAGAGATAAAATTCTTCTAACACAGTTAATTTCATCGACGAGACTCGAACTTAAATATTAACTAAGAGAAATCAAACTTCTAATGTCAACTTGTACCAATGACAATTCTTCATCTACTCCACTAGGAAGTTAATCCCAAAGCCTAATTAAATTAGAAAACTTTTTCCAAATTCTAATGTGAAAGCTCTTACCCATTGCCGATTCTTTCAAGCAGTCAAAAATTCTTTTGACTGATTCCAACTACTTAGCCTAAAGCATCAATTTATTTAAAAATCCACTCTTGCTTTTTAATTATTTTTTATAGAAAAAGTAACATATATTATTATAATATATTGTATTGATATTTATTTGAAAAGTCCTCAACTTACATAATTTAATTTCTTAAGTTGACTTTGGCAATTCTGTGATGCATACTTCATATTATATATATATGGCTTATATATAATTTTAATTTTAAATTATTAAAATTCAAGGTCATGGTCATACAGTCAAGATTACTGCTGAACATAATTCAAGTCTACTTCACTAACTACAACTAAAGGGTTCATAGCTTGTGATGCATGCTTCATAATATGATATATATATATATATACATATATATATATATGTATGTATATGTGTATATAGATATATACTAACTTTGAACTAAACTTTCTGGGTTAGGGTGATGTTCATAAGGGCTGCATCAGAAAAAGTAAAGCTTTAATCAACTGAACTACTTTCACGTGTAAGAAGAAAGTTTGCTTTATATAAGACAGAGAATATATATATACACATGCATGCAAACATACATACATGTGTGTATGAATGTCATCTCCAAATTGTCTCCGGTATGTGTGTATGTATGTGTGTATGAGTGTCATCTCCAAATTGTCTCCGGTATGTATGTATGTATGTGTGTATGAATGTCATCTCCAAATTGTCTCCGGTATGTATGTATGTGTGAAGGCTACTTTTATATTTGTTGAACAATAAAAAAGCAATAAGGGTTGAGTAATCCACTGAAAATTGTTCTCGAAACCTTGGAGAGAAAACAATGACTTGACTTGAAAGTAAAGTTTCTTAAATTTTGATGGGGTTCCTTTTTGCCCTGGTAATAGCAATGGTGGGCTACTTTCTGAATTTTTGCAAAGCAAAAGAGCTTAGTTTGGTCAATGGTCTTAATCTTATTCATGAACACAAAACGATGCTTAACTTTATCCATTTATGACTCTGTCAAAACTCATAAAGAATCCAAGATTTCTAGAATAATTGCAGCAATTGAAGTCTTTGATCTAATGATAATAGGGTGGACTCATCAGTTTTACATTAATTTATAGCCATTAGATGAGTAAAATGGATAAATGAGATTAACTCCTTACTTTTTTTTTTTTGAAGTGATAATCTTCACATATCCTACTTCTAATCTCATCCATTCATTTTACTCATCCAATGGTCATGAGTTAGTGTAAAACTAGTTGAGTTTTACATAGTGTAACTGGATCTCATATATATATATATATATATGAGATAGGATCCGTTTACACAATGTAAAACTATTTAAGTTTTACACGTTTTTAGACCGTTGGATGAGTGAAACGAATAGATGAGATTAACAGTAAATATGTGAAAATTATCACTTCAAAAAAGTAAGGAATTAATCTCATCTATCCATTCCCCCCATCTAACGATACAGAAAACATGTAAAACTTAAAGAGTTTTACATTGCGTAAGTTGGTCCTAACTCTCTCTCTCTATATATATATAGGATAGGATCCTCTTACACTATGTAAAACTTAAAAGTTTTACACTTTTTTTAGATCGTTAGATGAAAGTAGATGTGTGAATGAGATTAACAGTAGAAAATGTAAAGGTTATCATTTGAAAAAAATAAAAAAATAATCTTATCCATTTATTACCTTCATCCAACAGTAAAAAAAGTATAAAAGTAATTGAATTTTATACAATATAATATATATATAATTTGTGTGTGTGAACAAATGGGAATGTCATTCTTTACGCATGTATGCATATATCTTTGTAATTTATGTTCGAATGACATGAGTGTCCTTTTCTCCATGTACAATCTTTCACAATCAAAGGTAAGGATATAATAATAATAATAATAATAATAATAATAATAATAATAATAATAATAATAATAATAATAATATTATTATTATTATTATTATTATTATTATTATTATTATTATTATTTGCCACTTGCTACCAATGAGTGGGGGCAGTTGCGGATTTAGAATTTTTTTGAGAGTGAGCACAAATCAAAATATTTTTTAGGGTGGGTACAAGTCATAAAAAATTTAAAATTTTAGGGTAAGTACAAATCATAAAATTTAAGAACTAATTCATAAAAATTTAAAAAAAAAAAAACTAAAACTAAATGTATGAATTTTAAATAGTTGAGGGTGAGCCTGTGTCCACCCAATCTTATTTGTGGCTCCGCCATTGAGTGAGGGGAAGAGAGCCATGTTAGAAACCAAGTGTGGAAGACGTCTTTTGTAGGGAAATGAGTGACAAAGAAAAACAAGCATTGGTAGTATTTTATTGTGAATGATTGTTGAAGTTGCAACAGCTTGTACTAGCATAAGCATAAAGTGTATTGTCTAGGTCAAATTACTACACCTACAAGCACATGAATGATGTTTTCTTTTCTATTTCTTTTCAGTTCTACCTTTCTGGTTTCCACCCTGATTGTTTGAACCGAACCGGATTAATAAATTGTATCAAAAAGCAATAATTTAATATAAAAATGAATTATTGTGAAAAGTTAAAAGAATTAAATGAAATTCAAGTACATTTTTATTAACTTTTTCTAGTCAGTTTATCTAATGAAAATAAATCATTAGATCGCTTAAAGTCAAAATTTCAAATGTTAATAATGGAAATAAAATAGTTTAATTGAAATAGTCTCCTCGTAATAAATTTTTACGATAATTAATTAAATACTAATATGTATATAAAAATAATAACCTAATCGGCCTTGCAGGGGCAATTTTGGGTGAAAAACCCCTTTTCAATTAATATTGGAAAAAATGACTCCCAAAAATTATTATTTGGCAAAATGACCCCCTTTCTTGCCAGGTCGACAGATCTCGCGTTTTGTAGGACGCGAGGTACGACATCGCGTTCTGCAGAACGCGATTTTAGTCGACGTGGCATTGCTGTCCGTGTTAACGGTTTCACAGTACCTCTCGTTCTGCAGAACGCGAGGTCCCCGAGAAATTGAAAAGGCGGCTGGAATATATCGCACGGACCTCGCGTTCTGTAGGACACGAGGTCTGTGCATTTCCAGCCTGAACCACAAGGAAAAACAAGCGTAAGTAGGCCTGTTCGAACCCAATTTCGAGCGTGTAAATGGTATATTTTTAGCGATCATCGAGTTTGGGGTCGTAGTACTGAAAATTGTCTATCGTATGATACCAACATGGTTAATTTCCGTCCATTCTACAATGGTTTAAAATGGATTCGAAAACCCTATGCTAGCATACTTTTTTGAATGAAGTTGTATTTCAACAAATTTCGATAGGCATGTTCGAGCAGAATTTCATACGTATAAATTTTAAATTTTTAGGTAACATCGAATTTGGGGTTGTAGTACTGGAAATTCTCTATCGTATGACACTGACATGGTCAATTTTCGTCCATTGTACGCTGATTTAAAGTTGTTCGAAAACACTATCATAACATATTTTTTTGAATGATTGAAAATATAAGATGACGGATTGTATAAATCGAAGTGGACTGACTTTATTGATTAGATTGTCATGTGCGAACTCACATATACAAATTAAAATTAATTAATTAATACGAGGGGCTGAGCGATTAGGACACTTAGGAGCTGTGTGCCCAGGATTTCGACATATAGAACAATACTTCTTTTGTCCGGTTTTCTCTCGATGTTCGACCAAATCCTCGGCACAATATATTCTTGTAGAAGGTGGACGTCCTTTGGCTCGTAGTAGTGCTGGATCTGGGCGTATGATCGGTTCAGTGTCCACAGCATTTGGATCAACCTCATTTCCGATTGGAGGAAACTCTTTTTCGTAAACTTTAAGCACCGTTTTGAGTAAGTATACCGGATCAACCATATGCATGTATTATATTCGTTGGTTAGTGCAAGCAGCAATGGCGTGTGCGCACGGGTATTTGAAAGTTTGGAATATTCCGCACTCGCAGGTTTTTTCCCTCAGATCTACCACGTAAGCGTTGTGCTGAATGCCTTCTAACCGCCTGGAAAATTCCGCAACACGAAACAAGTGTCATTCTCGCGAGAAGAGAGTTGCTTGCATCTGTCTTGATTGGCCCAATTGAATATGCAGTCTTGAGCGGAAATCTGGATGAACTTTGTGTCCACCTGCCATGTACTCAGTTGCTTTCCTGCCCAAGGTTGCAAAAAGGGTAGCTAAACGATAATAGGTCGCTTTGACAATGAAAGTGATAGGCAACTGCCGAACTCCCTTCAGTGATGAGTTCACTGCCTCAGCCAAGTTCGTTGTCATGTGACCAAAACGTTTACCCTCGTCATACGATCGAAGCCATTTTTCCTTTGGGATTTTTTCAAGGTATTCTGCGCCATTTTTGTTTCTCGCTCTCAGTTCCTCGAGCAGTTCAGCCACCTCTTGTTTGTAGTGCGAGTTGCCTACGGGATGACAGTTGAATAGTTATGGGCGAAAAACACATGAAAAAAGGTCGTAAATTGAAGCGAGTAACAAGTAATATAGTAAATGAAAATGACATAAATGACGTACCCATATCGAGCACCATTTGACGTTCATCACGATTCTTGTATTTCAGCAGGTAGTTTGCGGCTATGTGTCGCAAGCAAAAACGGTGGTGAATGTATGCAGGCTTCCAATAATCACCCAAATTTTGTATCGCCCACAGCAGCGCTGTGCCTCTGTCAGAAATAACACACACCCCTTCATCCCTTCTTCTTCGTATTACAGGATCAAGGACATATTTTCGTAGGTTCGTAAGGAAGAACGTCCAAGACTCCAAATCCTCCTTCGGGACGATTGCAAATGCAACAGGAACGCATTTGCGATTGTCGTCCTGTGCTATAGCTAGAAGTAGGATCTGTGTATATTTTCCGTACAACCATGTGCCGTCGATTTGGACCATCGGTTTGCAGTGCTCAAATGCGTTGATGCACTGGGGGAAGTCCAAAATAACCGGTGGAATTGACAAACACCTCGGACGACACGATCATTTTCGTATGCCAGAACCGTATCAAGTTTGACAACCATTCTGGGGATGTGTTTCTGCAGGAGATTAAGCCACGGGCGCAACTCTATGTAAGATTCCTCCCATCGGCCATACAATTCCTCTTTGGCCTTTTTCCTTGCATACCATGCTTTCGAATAACCTGGACGGAAGCCGGAGACAGCTAGAGCTGCAGCCTGACATGTGGGGACCGACACAGTGGGATTTGTTTTCACCAGTGTGGAAAAGATGTCCGCGAGGTACTTTGCATCCAGGTTCTTGTGATCCTGGTTGAGGCTAGCAACGGTGCATGTATGGGGCCCCTCAAGTTTTGTTATTTTCCAACGGTTGTCTGCCCTCTTCACCGTCGTCTCAACATTATGACGAAGGTGGACTCGACCATCTATTGTGTCGTCATGAAGAAAATCAGGGACGTCCATTGCATCCATATCAACCGTTGTGAAGTGGGATGGTGGCTGGAACGTAGAAATTGGTCTTGCGTCTACAGGAAAGTTGGTGGCAGTCGGTTCTTCGTCCAAATTTGGTGGTGGAACGGCAGTGTCTTCTGGGTCTTCTGGTAACTCTGTCAAGTCTTCTGGTTCAGGATAGAATGGCCCCAGCTCATCTCTGTTTGGCCCGGGTTCTCTAATCGGTTCTTCGTCAGAAGCATCCTCCGGGAGCTGGAATAGTAGAGCTTCTGGAATCACTACCCTTCGAGGCGAGGATTGGGGTCGATGAGCGGGAGACCTCTCACGAGATCGCTCAGAAACCTTATTTCCAAGACCAAAATCAATATTACCATAAGAAGAATGTATTCCCATAGATGGTTGAACGTACTCTGTGCTAGGGACATACGTTGAGTGTCGTCCATATGATGAATCATGGTCGTGCATAGCGTAAGAAGACGACGCTCCCTCACCCCCAAAAGAAGAATGTCTCCACATAGATGGTTGACCGTAGTCGGTGCCAGGGACATACATTGAGTGCCGGCCATATGATGCTTCATGATCGTGCGTAACGTAAGGAGCCGACGTTCCCTCCCCCCAAAACTATAAGGATTGTATGAATTGTATGGACTGTACGATGCATTTGTTGGTGCATCGAATTCATCGTTTGGGGGTTGGTTCAGGTCGAACCCGATACTAGCTACGCAGGACTGCCTTGGAGGAGCAGATGACGATGCACCAACTTCGTTGTCTCGACAGAGTAGGCCAAAATCACGTCGTAGACCTGCGGTCGGGCTATCAACGTTGGCATTCGGATCGAAGTCGAAATTCGCCCGGCCCCAGCTTGGTATTTTGACAACTGGATTAGACTCGGAGAACGATACATACAGCTCGAGAGGCCCCCCAATTGAATACTCGAAGTGGGCTTCCATCATCATTTGCACATCAGCATTTTCCGCAATTTGGCATACAGAGTACTCTAAAGGGTCTATAGATATTGGCACCCGATACTTTACGTCGGACAAACGATGATTATCGAAATGAGGAACTTTTGCCTCCAGTTCCTTGACCAACTTCTTGAACGATAATCTTCTCGGAAGCTTTATCGTTACCGGATCTTCGCAGTGAAAAAGGACGCCGAATTCGGTACCCTCGAATATCTGCCCATCGTAGTAAACTTGCGTAGTAACGCCTCGTCCGGCCATTTGAATATTTTATAAAAGACTTTTGAAATTTTGATAGTTAGAAAATTCTAGGAATTGATTGCCAATTGAAACTTATATTTTCGTTTTATGGTTCTTCTTCATATATAGGCAAAATTTTTGGCCCTTGCAATCCAGGAGAATCTGGTTGTGTAAGGCAAATAATGGTTCAGAGAGGTAACTTTGCTTGTCCATTACCTAAAACCGATAAGCAGGTAAATGATGAACAAGTCAGGAATGGCGTGTGCCTGGGAGGCAGTCCCCTAACTTTCGACAAGTAAGGGATAGATTTGATGGGGGTTAACCAATACCTCGCGTTCTATAGAACGCGATATTAGTACCTCGCGTTCTATAGAACGCGATATCTTTAGAACATCGCGTTCTATAGAACGCGAGGTCACTTTAAATGCTTTGTTTCAGATATTCCGTCAGAAGTTATAATAACCGTACTATTTACTATTTGTTTGTTTGTGTAATTGAGAACATGTTCGAGAATTTGAGACAATTGTAGTCTGGTAATTGAATACTACTACTACTGGTGCCTATAATGTAATTGAGTACTAGTAGTTTTACATAACTTGAAGTCCGTTTAACATTAATAAAGGATGAAATAAGACGTCATATAACATAATTGGAAGATAATTTCATAAGTTAATGGTTAATCCGAATCATCGTAGTCAGTGGACACGTCTGAACTTAGGTTTAGTTCTTCGACCATCTGTTGTTTTCTTTGTCTACGCCTGTACATTAAAAGTTGCAGCTCCTCCACAGCCGCATCAACATCCGGTGAAGACGGTGCGTGTTCAGTGTTCGGAGCAGGTTCTACGGGTGCAGACGTACTACCTTCGCCGGCGTTGACAAACTTAACATTGAAATCAACGTCTCTAGCTCCGACGGAATTGAGCCGGTCATACATGTTACGAACGTCTGTTTCGTTCGTAAGCTTCATAACGTAGTGCGTTTCATTAGCTGACGGTGTTGGGATTCGACATTCCATGGAAGAAATTTGTTTGTCGGTGTGTTTACTAACCTCGATTGTTGTCAACTGTATTAAATCTTTCAGTGACATTTTGCCGGAGATTGTTGACTCAAAATAAGTATCGAGAAAATAAAATGTTACCTTAAATTTTGCCATAAGGTGAGCAAGGATTGGGTGTTTAGAGAGAATTTGGAATGAGTAAATGATGGTGGAATTCGTGGGTATTTATAGGAAAGGAAAAACACCACATAAGTAAATTTAAGTCGCATTTCATTTAACAAAACTTTCAACATGTATTCTTTAATAAGTAAATTGAGACAACTACATAAATTATCTATAAAATTCGAAACAATATATTCAGCATCTCCGGGGGGCAAATTTGATCGGAGGTCCCGACTGAAAGAAGAGAGAGCGAAATCCAGATGTAAATGTTGGCTGCCACGCCGCATCTGAAATGAGTAAATGGTAGCAGCTTTGATCCACATTAACAAATGTAATCGGCACCCGCCGCATCTGAAAATGTTGGCTGCCACGGCAGAATGTCGATTTGAATCTGCCCCCGCTTCCTAAAAGTCTTTTCTTTTCAAAACTGTAGCCGGGGATCCTCTCGACGGCGGCTACAGAAGCTACCATTGAAGCCACTACTGCAGCATACAACCTCCAAAATATTGCGATATGTCGGTAAATATTAAGGTATGTACCCCCGCGGAACACAAATCTTTAAGTGAACTCCAACTATCATAAAGGAACAATATTTCGGACATAAAAATTGCAACGGAAAAAAACACAGCATTACACGAACTCATATTCAACTGACCTAAACTAAACTTAACTGCTTACAAAAATTCATCTCCGTGCATATATATATATATATATATATATATATATATATATATATATATATATATATATATATATAAACATCTCATAGACCTCGCGTTCTGTACAACGCGAGGTAAGAGTGACCTCGCGTCCTACAGAACGCGAGGTTGCCACGTCATCAAATTCACCTCCCTCTATAAATAGCAAACTCTTGGAGAGGCAAGGAGCACCCACATAAATTTTTTTTTCTGTATTCACGTACGCAGTTTTCGCTTGCAGCTACTAATGGCAACATAGCGCGTATTTTGGAAGTTTTGTTTTAATTTAACTTCCAAAATATTGCGCTATGTCGTTATTTTTAGTTACTACTGAAAACATAACGCGTATTTAGTATGATTCATTATTGTTATTATTATTATTGTTCTTATTATTATTGTTATTATTATTACCATCATACTAATAATTTTTATTGTTAGTATCATTTATTATTATTGTTGTTATTATTATTAATATTATTATTATTATTATTTTAATTATAATTATTATTTTTATTTTTATTGTTATTATTGTAAATAAAAATTGTAATATTAAATATTAAATGAGTTTCCCGCTTTAAAAACTCTAATTTAAAAAACCTCACGACCTCGCGTCCCGTAGAACGCGATTTCTTTAGAACATCGCGTTCTATAGGACGCGAGGTCCCTTCTGACCGTTCAGTTCACGCGTCTGTTCATTGACGCGCCTTTTCAATGAACCTCGCGTTCTATAGGACGCGAGGTATATGAATATCGCGTTCTACAGAACGCGAGGTTCATTAACCTCGCATCCCAAACGACGCGAGGTCTTCTATAAATTGGAGGTTTTTTTCTAAAAACCTCCACAGAACGCGAGTTCTATAGAGATTTTACAAAAATTTGTCAGCAACTTTTATATATCGTTCGATCACATGGAGTCCTTGCTACGCAACCAAGCGAGTCACTGCAGTGAATATTGGCGAAACAATGAAGAGGTATTATTTTTTCCTTTTTATTTTCTAAATTTTTTAATTAAATTATATTCTTTTATTTTTACTAACTATTTTATTTTATTTTTTTTCAGGGATACGAACGTAACTTACAATGTTACCTTAACCGTATCACCGTCGCACCCGTTGATGCTGTTATGCATTGAATTGAGCGGGCTGGTTTTGGGCACATAGCTCGCTATATAGGGGGTGAAGGTTAGACCGTCGTTGATCAACGCGCTGACAGAACGGTGGAGACCCGAGACGCACACGTTTCATCTTCCATTTGGCGAGGCAACAATTACGTTGGAGGATGTTGCCTACATTCTGGGGTTGCCTACAAATGGCAGCGTTATTACTGGTATAGCGATGGCACATTGGCCAATCCTATTTGCTGAACAAATGGGCGTGCTGCCCCCTGATGGAGTGTGGGACGGAGGGAAAATTTCTCTATCGTACTTGGAGGACAACTTTGGAACCCCTCCCCCGATGCAGATGAAGTTGCACTTCAGGTATTTTTTTTATTATATTTAGTATGCTTTTATTATATTTATGATTAAATTAAAATTATTTATTTGCACATTAGGCTACTTTATGAATTTTTTAGGATGAATTCAGACAATATTTAGGATCTTTTTAATAAATATTTAGGATAAATTATAAATATTTAGGATAAATATTAAGGATGAATTCAGTGAATATTTAGGATACTTTATTAAATATTTAGGTTGCCTACATTAAATATTTAGGATAAATTACAAATATTTATTTACAAATTAGGATTAAGTTACTAATTTCTTTGGATGCATTTATTAAATCTATCTATATTTAATCTATATTTAGGATGAACTTACAATTTTTTTAATTAGGATGAACTTACAATTTTTTTAATTTGGATGTCTTTATTAATTTATATTTTCACAGCGGTGTGCGCGAGCCCACATCTTGCGCATTATTGGCGGGATATTAATGCCCGACAAAACTCGCACAAAAGTGCACGTTATGTGGCTTCGTCATCTGACAAATTTAGATGAGTCTGGACTAAAATCTTGGGGGTCAGCTGTCTTGGCGTTTCTTATCAGAGACCTCTGCAGAAACGTTGACGCCTCCAAAGCATCGATGGGAGGATGCTGTTTATTCCTGCAGGCTTGGGTTTGGCTTTGGATCCCTACTTTGGCACCACAGCTTAGGATTCCCACTCCTATGTCATTTCCGCTTCTACGGAGGTACTACATAATCTACTATATTTTTTTATTAAATTATTTTATTTAACGATTTTTTTCATTATTTAAAGGTGGACCACCACACTATCTCACACCGGCCTGACGGACTCCCAGCAAGAATACAGATATAAATTCGATGCCTTGACGGAGGACAAGGTAATTCAATGATTATTTTGGTTTTTTCCATACTATTTTTCCAATAATATTTCATATAGAAATTTTACTAACTTTTTCATTCTTTTTAGTTCGTGTGGAGGCCCTACGATTCAGAGGAGATTCGCGGCATTACTCCAGCAGATATTGTGCAAGAGCGAGACCTCTGGATTTCCGTCGTTAAGCTGCTGAACTACGAAATTTGTGTGTGGCATTCTACGGATAGGGTACTCCGACAGTTCGGGTACGTCCAGAATGTTCCACCCCCTCCGCAAAATATGGACTCCTTCCACAATCTTACGCGTCAGGGGAAGACGGAGATTGACTGGGCCGAGCACCACGCTATCTGGATAGCGCTTTGGGCTCAACGATTTCTCAGACGCCCAGAGTTTCTCCAACCAATTATGGTAGGGGGTCCTTCGATCACTTTCAATTACGACCAGTGGTATATGAACAATGGGATGTCACATATCCTTACTCCGGCCGAGCCCGCAGCAGGGCTTCCCCAGCAACCCCAAAATCGCCCACGCGGGAGCCGCCGAGCGAGCCAGTCCCAGAGCCAGAGGCAGACCCAGAGGCAGTCGACGCAGCGCGGTCCGCGACCACGGTATGACACTCCAGGGGCATCATCTTCTGCCCCACCATTGCATAGCGGTCCATCGACTTTCCAGCAGACGATGCCTCCACCCCAGTACGGCTCCACTGATGCCTATCGTCCCCATACGCCCACGACTGACCTTATGCTTATCGATTATCCACCTCAGTATGGGTTTCCGATTGTGGAGAGTACGCCGATAGGTAGTTTGTTTTACTCCCCGCCTCGGCCCAGCACAGATCCGCAGATCGCACACGATGGTCAGGATGATAGGGACCAGGGACCACCACACGATGGACATAGGAGGTATCCGGATCGTGAGCGTCATCCACCCGACTGCGGAACGGGTGGACATAGGTATTTTTAGTCTTTTTTTTGTTGTTTTCTACTTATATTTTTAATATTTATGTAAAACACTTTTAAATTTTATAATGCCGTATTATAATTTTGTTTACGCATTATAATTTTATTTGCATATTATAATTAAACTTTATAATATTTATTTAATTTTTGTTTTTAATAAATTTAATGAGATTAAAAAACCGAAAATCGACATTAGTTGAAATGCAACTTCAATCAAAAAAAATATGATGGCATAGGGTTTTCGAAGCCATTTTAAATCATTGTATAATTGACGGAAATTAACCATGTTGGTATCATACGATAGACAATTTTCAGTACTACAACCTCAAACTTGATGATCGCTAAAAATATACCATTTACACGCTCGAAATTGGGTTCGAACAAGCCTACTTACGCTTGTTTTTCCTTGTGGTTCAGGCTGGAAATGCACAGACCTCGCGTCCTACAGAACGCGAGGTCTGTGCGATATATTCCAGCCGCCTTTTCAATTTCTCGGGGACCTCGCGTTCTGCAGAACGCGATGTACTGTGAAACCGTTAACACGAACAGCAATGCCACGTCGACTAAAATCGCGTTCTGCAGAACGCGATGTCGTACCTCGCGTCCTACAAAACGCGAGGTCTGTCGACCTGGCAAGAAAGGGGGTCATTTTGCCAAATAATAGTTTTTGGGAGCCATTTTTCCCAATATTAATTGAAAAGGGGTTTTTCACCCAAAATTGCCCCTTGCAGGCATATTGAAATTTAATAGGCAGACAAGACATGTTAGATTGACATTCAGAAATCAGAACTGAAGTAATGACATAAAAAGTCAAACGTTATTCCAAACAAAATAATGTGTCAGTTGTCCGACGGAAAAGTCTACACGGGTTAGGTTTCTTTTCAACAACATTGGTCCTGCAAACCAAAACATCATTATTTAACTCAATAGAAATCTCTGCTTTTTTTTTCTAAAAAAAAAACTGAATAAGTCTTGTACCATTTTTTGGTGTCTGAATAATTCACTTGTTTTTTCATATAAAAAGTTTATCATTACTTTCTCATTACTTACTGTTTATTTTTTTTATTTTTTTTATTTTTTAATAAAATTTTATGCATTTATGACACACGTTTTTTCTGTCATTGTGATATATTATTTTGTAATTTTATTTTATCTGTTTTTGTAGCATGATTCAGCATACTTTAGCGGTCGATCGTTGATCGCATAAAGTTTACAATCAATGCTAGTTTCTAATTATAATTTTATCAGTAATCACATAAAGGTAGATCCCCACTTGATTAATGGTTGTTTGCTGATCTAATTAATCATGTGTAGCGAAACATTCTGCCTGATAATTTAGATCGCTCACCACTCCTATTTCATCAGTTAAGAGATCCAATTGAATAGAAACAAAGAGATTCAAGAAACTTTTGAAATTTGATGATATACTTATTTCCATTAAAGTTTTTTTTAATTTTCTTTGTTTTTAGGTTGTAAAAAAATTTAGATAAATTAATCATATTATTTTCCTTCCAAAATACGTTGTAATTGTAATATCTTCTATGATTATAATAAAAATTCCGTGGCCATATTTAAAAAACATTTTAAGATTTACTTGTTTTTTATCATTGTATTAGCCAATTTTGATGACCCAAATTAAAACTTTAAATTAAGAATAATTCCCTTACTCTTTCTATACAAGTCTTCGCATTACTTACGGTTAATCTCAACCATCAAATTTCACTAATCCAACCATCCAAAAAACATGTAAAACTTAAATTTTAAGTTGTATAAACGAATCCTAACCCATATTATATATTGGAAGGAAAAAAATACCACGATTTGAAGCAGCACTTGGCAAACCTCTCAGCCTCAATAATAGTTTTAACTTGCAAAGCATTTTCACACCACTCATTAAAACTGTAAGCCAGCTACCACCAGCTTTAGTGCTCAGGATATCATAATACGGCATTGCAAAGTAAATACGATCCGAATACATATAAAATCGATTAAGAGTGGGGTCTATGTATCCATGAATACGTAAATATACCCCACAAGTGAGGCAGAGGTTTGAAGTTTGAACTAATCATCGTCATCAAGAACACTCCGACGCCTCTGGATCTGTAAAACCAGATAAACAATGGAACCAAATCATTATAGTTCTAACTATGGATTGTGTACATTAAACAATCGGCAAATCAGCAACGTGTAAAATAACTTACCGTAACTTTGGTCTGCTTAGTTGTTTGGGTGTTTATCTGTTCCAGTATTGATATAAGCCTCTCCTCGGAAACCTTCACATGGATTCAACCGTATACATTTCAATTCTTTATCAAAGCTTATTTACAAATGCGGTACTGAATTGCACAACCTTAATATTAGGCATATAACGATAAGTAGTTGAACCACAAAAATTTTCAACATACTTTCTCAACTATCTGACCCGTCTGAGCAGCTCTTAGTAGAACATCCTCCACGCCCCTAGCCTTCTCAGGTTTCACCAAGGCAATTCGAGCAACTGGACAAGATATATACAAGCAAAGAACATAAATATATCAAGAATTATATGTAGGTAAAAAAACAGTGCAAACCATAAACCCATCATCTATGCCTGCCATCTAGTTGCACTCTTTTACCTCCATGATGTTGCATCTTCTCGGTTTTAATTACTTTTTTAATTTCAAAGAAGAGATATAGGGGCTGAAATCGTAAAGAAGATATATGACCAAAAGTTTTCATAATGGCATAACGGATAAATCACCAAAGTTTTTATACGTCGTTTGAACGTGGTGGGAGTTTTCTACAAAGCGAAGCTGCATCACACTATGATTCATGCCTACCCAAAGGTCCCAAACCATCCTTATGAGGCCCCTAAACGGCTAAACCCTTGACCAATTCAGATTTTCAGCACCTTTATATTCACAAATCTCAAACTACATAGTTCAAATCTAAGCTGAGCCTTGAAAATCAAGGAGAACGGATCAAATTCAGTCTTTGAGAACCAAGATATTAGGGAAATAAAGGTATTGTCGAGCCCGTCATAACATTTTTTCATTGTAGGACCTCCAATTATATGTCCCCCACAATTTTTTGAACTCCATACTTAAGTTGGGTCTTTCTAGTATAAATAAATACTTATATACACACACTCTTCCATGTTTAACCAAGCACAAGCTCACTATTCCAAACCATGATGACAAACACGGGCATTTTCAGACAAGACTAAAATGGTGAATATAAAAGCAGTCCATTTGATATATCATGAATATAGAACGCACGATTAAAACCGAACAGTCAAATAAAACAACTTAGAGTAGCAAGCAATTGGAAGGTAGAATGCACAAGCTAACATGCATATAAGCAATTGAAAGTAGGTTTCCGGAACCAACTCAAACGGTGAATTGAGGTACAAGCTTACGTCTTTCACGAGCTTCACTGGACAAAATCTGACTGAGCATCATTTGCCTCCGTTCATCTGCCTCCCTAAATTAATTGATTTTACTCAAGAAATCGATGAATTAATTCGATCCCAAAATCAATATTAAAACATGGATGATTCGGAAACAATACACATATACAAAGTAAAAAAAAAACAGACCTCTTGGCTTCTTCCTGAGCTTTCTGCTGGTCAGGGTTCTGCTGACTCCCCTGTTTATCAATAAATTATAATCAGTAACATCAAATCAAAAGCGCAAAGAAGCCAATTCAGAATTCTTCAATTAAGCAGAATTAGTAGAAATTAAAATGAAAAAGACGTAGATTATTTACCGCCCCTTGCCGAGCCATCAGCTCTTGCATCCTTCTTTGTCTAATTGCTTCTAGTTCAGGATCAGCCTACAAAATTAGAATAATTTATAATTGATTTCCAGAAACATCAATGTAAAACAACTTAACCTACTCAAAGTGGACTTCATAATCCCAGTGAATGAAACCCTAAAGAGATGTTTGGCTGCCGCGAATCGAAAGGAAAGTTGAAAAGAATACCATTGATTGAAGAGATATCAGATCTTCCTCCTCCTGCACCACCACCGCCAAAGAGAGCAGTTTAAAGGCTTCTTCACCGGAGAGAGATTCCTGCAAGCTTTTAGCTTCAGCAGTACGCGATTTTTGTCCGATTTTTCCTTCAAATCAATTTCTTTCCCGTTTAAATTATCTGGGCTCGGGCTTGAATGGACTTGATCAACTTGTGTTTTAAAAGATTTATGGACTTCGATCCACTACTTTAAAACGTAAAATTTTATTCACATATACTATAATATTTAGAGAAAATATTTCATACGCTAACGGTAAAAATAAAAAGTTTTTTATGTGTTTTAATTTAAAAATTTTGAGATTTATTTTAGGTTTATAGTGTATGATTAGGTTTAGGAGTTTCGAATTTAGGGTTAGAATGTAAGGTCTATGAATTAAGCTTTATGGTAAATATTAATGAGTTATGTTTTAACTTATACACCCTTAATTTTAACCATAAACCCTAAATTCTAACAACCCATAAACTTTAAACTTTAGATGAATATCTAAACCCTAAACTAAAACGCTTGTATTTTTTTAAAATTTTCAACGTCGGTGCTAATGCAAAAATGTCAATTAGGTTTTTTATTTGGGTAAACTAACGAGATGATCACTTACGTTTACTCGTTTAGTAAGTGTACGTTTTTTCTCACCAATAAAAAACTAACGTAGTGGTCACTAGGGGTGTTCATTGTCGGATATTGGATCAGATCTGATCCGGTTTTTTTAATATTCAGGTTTTCGGATCAATGACATAGTGATTCGTATACGATCCAGAAAAAATCGGATATCCGAATATCGGATATTTGGATCGGATATCTGATTATCCAAAAATATAATTTGATTTTATTATTTTTTTCAAAATTGGAGGTCGTATTTATGAAATTTCAGGAATTTCGAATATAACAAACAACAAATTGCTAAATATAACAAGAATCGCATATATGAATATTTTAATTTTTTTTATTTTTCAGATATAAAAAGCACCAAATTGTTAAACATAACAAGATTAATATTCATAAAATTTTTGGATTTTCGAATAATCCAAAACTTGAAATATTGTGATCCGTATCCGATCCGAAAAATTTAAAATCGGATAGGATATCCGACCCGAAAAATAAAAATTGAATCGGATATCCAAATTTTCGGATCGGGTCAACGGTTAATCGGACCGGATATTTTTGAACACCCCTAGTGGTCACTTGCATTTTTTTTAAACATTTAGTCACTCAGGTGTTAATTGTCATTAGACAACAGACGTCATGCTGACTTGGCACAATAAAAAGAAGGATAAATTACCTAAATAATCAATAAATTATTACTTTACTCCTATTTTGACCACCAAACTAAAACTTATTTATATAATTACACATGTAATCCTTCATATTTACATATGTCACCATCATATTGAACCTAGGTCCTCCAGGGAAATCTCCACGCCTCAATAACTACACCATTCAATGCTTTTTTGGAGTGAATATGGAGGACTAAATATATAACTATACAAATTATTTTTAGTTCAATGTTCAAAATATGATTGAAGTAATAGTTTAGTGACTATTTAGGCAATTTATCATTCTTTTTACTATGTTGGGTCACTAAGTCAGCACGCAATCAGTAGTTTAACGACAATTAACACTCAAATGACCGAATGTTTAGAAAAAACAAAAGCATAAGTGATCACAACGTTAGTTTTGAAATTAATAAGCAAAAATATACACTTACTAGACTTAAGTGACCGTATCGATAATTTACCCTTTTTATTTCTATTGGTTAGTTTGAACTGGATTATGATACAATTTATTTATATTTTTATTTTGAATTTAAATTATTTGAATTTGAGATTCAAATTTTATGAATTAATCATTGTTGAACTTATTTTGATTTTGATATAACTTAAAAGAAATTTTCAAAGGACTAATTTGTAAAAACTTGTAAAGTAATTTTTAAGAAATAAATTTGTCAAAAACTCGATTTAAACTTGATAAAATGTTTTGAAAAAGTTCGACTTAATACTTATATCGAACTATACTTTTAAAAGTCGACAAATGCCCAAAATACATGTTTTTAGAGGAAAGTTTCGAAACCTCAACAAAGGTTTCGAAACCTCTCTGGGCAGATGGCCAAAAATTAAACATTTAAAGAACAGTTTCGAAACCTTCATTAAGATTTCGAAACCTATTTGGGCAGTAAGCTACTGTTTTTGAAACCCTAACAAAGGTTTCGAAACCTCTATGAAGGTTTCGAAACCTTGGCCCTATAACGGCTAGTTTTTACAGTTCCCTTCTTAAGGTTTCGAAACCTCTGGTAAAGGTTTCGATACCTCTGTGCAGGTGAGCATTTAATGCTTTGTTTTAATGGCTCCCAACGGCTCCAAACTCCCTCCAAAGTCTCCCAACGGTTAGAAAAGATCAAGATCATATAAAAGGGGTCTCCAAACAGTAATGAGGTAACAAGAAAGTCAATCCAAACTTCCAAGCAATCAAATTCCAATTTGTACTCAATTTTCAATCTTTCTTGTAAAACACTAGAGTGTTCTTCATTGTAATTCTTGTGCTAGTGTTTCTTTGGGTGTGTGAGAGAGCTTAAACTTTGCAAACACATTCCTAGTGAGGATTTCCTAGTTTGCTTATTTGTATTCATTCTTGGGATAGGATTCAATAGACTTTGGGGTATAAGTCTATTGAATTGTGTAAGGTTACTCTTTATCCTTACAGGAAAGACAAATTAGTGAATTTGTGGAAAATCCTTAGTGTGGTCACTAAGGTAGTGGATGTAGACTCCAATTAGGGGAGTTGAACCACTCTAAATCTCCTTGCAATTTTACCTTTGCAATTAGTGTCCACCATTCCTTCAAAAATCCAATTCACCCCCCTCTTGGTTTAGTTCGATCGATTGCCACTCTCATCAATCATTATAAGTTTATATTGACCATGTTTGGTAAAGAGAAGTTTAGGCAAAAATTAGAGGTTTGAGGCATAATTAGAGGTTTGACCAGTCAAATCTGCTAATATTATTGTTTGGTAAATAGCGGATTAGGATGAAACCGCTAATTTTGAAAAAGCTCATAATATGAGTTTTTTGATATTAGAGGTTTGATATTAGAGTTGTAAAGACTCTTTTACCCTTACCAGTTACCAAAAATCTCAAAATAATATAAATTAAATATTTTCTTACCCTATTTATAAGCTAATCATATCTACTTTTTTTCTTTTTATTATCACATATTTATATGTGTATTTAATTTAATTAATTAATTATATTATATTAAAATAATTATATAAATAATAAGTTAATATATAAATCATTTGAATATGTTTAAAAAAGTTATATTAAAAATAATTTTACAGATCTAATTAATAATAATTAGATACAAAATATTGATAACTAATAAACTATTCAAACAAATATTGAATATAAACATGTCCTTATATGTTATTTTATTTGTTTAAATAATCTAACAACTATCAGCTATCAGTTAATTTTACCAAACACTTTTATACAATCAACTAATACAATCCGCTAGTCAAATCAACTAATACAATCCGCTATCTGCTATCAGCTATCCGCTAATTGCCGAACAGGGCCATTATATACTAATATTTTGATATTTTAGATTCAAATTATTTCTAGAATATTTGTTCAAATCATGTTTTTCTATCAAATATATTTAAACTATTAGTTTTTAAAATAAAAAATTATTGACAGGCTGGCAGTTTCCCGGATCCTAAGTAAAACTAATATGATATTTTATTGGTAAAACATTATAAAATCTCCATGAAAATACTTTAATATGACCTAGTAGATCCTCATTTCACGTGCCACTCGTTCTTCTTCCCCATCGTCCCATGAATTCATCAAACATAAACAATAATAGGTCAAATTGTTTATTTGTCCTTATTTTTTAATTTTGATAAATAGAGAGGATATTGCTACGTATTAGGGATTTAAACATTGTTCTTTAATTTATTTTTCTATTCCTAAATTCAGAGTGTTTATCACCGATAACAGTGATTAGTATATTTCGCTTATATATCATAAGTGAAGATAAAATTCGACCATATGGATTACGACTAGTAAGTATTGTCATGGACAAAAATATCTTAAGGTGGGAAGGTTTGTTGCGCCTCCCAACTATTTTAGTATAATGACATTTTAAATTTTTTTAGTTTAAGTATTATTCAAATAAAGTCTTTTTTTTCTCTTAATTTTTAGATTTAAATACTTAATTGATCTTTAGTCACTCCCAATATTTGGTCATAGCTTCATCCATGAGTACTGTTCACACTCGTACATAGGCAGAACATAGGGGTTTTAGGGGCGTGGCCCATACCGATTTTTTTTCAATAATAATAAAATAGTTTTTTAAAAAGTGAAATTAGTTCTATAGTCTCTTTAATATTTTTAAAATTTTATTATTGCCCCTCACAAATTTTAATTTTATTATGATATTCTTTATAAATTTCTAATTCCGCTTATACACTCGTACATATTTTCTAAAAAATTGATAATTATTTTTTTTTGAAATGGAATCAGGCCTCGTTAAAAAACCCCTCTAGACCTAGGTAGGGGGAAAAGAGTGCCTTTAAAATTTATTGCAGGTTGATAAAAAGTACAAATAGTCCCCCTAAAAACAATAAGGGTCAATCCAACAATCCTGAAAAAAAAACAAATCAATACGATAATGACCTCAAATGAAAATAATGCCACTACCCTATCCCTTCTTTGGCCAAGCGATCAGCCACCATATTGCAATGCCTTGGAATCAATCGAACGACCCAACCTTTCTCTGAAATCAGCCCCTTGATCCTGTTAACGATCGAGACAAAAGCTGTTGGCGTTGACATCCTTTCACAAATCCAATCTGCTGTCATCTCACAATCCAATTCCACTATTACTCGGCATTTATCTAACCTGGGTGAGTCCAATATCAGCTCGATTCCCCTCTTCAAAGAAATAAGCACTGCAATCGCCAATGGTTGGAATTCTATTGCTTCCGAATAAACCAAGTGCCTAAATTCCAAGTGATCCCTCAAAATCCCCCCACTACCACACCCATTTCTATCTTCAGCTACAACCCCATTAACATTTATCTTCAAGAACCCTATGGGGGGAGGAAACCACTTCGAAACGCGTTGTTTTGATATTCTAGTATTCCATAACCTGCTTGCCCGTCTCATATCAGCCATCAGGGAATCGATAGAGATCACCGCAGTCGATCCTTTGCTTTTTATCCACCATGCGAGTCTGAATCTGGTGAGGAAAAGAAGCTGTGAAAAATCTGTGGTGTTTTTGTTGAAGACGATGTCGTTGCGCATCAACCACACCGTCCAAAGTACTGCAAAAGGAACCACTAGCCACCAGTTTACATCTGCTGCTAGGCACAAGTTGCCCCATAATTTAAAAATTGATAATTATTAAACTCCTGCTTAAGTTGATCTCATTGATTAACATGCTACAACTCATTTGAGAATTTATTGAACTCATATTACTATTCAATATATTTTAAATATATATTTTATAAATATAAATAATTTTATGATATGTATATTAATAATTATTTTATTATTTAATTTTTTATTAATAATATTAATTTTATAAACCTTTTTCCTTTGGAATTTATTCTTTCCCGAAACTAGATCCAGTTGATTATAGCAAACGGTTAATATTCAATCTCGCAGATCGAATCTGAAGCCCCACCCAAAAAGTTTATATCATTCCGCATCTAATTAAAACCAGAGAACCAAAGCTTGTAAGAAAAAAAAACCCGTGAGAAACACAGAACTGAAAGAAAGTGACTGTGAACAAGCTTAAACCTCCAAAACCATATCACCAAAAAAATCAGAAATCAGACAAAAACCTCCGAAAACAAGCAAAGTGAAACACGAAGATCGAGAAACACAAAAAACCCAAGAATCGAAGCATCTTAGAATCAAAGAAGTAAAGCTTTGTAGAGGAAAAACCAGAAGAATTCAATGGGTTTCACGATGGGTTTGAATATGATTCTCCTCTTAGTCATGGTGGCCACCAATATCCTCTCCCTTTATCACCTCTCTTCCACCGTCCAATCCCCCACCCCGCCGCCTCCCTCCCCCGTCCCCGACCACCTCATACGGCAGCTCAACACCATACGCGCCACCATCAACCACCTCACGCGCCATAACCCATCCTCGGCGACGAAACAGGCTTCAGCCGTGCCTCAGGATCTTATCCTCCACTCACAGATCGGCCCCATTGCTTCTTCCTGCCATAACCACCCTGACCTTCTTCACAAATACATGAATTACACTCCTTTTTCGACTTGCCCTTTTGATCCCGACCTCCAGGAAACGCTTATTCTCAACGGCTGCCACCCGCTCCCACGGCGGCGGTGCTTTTCGAAAACCCCGTCGAAACTACCTTCTTCTCTGCCTTTGACCCCTTTCCCGACTTCCCTCCCTGATTCCGGCGTCGTCTGGAACAAATACTCGTGCAAATCTTTTACTTGTCTTCTGCAAAACAACCCCACGGGATTCGATCTCAACGCTCAACGCTCCTCGTTGCTGAAATATACTTCCGAGCTCGATCTTCCCATTCCCCAGTTCATGCAATTAGCTAAATCAGCCAACTCGGCGATCCGTCTCGGCATCGACATAGGCGGTGGCACCGCAACATTCGCCGCCGTAATGAAGAAATCTTACAACGTCACCATGCTGACCACCACCATGAACGTCAATGCACCTTACAACGAGGCCGTGGCTTTACGAGGGTTGGTGCCTTTGCACGTGCCGTTGCAGCAGCGGTTCCCGGTGTTCGACGGGACCATGGATCTGGTCCGGTGTGGGAGGGCGGTGAACCGGTGGATACCGGTTCCGGTGCTGGAGTTCATGTTCTATGATGTGGATAGAGTGTTGAGAGCCGGTGGGTACTTGTGGGTGGACCGGTTCTTTAGTAAAGCGGTGGACCTGGAGAAAGTTTATGGGCCATTGATAAGGAAGCTTGGGTACAAGAAAGTGAAGTGGGCAGTGGCTAACAAGACAGATCCTAGTGGTTTGAAGCATGGGGAAGTTTATTTGACTGCTTTGTTGCAGAAGCCGGTGTCGAAAACATAATGCCGAATCGAAGATTCGTCGAATTTTTTAGGTAAGTTTTTACCAGAACTATGAATAAGAACACTTTGTGTGTTGCTGCATTTTTATTGCATTTTCAGGGTTAGATGATTTAGGCTTTGTGTATTAATAGTGACTTGATTCTAGTAGCTAGAAGACTTAAGAAGCGAATTTAGTAAGATCTTGTGTTCGAATCTTGTGGAGCGCATAGAGTTTTACCTTTGTTTAGGGGTTGAACCCGAATCGACTTCGGCTCTTTTTTGGTGAATTTCTTCTGGTTTGATCTGCATATTTTTATCTGGTGCTGGTGTTTCTGCATTTGCCTCTTTGAGTCTATATTTCATCTAGGATTGTTTGAATTTGGCTTTTGCTATGGTCCGGTTATTGAAAACCGATTTGACCGAAAACACATTCGCCATTAAACTAAGATTATGATGATATGATCTTGTTGCCATAGTTGAGTATAATGTAATTGGGATTTTGAATGCAACTTCCCTCGGAGAATGGTGTCATGTATGAAGTTATGAACCCCTAAATCGGAACTGATCCGAGTCCGACCCTTGAAAATTTCCCCTTTCTCCTATTTTGTTCAGTGAAGCATTTCAGCCTGTTCTATTGAATGTTCTCCAAGTTTGCGATCCGATGATTCCCGTCATCAAACTATAGAGAATTAGATTCGAATTAATTGATTTTCCTAATGCGTTTTCGAGATAAAGCCCTGCATATCCATTTGGGAGGTTAAACTGCATCTACTTTACATTTTATCAGTTCCTATTCTGATCATAACCATTCCAATGTTTTTTTGTTCAGATATTTGATGTCAGCTCACGATTTGCTTTGATTCGAAAACAAGCCCACCGGCCACTGATTGTCGAAAGGTTAACATCCGCAGTCGAAAAAGCCGGAACAAACTCGTTATAAAAAGGTTCTCTCATAAAAATGGTCAAAAGCAGATGGCCTTCATTCGTTTTTATAGAACTTGTTGTTATACTAACATTTTGCTGCAATCTACAACTAAATATCTTAGAACAGACACTAATAATGGATTAATACCATGTTTTTTGTTGTTGTTCTATTTCTTTTCTTGTTGGTCTGTGTTAAGCAAAAACAAGGCTTTCTGCATGTAAAATGTTTTGAGAAGCAGATGGTCTTTGTTGAAATGACCCACAATTGGATACGGCTTAACTACTCCAATACTGGGTTCAATTATTTAAATAATCCATCAAGGGTAAAAAAAAAACTGTTCGAGGATATTTTAAGATGATCATCATCTATTACATTGAGGCCACTCGTTAGATTCGGAGACCGGGTGACGGTGACAGAAATTTAAAAAGTGGACTGTGATATATCTATTGTGCCGTTGTCCGAAACTACAATTAGGGTAAAAAATGGTCCGTGATTTTCGTAATTCAGTCGTTTTTTTCTGAAATCGCGATATAACGTTGCAATTGCGATCGCAACCGTAATCGCGGCCATGATTTAAAACCCTGGGCGGTGTTGTGTGTCACAAAAGTGACCTTTAGATTAGTTTTACCCCTTTGAAAAAGATAGAAAAACCAGTGTTCTATGTGTTCCATATTGATGTGAGACATTAATAGTGTATATTGGTGTATCACAATCATCAATAAAAAATTATAATATTTTTTTAATTTAAGTTATTTTTATATAATTTAGTCTTAATTCAAAATAATTTAAAAATTTTAATTTATAAAACGATTGTATCTACTGGCAGGTGATGTCGTGATCATAATGAATTAATGGGTATATTTTATTACTTTGTCGATTCTCTAATAATGAAGTGATTATGTATGTCGAGCTATCTTATATGTCAGTTATTGAGCTAATGAAGAGTAGCAGAGAGTGCAACAAGTAGTCGAAGGGTGTATTATGAGTACACAATGTCATGATTTCAAACACGAAAGGTTAAATTTATTAAATTATATTGATATATGACTAAACTAATATAATGTATAAATTTTAAGATTATTATTATTATTATTATTATTATACTAGATAATATTTTAATTTAAACGGTAAAATGACATATTTTTAATAAATTTTAATTAAATAACTAAATTATAACTTTTAAAAAATACTTTATTTATAATTAAACGCATGATCAAGTGACTTGAAGTATATTTTAATATCTTACAAAAATCTAAGGACTAAAACAGAATTACGGGGACTAAAGAGGAGCTTAAACAAATAATCTCAAATAGCAGTAAGAATAACACATTTCTCGTCGCTTAAAAGTAAAACCATCAGCCACAGTCGAGAAGTTCCTTCCGCCAAACAAGAATCCGATAGTTTCTGAGAAAATTTTGCCAAACGAGAAAAAAAATGGTCAGCTTTCTATGTATTTAATTTTCACCTCGCACTTGAATTTAATTTTCTATGTAATTTATATTTTTATAAGAGTTAGATTCAGATCCAATTCGTTTCTTCTAGAGTTGAAAATAGTTGAAATTTTCAAGCTTTGACTTGAATTGGAGAGCTAGATCGAAACTAAATTGGCATTATCTTAGGTTTTTAGTTAGCTTGATTAGTTGAATCTTTATGAACTTTGTTTCTGGATTGAAAATTTTGTGATCTTTGTTTCTCTTGTTTGTAGGAGCTATGCCCTTTAATTAAGAACATCCTTCTTTTGGATTCCGAAGGAAAACGTGTAGCTGTGAAGTATTACTCAGATGACTGGCCGACGAATTCTGCTAAGGAAGCTTTTGAGAAAACTGTGTTTACCAAAACCCTAAAGACTAGTGCCCGTAACGAAGGTAAGTTTGATCTGCTAAGGAAGCTTTTACTCGTTTCTCTGCACTTTGTTGAATCTGTTAATGCTTCCTTACATTTGGGTTGATCTGAGTGTATAAGTCAAATCAAATTAGATTTGTTTGGAAGGTATGTTTAATTGTAAGTTAATCAATTCACTGGATTTGAGAATTTAGAAGGTGGTTTTGATTGTGGATCGAGAGTTTAATCCAAGGGCATAGAATTGAGCCTTGCTTTTATCCTGGTGAATGAGGAAAAATTCATGGCTTGGCATTGGTTTAAGTGCTGGTTCTTGCTTCTATTCTAACACGTTGCTTTGAATTTTTTTTACAGCTGAGATAACGATGTTCGATAACTATGTGGTCGTCTACAAGTTTGTTCTAGACCTTCACTTTTTTGTTACCGGAGGCGAAAATGAAAATGAGATAATCCTGGCCTCAGTACTCCAGGCTTTTTTTGATGCAGTTGGACTTATCCTTAGGTTTTTTCATAACACTTGCAACTTTTACCGTTTTTTTATATGTATGTGTGGCATCATCATGCCTAATTTTGACCTTTTACCTCCTTCCAGAGGCACCGTGGACAAGAGGGAGGTGCTGGAGAACTTAGATCTCATTTTCTTGTGCCTTGATGAGATTGTTGATGGAGGGTATGAACTATCATTCATTATACTATTATATTTGGTGTTAAATACTTCCGTTTCCGGATTCTCTGAGTAGACCTTTCTTCTTTCCTTGTGATTGTTATTAGAAGTGTCTCTAGTACAATTCTTGGCTTGAAATTTCCCTAGATTCCCCCTTCCCGCTTTTTTATATACTGCTGGTTAAACATTTGGTTGACTCTGTACTAATCATACATTTCATCACTCGATGCCAGCCATTGAGAAGGTTGGCAGAAGAAAAGAAAAAAATAAAATAAAAGACTAGCATTTAGATTTTTTATTACTTGTTATGCTTGGATGCATTGAATTGGGAAAGAAAAAGAAAGAAATTATCTTGAATTTTGTCAAACAAGGGTTAAATAGTTTTTGCAAAAGTGTCAGAGTTTCAGTTAGATTGAGACTTAAAGAGCTGTTAGCTAAGCTTTCGATCTTCTTCTCTTCTCCTTTGCTGTATAGGATCAGTAAGTCGTATCTGTTGTCCTATTTCATCTTTTCAGCTGGTTTTCTAAGCACATTTCCAAGGCTCCTTAGCATTTGTGATTCTTATCTAATAAACCAGAAAGAGAGAGATTAGTTAAATTAAGTATAAAAATAAGACCAAGTTCCCATAGGGGAACATGGTTTGGCCATAGACGCAGGATTAGGATACGTCTGTTTGATGTATCCATTTTCCCAGCTCTTGGTCCTGATCCCTTTCAATGAACACTTTATAAGATATGTTTTTTTTTCTCCGATAAAAAAGGGAGTTGCTAGAAGCAATTGTCTCCTTCGGATGCTTGTCTTATCATCCATTTTGACTATTTTCTATGGATTGGCAGTATTGTTCTTGAAACTGATGCAGATGTTATTGCCGGGAAGGTTGCTAGTCATAGTATAGATGATGGAGCGCCGTTTTCAGAGCAGGTACTATGACCCTTGTTCCTATTTTTCATTTTCCTTCAGATTATATCATCCATCAGAATGCTGAATTGAATTCTTGAACTAGTGAAACACATAGATAACTATTGTCACCGTATTAACACATTCAATGTTGTACAGACGATAACTCAAGCATTGGCTACTGCACGCGAACGTCTTACGCGGTCTCTCCTCACATAAATGTGTACACCAACTTAAGGGGGAAGCCGGAGGATATATCCTTTTGTATCGATGCTATAGCTGATCTTTTTGTGCCCTTTTCGGTGCAATAGATAGAAATGCGGATGCTTAGGATGGACATTGATGTTATTGCAACATTGCTTTCTTTATAACAATGAGTGAGAGTGTTGAGACTCGTTTCGTATATGCTGGTAACAGAGTAAACCGCTTGAAGGTGCCCGCTGGCATGTTTTCTAAAGTTACCGGCTGTCCCCCGGCATGACAAATACCAAGTAAGTTGGTTTTAAGTTAGATGTCTGACTTGGTTTTGGAGAACATGTTTTGTTCTATAATTCTTGCCTACTATTCCTTTTGAGTGTGCTATGCCCTATGGGAGAGATTTTTCAATTTCCATCAACACATGTTAGGGTTTGTTAAGGTGATTTTTTTACGAAATCATTAAATTTATTAAAGCATGAATTATCAAGCATTAAAATATTATAAAAATATATAATATTTTAAAAATATAATACAAAAATATAGCGATTGCTAAGCAACACATATCATCAATTGATTCGTGTTGCTTAATTGCCCTGTCCCGCCCAAATTGAATTGACTCAGGACAATGGTTTTGATGAATTTAAATGAGTATATTTTAAAACTTTATAATATTATATTAATATTTAATATTTACTTTATTGACAGTATAAAGAAAAATATATATAATTACTGCATCAAATATAATCTTTCATTTAACCATAAAAATGCTAATTAAACGCTGGATTAATGCCAATATTGAGGATGATAAGATTGATGTCCAGAAAAAAAATTGAACAAATTCTATTTAAGAGAGGGAAAACTTTGCTCTTACTGAATTTTCTGAGTAAAAAGAAGTGTCAACCGAAAGATTTAACTATCAATTTTAAAAATTGTTGACTTATTAATAATTATTTTATTATATATCATGATGATTGACCTTAATAGTGAAAAATAATATTTTAGCATTATAGGTTTTAAACTATGACCTTAATTTAAATTTGTTTTTAGTTTTAAAATATTTTAATTTTATCTCTAAACTACAACTCTTATTCTTATAAATTTTTAAATATTTAGATATTTTAACTTTATCCCTAAATTATCGTTATGTCACATTAGATTATTACATAACAGATATCAATGTTTACATGATAATTAATATTTTATAATAATTTTTTTAACATTAGATATAAATAACTTAAACATTTAAAACTTAGAGCTCAATTTATAATGAGGAGGTTTAGAGAAAAAAATCAGATATCTTTAAAATTTTAAAAATCAATTCAAAATGACTAATGAGTGTCATAATTTATAGATATGTACTGATGCTCATACAATAAAACTTTTATCAAGTAATGGAAGAGTCTGGGGGCTGAGTCGGCGGCCGGTGGACGGTTGCCAATGGTTATGTCATTATACAGTGTACACCTACACATACTTTCATCCATAGCCGCCTTAATGGGGTAGGGATATCATGCATGGATGCTACTTGTCAACAGCCAACAGGGATAGATCCAGGGAGGCCGGAGGAGGCAGTCGCCCTCCTAAATATTTAAAATTTATATATAATTTTAAAAAAATTTATGTGTTTTTTATTGAAAATCTATTTTTACCTCTTGAAGTTTTATAAGTTCGCCCCTCTTTAAAATTTTATAGGTTCGCTTCCCCTAACATAAAATCATGCGTTTGTCTCTGACAACTAATTTAGACATCTCCTTTTTTATACTATTATTTCCCCCCTCGTCTCCCTGTTTGATTATTAATATACAATTCATTATCCGATAAATTTGAAACAAATATTATAAAAATAACTCTTTTATCCAATTTACTCTGTTAAGAATCTTAACAACCATCTATCTTTAATCCTTACACGTTCTGTTCTCAGCTTTAACTTGTAAGGGGTCTGGCTTACTTTCAACATCTACATAGAAGTTTTGCATGGGTTTTTTCTTTTTCTAGGAATTTCTCATGGAAAAATAAACTAAAGTTATGTAATGATGGATTAAAAAGAATTCTGTCCACTTGTGAAATAAAGCAAGAATTAGATTCCCCAACTTCATCAGTCGGTTCTGCAGCCATTAGTTTGTGAAGAAAAAGTCTGTTCTTTTTGGAATGATTTACAGTGCAGTCAAATACCTCTTACCCTTAAAAAGCATATAATAGTTTAAAACTCCTACCAAAGATAGCAAAAATATATATATATATATATATGGAAAATATTAACACAAATAGTTCATGCACCGACGGTGAAATTGAAAAAATTACACGCACATTATAGTTTTAAAGTTTAGAGATTCATTTTAAAGGTTAGGATTCAGGGATTTGAGTTTAGTGGTTTTGAACTTAAGAGTTGTGGTTAGAATATATAGTTTAGGTGAAAACATGGATCCTTAAAACCCTTAAAATGAATCCCTAAAATATAAACCCTCAAAACCACTAAACTTAATCCCATAAACCCTAACCCCTAAAATGAATCTTAAATCTCTAAATCTAAAATACTTATAAAAACATTTTATTTCCAACGTCACCTATATGCTAAAGAGTATAAGATGAGCAATCTATTATTATCATCAATTGTGCAGTGAAACTATCAGAGCAAGCTGTCAGGTAACCGACTTTTGTTGACTCAAATCACCAGCCTGGACCCTTTCAGACATCTAGGTTATTGGTATTATCTTGCTCTCCTTTTCAGCAGCCATGGCTGAAGCTCAACAACTACAAATACACTTCATAGGTAAGTCTTCAAAGATATACCCTATGACCCTGAATCACAAAAAAAAATGGGTTTTTTGAGCTCTTTCTTGTGTTGAGAATCATTAGGTTAATAAACCCTTTGATGGATCCTCCTACAGGATCAGATTTAAACAGTGAACCCACCACCCAAAGAACAATGTCTCAAGTTCAACCAGCTGCGAACTACATGATGAAGTGGTTGAGAATAGCAGTCTTCACAATCTGTGCAATATGTGGTGGAACCGTGGCTTCATTGCTCACAAGGCTCTACTTTGAGAAAGGTGGAACCAGCAAATGGGTGGCCACCATTGTTCAACTTGTGGCTTTCCCTCTTCTTCTTCCTTATTACTTCATTTCAGGACACAAATCCATTGCCACTACTCTCAACAGTAAAGCATCACTTCCATTGCTGGCTTTGGTGTATGTGTATCTTGGATTACTTATTGCAGGCAATGCTTATTTGTACTCGGTTGGCTTCGAGTACCTCCCGGTTTCGACCGTGGCTCTTATATCGGCTTCTCAGTTGGCTTTCAATGCTTTCTTTTCATATTTCTTGAATTCCCAGAAATTCACTCCTCTCATCGTCAATTCACTGGTTCTCCTCACCATTTCCTCGCTTTTACTGGTTGCAAACAATGTCGACGAGAGGCCGAGTGGAGTCTCTCAAGGGAAATACATACTCGGTTTCATATGCACCATTTTGGGTACTGCAACATACGGCTTATCCCTTGCTTCGCAACAACTGGTTTTTCGTAAGGTTTTGAAGAGCGAGTCGTTGAAAGCTGTGATGGATCTTATTATCTACCAATCGCTCGTCGCAACCGTGGCTACGTCGATAGGGCTCTTCTCCTCCGGTGATTGGAAACTGTTGAAGAACGAAATGGATACGTACACGCTGGGGAGTGTTTCCTATGTGATGACTCTGATTTGGACTGCAATCGCTTGGCAGGTTTCGATTTTCGGTGGGGTGGCTTTGGTGTTCGAGTTGTCAGCCTTGTTCGCAAACGTCATTGGTGGGTTGGGGTTGCCAATCACTCCGATAGCGGCCATGGTGGTTTTCCATGATAAAATGAATGGTGTGAAGGGGATATCAATGGTGCTGGCTATTTGGGGGGTTATTTCCTACGCATATCAGCAGTACCTTGATGATCGTAACTCGATCGCCGAGACTAAAGTAGAGAGTGAAGTTTCTGAGGCTTGAAGCTTTTATAGGGAAGTATAGCCTAGTTTCCATGGCATTCTCTTCTATTTGCTATGTAAAATGGTATGAAATCAATTACTTCGCATGTAAACTCGTCAAATTAAGAAACTTGAGATGGGAGATGTAATGAACAGGGAAACACTTTAGGGAAAAGGGTAAAAGAAGTTCACTATCACAAATTAGCACACACTGTTCCTAAGCTAACATACCATACCATAAGGGAACAATAAATTAAAATGTAGAATACAACCTCGTGGCACAGGGCAGTAGCCTTCGGACCCCTCATCATCATCGATTATGATAATACTCACTCGAACGTACGTATAGTTATTCTCGATTGTGAGAAGGGACTTTGTTTGGCCACTTCTAAACCCACTACAAGTCCCTGAAAAACCAGGAGGTGACAGGATTAGTAATTGTTTTGCCATAGCTGTTGTTGGGTCTGCTTTGATGGTGGCTGGCCTTGTGACCCACTCAGGGACCCATCCCTAAGGATTTGCTGCTGCTGCTGGTCAAGCGATACTCCAGGTTGAGAATGGTAGAAATTCGGGTATCCAAGAGACCCAAATTGCTGTGAAGGTGGTTGTTGCCCTTGTCGAAACCCACCAGCCTGCTGCTGGTTCTGCCCCTGAAAGCTGTAATATGTGCTTGCAGGAACAGCAGACATCGTTCGTGAGCCGGCTCCGTGAACCCACATGGCCGAATTCTCATTCTAAAACACAAACATAGAAAGGACCCCCTTCAGATTCCAAGAGGCAGAAAAATAGTAACAGTAGAACAACAAGACACCAAGGACAGACTATTCATCGTACACCAATCATTCCATGGTAATAAATGCAAAATATTCAATTCAATTCCAGATGAGATATCTCTCAATGCTTTGTAGAGCAATTACCTGCTGAAGTGACATCAAATGATTGGTGTCCTTGTACTGAGAACTAAGAACATCATCGTAGCCGATGGTTGTGCCCGCAGGTGCAGACGGTGGATTGAGAGAGAGTCCTCCAGGGATGTTGGTAGAACTCCCAAAACCATAGCCAGGTGGGACTGCAGCAGATTGAGGCAAACTGCTAACAGAAACACTATTCTTGTATTGGGGGAGCATTGCTGCCAGGGACTGAGGGTAGTTACTATTACCAGCAAATGTTTGCTGGAAGGCTGATGGCATATATGTGTAACTCTGAGGCAAGAAAGGATAACCAATCATGTTGGCAAAGGGTCCCAATGGAAGTGAAGGTTGGGAAAAAGGGTGCATGGCTAGATGTTGCGGAAGGGCAGGTCCGGTGGCAACATTGGCACCAGGCAAGGACTGTGGAGTAGGCTGCGGTGCAGAAATACTAGCTGCTCTTAGAGCCTGCACATGTACAACAACTTAATAAGAAAATAACATTTGAATCCAACCAATTACAGTTTCTTTTAGTTAGGCGTCCAAATTACTGAATTAGACTTCTCTTTTCCCTTTTTACCATCCCACTCCCAACTCTTTTTTCTCTTCTTTCTGAAGGTCATTCCTAACTCTCTAGTTTTTTTTTTATTATTATTGTTTTGGGTGTTTTAGCTCCCTTTTCTGACAATGACAAAAGCACAAGACAAAAACATGTCTATCAGTGAACTAATCTCTCCATACAATGTGAAAAGTGAATCTTGCAATAATAAATACAAATCAGGTAGAGACAGATGCATGATTGAGGACAACAAAGAGAAGGAATGCTACATATTGAGAAAGTTGTTAAAAAAAACACAATAAGAATTTGAGGATAGACCATGTGTTTTCACACCAAAAAGCTATCTGGTCAAATATAAAAGCATGACTGTACATACACAATGACGCTACCACAAGGTAAAGATCCAGTAAAAGTCGCACTAAATACAGTTCCATTATAAGAAGAATACGAAGTTTCATCTTGCTTCATAAAATCTTGAAATAAGACTACCACTGAAAAATAATGAAAATAACTTCAAATTGTGTCTTGCATTTTTCACTCAATTTAAATAATCATTACACACTCACATGCAAGTGTTAGCAGGGAAAGAAAAAAGGAATAATGTTTTTTTGGCCACTTGAACCCTTAAATACAGTTAATAATCAATTAGGAATGAAAAAAGTGAAAGGAACTGAGAAATCAATAAAATAAAGAAAAGCATACCTCCGGCATAGAAATTGTTGGACCATTAATGGAGGAGGCAGCATTGCTGTATTTTGTAGGCATTGACTGAGTCACGGGGAAGGGTGAATATGGAAGATCTGGCTCCCTTGCAGTCTGAACAGTTGATGTCAACAAAGTGCTTGGCAATGAGTTTGCATACCCTTGCTGTAGCAAAAATTATTACATTGAGAAGAGACACTCAAAATGCTGCTATCTGATAGAGTTATATATATATAAATCTAATCCAACCGCAAGGCATATGGTTGAATCATCAACTTGAAATAATAACTTTTATTTGTATAGTAAAAACGTGTTACCATTACACTTGAGAAAGGATTGAGATCTTGCATTTGAGCGCTTGACTGCATATGAGTGAAAGCAGGATTTAACTGTTCCGGGTTTTCATAGTTATAACCGGACACAGATGGAGGAAATGTATATTGGCTCCCTTGGGCAGCTTCAGAAGCATCCTGTTTTGGAACCTCTTGTCGAGAATCTTCAGGAACCTCATAATTCCCAGCATTAAGGTTACTTCTATTTAATATATTACCCTCTGAGTTACTTCTGAGATGTTCGTCACCATAATACTCGGGATCTCTGGAAGCAAAAGTTTTTACATAATTGTAAGGACAGATAAGTAAAACAAGGCACTAAGAATTTAAGAAGGGCATACCTATTATCTGAGTGCCCAATAGATGAGGCATCTGCTGCTTCAGGAACCTCATCCAAACTATTCTTTGAGTCCCTTGATGCAAATGGTCCAGAAAAGGTGGAACCAATGGCAGGTCCAAAACTTCCAAAACTCAAATGCGAACAGTCCGGGGTGTGGACTTGCAGATGATTTGGAATTATGACAGAAGGATTATCCTCTTCAGTTGGGGGATCCCGATCATCATGATGCAAATTAAGTTGCTGCAAATTCGCTGCAACTGATGAAGAACCATCTTCGGCTGAGGAAAAAAAAGCGTGACAAGTCCAAAAACACTTAGCAGATAACAATGAGCATAGGATACATTAAGTTATCGAAAACTAACTCCACATCAAGGGATGAATTAAATCCATAAAGATTCATGATACATCCATAACTTGGAGGGGGAATCAAAAAGGAGGGAGTGAAGAAAGGTGCAAGTATTTCATAAACCAACCCTAGCCTCCCCCCACCGAATACCTCGATTGTTTCCTACCATTCACCCAACTGTTTTTTTTGTGTTCAGGCTCGCAAATGCACACAGTATATAAAGGGGGAAATGGTACGTTTCAGAAGCAAGGAACATATGATTCCGTCATTGGGAACGGAGAGGCCACATAAATAATTCAGCAACCATAAATAAGCAAAACAATAAGTGGTTGTGAAAAAAATTGCAAGCGCTGTATGCTTTTGTCAGTATACAGTAGTATACTACCTTCGTCATGAAATGCACAAATTGAGTAAATTAAAGCACTACACTAACCTTCATCATTCTCAAAGCCATGCCCTTGAGGCTCGTAGGAATTCATATCCTTATATAAGTCGGTATCATAAAGTGATGAACCTCTATAATTATCCTCTTGTATATTTCTACTTGAAATAGAAGGGGACCTAACATGGTCACTACTGACGGTTTCAAGAGGACCATCATCCACTGCCTGAGCATCCTCCAACTGGGACTTTAAGTGTTGATTACTTCTATCCAAAGGCAAGTTAGATGCATCAGGTGCCTCTAAGACAGTGGTCACACTAGCAGCAGATGGGTTCTCAATGGGGGGCCATTCATCCCTTGGAGAAACATGCTGGTTTTTCGAGATATCAGGCTCATAAGTAACATCTGACACCTTGGAAACGTGGTCCTGTAAGTTGGAATGTAATGCTGCCGAAGGAGGTACCGCATGATGCCGATTATTAGTGCTTTGCTGAGAAGGGTTTGGCAGGGCAGAAGCCTTGTTTTGTGGCCTGCCCATCTTCACAATATCAGCCATTGAAACTTGACCTGGAACCCCAACCCAAGCAGATTGGAATCCAGTAGGCTGTGAAGATGGCAAAATCCCATCACCTAGACCTGCTGTGGACATTTTATGTTCTGAAACCACAACTTCACTGCAAAACCAGCAAAACTCCAGTTAAGATGGGAAAACAAACGCCAAATTCAGTCAACAAAAAAATGAAAAGATGTCGGTGACAAATGTTTCGGTGCCTCATTTCCAAACTCCAGTTAAGATGATTTGAGACTAGACATGGAAGAAATATAACTTATAGATCCTTTTCAGATCCTTAGAGAACTAGACATGGTGGAACTATAACTTTTGAGACAGTAACAGATAATACCTGTGGGATGGAGGACGACGATTCATGCTATTTCCTTGCATACCGGATGCAGAAGATGAAGAGGCTGCAACAGCATGAGTTCCATTTTCTCTCTTTTGTGCAGGTTTACCATGTGACGGGCCAGACTCTAACCAGAAAAAAAGAGTACTCAATTGGTAAGAATTCATCTAAAAGCGTTCCAAAAAATTTCTTCAATGGACTACAAGCGACGGTTTTCAAAAGTGGCACAAGAGAACGTTCGTAGTCATACCATTTGAACTGTAATGGGATGAGCCACCACGCCCAATATATCGGTCTGAACCACTCCTACCACCACGAATCCCAGGGTTATTGGCACCACGAGACCTCGAATCGACTGTGTCCTTGCTCTGAAACAAAAGGGGATAAAAGAAATCAACATAGATAACAAGAACTGGTAAATTTGTCAGCAATGGTTAGAAAATATTATAAGCATTCAAAGGGAAAGCTGGTCCTGTGAAAAGTGAATTACATTAACACTCAGTTCAAAATGCTAAAAGCAACTGGGAATCTGACATATGCATGACCCATATGATTGCTAGAATACCCTATATTGCTCAAATGGTGCAAAAGTCAGAATAAGAGGGAAAAAACATTTTATGGTTGATTGGCTATTTAGGCAAACTCAAGATTCACAAAAAAACAGCTATGTAGCATAATTTGTACCAGCACACACCTCTTTTTTCTTGTCTCGTTTGCTCTTCACCTCGTGAAAAGGATCTACACATTTCACAAATATCTTATCAGCAATGAAATACAGTACCAGACTACCAGTAGAAGAGTCAAAAGTTCAGCAGCCCCATTGTTATGAAACAAAGAAATATATATTTTCGCATTCAATCGAGAATTACATAAGTTATAGAATCTCCTCGAAATCTATGTCTTTCAGCTTCTACTTTCGAGTTCCAAAGTAGAGAACATAAGAATCAGTTCATGGAAATGGAACACGCAAATAGATTATCAGCAAATGCTTATGTATTATAATAATGTTACTGCTGAAAATACACTCTAGCTAAAACACTCCGACCACACGAAGAACCCTAGCAATTAAGAATATTCCATCTTTACACCCTCAGTTAAACACCGAACCCAGCAGTTACCCTTCCGCATAACAAAGAACTAAATATAGTTTTCATTCACCAAAAAAACCCCCGAAAAAATTAGTAATTCTAAAAAAAAGGCGGGAGAACCTTGAGAGAGGAGACGATTGACGGCCTCGTTAGGGTCCATGTTACAGTCTTTAAGCGCAGCATAGATCTCGGGTTCGGGGCAGTTAACAATCTCTTTCAAGCTCTGGACCATCTTCCGAGACCCAGGCGGAATACCTGAAAGTCCAGTGTTATTATTACCCTTCCCTAACCCATTATTTCCGCCGCTCATCCTCTCTCCGGGATACCCCTACAAAATAAAACACAGTTTCGGTTCGCTCTTTCCGTCAGATCTGAGAAGGGAAAACGATGCCGTTTCAAGGTTTTAGGTTTTTCTGTGTGCGTGGTTCTTCTCTTTTGAGAAACTCAGGGCAGCAGCTCAATAGGCAAATAGCAAAGGAAGGGATTTATGATCTTTGAAACAACGCTTTAAAAGAAACAATTCTTTCTTTCTTTATTCTCTCTCAAAAAAAAAAAAAAAAAACTTCTTCTGGTAGTGGCCGCGTGTGTGTTTTCACGTATCACGTTATCATTCATTGTAGCTAAGTGTTAAAATGTATTTCTTTTTATTTTTTAATCGATTTTTACAAATACACGATTATTTTAATCGATTTTTTTATCCATAACATCAAATTTCTAATATATGATATCGCTTAAAAAAATATAATATTTTTTCCTGTTAAATTAACTTAATCAATCAGCTAAATATATTTACTCATTTCAAATTATAATTCTAAGTATTATTACGGAATAATATTGAATCGGTGAAAACTCGTGTACGATAAGATTAAAATATAATATAAGTTAGAGACAAATTACATGCATAATTTATGCACGATGAAAGTCGAAATTTAATGCTTTGGATACGATATGTGTCAACTTTATCAAGATTTTATTGACATAATATTTGTTTCTTTTTAAGACTTGGTAGTTTTTTGTTTTATTTTATGAATATTAAAATGCATTGATATTATTTTTTAAATTTCTTTATGTTGTAATTTTGGCTTATGAGTATATAAAAATAACTTTTGATATAAAGTAGTAAAATAAGAATTGTAATTAATTATAATTGAAAATACAGAAATGTCAATACCTCAAATGTGAACTACTCCATAAAATAGATACGAAGTACTTCCTCCGTCCCAGTAAAACTGTCACATGTTGACATTTTTCTGGTCAAATTTTTTCAACTTTGACTATAATTTATTTAAATATTTTAATTAATTAAAAATTATAAAAAATATATTTAAAAACTAGTTGATTCAAGGTTTTTAAAATATATTTTTTCATATTTTTATCAATAATAAATTTTAAATTATAAGAGGTCAAAGTTGAAAAAGTTTGACTCAAAAAAAGTCAACATGTGACAGTTTTAGTGGGACAGAGGGAGTATACAAGAAAATAATACTTAATAAATAATAAAGCAAAGAGTGAGTGGAGAGAACGCGCTATGAAAGTGAGTCCAGAAATATTCCGTTGGTAATAAGAAAATGATTAAACGATTTGTGCTTATCCAATACATTAAATATTAAATTCACTGGCCCACTGCTGGCCTGGGCTCGTATCATTACGTGGGCCGGCTTAAATAATAAACCGGCCTCTCTTTGCTACATCACGGGCTAAACCAATCTTTTTTACGGGTCAAGTCTATTATTTGCTCTTTGTTTCTTAGCCCATTTGATGTGGGACCCAAGGGATTTTGACAACATCCTTATTTAAAATTAAATTTAAATACTCAAGTTAAGATCATAAGTTCAAGTCTTAACGTTATGAATAAAGTAATTAGGTTGAAAATATGTGAACACTTACAGTACTCGATCTGTATTAGTCAACCAATAAACGGACCGTGACTCATCTTTTATGCAATTCTATCACATCATACTCTTTATCATATCCACAAATACAATATTACACATATTTCATTTTAAGCCATTCTCTTTATTGTTCAACATGCAAATCCAGTGTGACTCCACCAGCCAGCCACCGTTACCCCACCCATGTTTACGGGACTTGGTGGCGGCGATGCGGTTCTTGGCTCGGAAGATCAAATAGGAATTCCCGGCTTAGCCGTTTCCGTGTCGTTCGGTTCAGTTCTTTCATGCCCATGTTGCAGTTTCCATTGCTTGCCAGCAGAGTTCACAAAGTTACAGCATAAACTCTCTTGTGATTATAGGCAAGTTATGACAGCTGCTTCCTGTTAGCACAATAAATAGTCAAGGATGCCCACTGATAACTGATTCAAGGAATGCCTCAGCCTTAGCTAGTGCATGTAACCGCCTAAACCCGGCCTAGACGTTATGACCGAATCCTGAAGGGAAGTAAGACAAATGGTAGCTTATTTCGTGGTTAAATTCGAAGATAAAAAGAGAATCGGGTCCTAAATTAGAGAAAGGCAAGGAAATATATTGAAAGCTAGTTAGAGGAAGAGAGATGCTCTTATTCCTTGTTACCAAATTTCTTGGCAATGATAGGGCGGACATCATCAACGTCAGCTAGAGACTCTAAGAAGGGAAGTAATGAAATTAGAGCACAATCGGATGGATCGTTAAACCAACTCTTTATAGGAATCCCATTGTTCACTTGCAACCTGAAAACCTGAAACGAGCAAAGAAGAAGAATTCTTAGGAGACAATGCATTTTGATCCCTTTCCTAGGTGATATTAAGAAGTACATCATTTCTAATCGTAAGAAGAAATGCCTCAAAAAAAAACCGACTGCCGGGATGACAATTATATGCCTTGAATGAAGTTCATGAAAGTAAACGTTTAAGCGAAATGTTGCACGTAAAATACCTGTGGAGAATTATCAATTATAGCAACTTTTGCTAGATCGACACCTAAAACTGTCAAATCTTTAGTGTAACTTCCATCTGAAAAAATGCAAGATTCACGATAAACCCGCCGAGATATGAGCTTTTGATCCGGGTCCAATATGTTCAGTAGTTGTTCTGCGTAAATGCTTTGGCTGGCAGTGAAGATAATAACTTCAAACATCTCTGCAACTTTCTCCAAAAATGTATGGAGGTGAGGCCTTTGCTTTACATACACAGTGTGCTCTTTCATGTTGAAGAAAACTGTAAAGGTGAAGTCGGCATCATCGCAAGGTTCAAGGGTAGAATGGACAAGAGTTTCTGCATGAATCAAAGCAATGGTGATAATATTTGTAAGGCACCAATTGATAAAGAAGAAAATCTCAAAAATTCTATACAGATTCCGAAAGAGAAAGGAGCTTCTGGATCACAAATAAAGTGTATAGTAAAAGCATGCAAAACATGTATGTCTTACCATCCAAATCAAGCACAAGTGTTATGAGCTTCCTTCTCCGAGCTTCTGCTGAAACTGTGGTAGGCCGGAAGCTTGATACATCAGATAGTTCTGGTAAACTTTTTATAAATGATTGAGGGTCAAAGTCATCTGCTTGATCAGAGTCGGAGTTAACATCAGATTCCTCTATGCAAGTTCTCATCTTATCAATTGCTAGATGCAAACCGGTATTATCTTGTGCCGTCACAGCTTTATCGTGCAAGTTATCATTGGCTTTGACAGTGTCCTCGAGGAAAGGCAATATCATGTATTCATCAGCCACATCAAACAACACGGTTGGCTCAGAACACTTGAATTCAGGAAATGAATTGGTTCCGGAGATGTTATCATCAACAGCATTTCCATTGAAAGGTATGCTCGCAATTATCATGTCAGATATAAAGAAATCTGAAACATTACATGTTTGACTGCCAAATGAACTTTTGTTATCATCACCGTCATCAGTGCCTAGTGCCGACACTTCAGGTCCATCACTATGCCCTACCACAATTGAAAAAGAGGTAACCGTGTCAAATAACTATCTTAATAGAACATTGCAACTTCCACAACATGAAAATGTAACACCTCGACAAGTTGAATTCCACAAAAGTTCTTCATCCAACTAGTGAAAGATTTAAGTAGCCGTAAAATGACAATCATAATAAGTAAACATAAGCAGAACAGTAAGGTGCCAGCCTTCGTTATGAAGGCAGATTACTGTTCTATACTTCATGCAAATGCACAATAAACTGGAGAATCGGAAACAAATTCATGCAATATATAGCATTTTATGAGCTGGAACAAAAAAATCACCTGCATTATTGTGAATACTTGTTTGATTGTGTATTTGGATCGACTCCAGGAAAGGGGAGAATATAGTCTCTAAGTTTGAGGCACAACTGTGGGCAGTTTCCTGCAAATTAATAAACCATGATTAATAAGCGAACTCAAACTAAGTTGGGAGCAGTCTACTACATCATATATTCAAAGGCCGAAAACGAAATTAACAACTAACATCACAAAGTAAGGTCCTAAACAAAATAACAACTTTACCGTTCTCCCCACTGTAGCAGAATCAACGATAACTGAAAGCTGTTTTCGAAGCTCGGAATTGTCTTCATCCAAAATTAGTTGTTGAACACATGCTTCATCAGTTTCAAAAACTTGAGAGATCACCTCCACATTTGATGAATCTAAGAACAGTAGGAAGAAAATTATAAATCCATAAAACAAGAAGACTGAATACGAGTGAATAACCAATAGACTCTTATGCTTGGAAGCACCACATAGAGGATGGACCAACAGGTTTCGGGGCAGGGAATACATGCAATGCCATATATATGTACAATAAATGAGATCCTAATTTCTTATTATCTCCGATGATAGATGTGAGCGCGTACTAAACTATATAATTATATAATAAGACACTCCAACGATATCAGTAACAGTAACAATTAACATTAGAGTATTAGACAAGTATCAATCTTGGTCGATTACCGTCATAAGAGTTTTGAATGCACGAACTGAATTCAGCTCCTTGTTGAGATACTCTGACATGACAGCACGGTCTTTTACAAATCATGCTAGACTTCTGACACACGCGGAGACCGTTTTTTTCTCTTAAAGAACCCGTGCTTGATTTGGTCTTCATTCTTAGTGATGGCATCTGATCTGCAAATGTTATATATTCCACAATCTCGACTCCGGAACATCGGTGGGGACACCTCTAAACAACCAAATCAGAACAAAAAGTGTTACAAGAATCATCAAGGTAAGAAGCAAAGATATTAAAACAAATTAATATAAAGAATTAACACAACAAACAGACTGACATATACTAAAGAAAGGATTTATGTTAAGATAATCAAAGTCCATGACTTTTTTTCTAGAACTACTAAAGAATGTAAAGATAATCAACTCGAAATAACACTGAATACTGCAATTCTGAAACCTAGATCTTAATCTCAGTTAGAAAAATATAGGGTTCATAAGAGAGAAGTTTTCATACAAGAAAATAAGCACTCATATCAAAGAAAAACAAAACCTTTAAGTAAAACCCACCAAAATTAAAGTCAATCCCAGTCCTCAAATTTCCATAAAACACAATAAAATCCCATCAAAATACCTTAATTACAATAGAAAAACATACAAAGATGAATTTTGAAAAAAAAAACTCAAAAGGATCAAAACCCTTTTGCATATTAAACCCTAACAAAAGACCCCAAGCTGAAATGACAGTTATACAGTTCCAACTATTATTTGAACAGTCGTGAAATTAAAAAAAAAACACAAAAAAAACAGAGCTAAAGATCAAAGAAACAGTAGAAGAAAACAAAAAAAATCAGCTGGAAGAAAATTTATTTAAAAAAATGGGATTTTCAAGAGCTGAAAGAAGTACCTGGTTGAAACGAAAATGGGAAAAAAACACTTTCTTTTCTCTTCTCTCTCTGTTTGAAAGACTTGTGTTTTTTGTTCTCTCTCTCTTTAACTTCCACGAACGGTTAAGACAAAGGATGGAGGGGGCCAATGTCGGCCTCTACATGATACGGACGGCTGTGATCTAATCCTTAAAGCAACTTGGACCAATGGGATTTTGCCACGCAGGATTTGAACCAGCTCATTCTGACGCGTTGACACGTGCAATTTCATGGAAAGAGAGGGAAACTTTTGACGGGAAAATTGGCGGAGGGAAGGGAGTTTGATGTTTTCCCTATTCGCAAGTTGTAACGCGTGTTTTGCACTTCAATTTCACCGCTGTCGATTTTACCTCTGTTAGTTAAAAAATGGCTATTAATTTTACCCTTGAAAAAAGGTAAACTATAATAATAGTCACTGAAATTTAAGTAAGTTTCTTTTTTCACCATTAAAGTCTTAAAAGTTACAAAGCGAACACTAATGTTATCGTTTTATAACAAATCGGTCACTGAACTTTGACCGTTCAGTGACCATGTTTGCCATTCTATGATCGACCCTTTTGACTCCCTTTTTAATAAATAAACATAATTTTTCTTCTTCTTTTAGTTAATAGGATGTACATTGTGTGTATGGACCTGAAAATGCAAAACAATGAACAAGGTTAAAGTTTAACACCATTATCCAATACGAATAAAGAAGCAAGAAATATTTACGAGTGTTGTTGATCGGATAATAAGGACAACCGAGAATTGAGTTGAGTTAAAATTGCTTAATTCGATGATTTTCTTCTCTAATTTTTGATTCTTTTTCCTTCACAAGTTAGGATTTCTTATTAAAACAAGACTTATATCTTTTTTATTAAAAGTGAGTCAAGGGGTCGATCAAAGCATGAACAACGTGGTTAAATTATGTCAAATCAGCTGACTTAACACGTCACATTCGTTTTTCGTGGTTGGAATAACAATTCCTAACAATGGAGCGACCGATTTGTTGTGAAAAATGATAATCTTAGTGATTGTTTTATAACTTTTGAAACTTAAGTGGTGAAATATACTCAAAATATAGTGATTTGTTGTATTTACCTTTTTTATGATAAACTACAAAAATAGTCCATTGATTATATAGCACTTTCTTGTTGAGTCCCCAATTATAAAAAGTTACAAAGTGGTCATCCAACTTAAAAAGTAACAAGTTGATTTGGGACGTTAAAAATTTAATGTCTGATGACACTGTAGTTAGCAAAAATGAAATAATAACACATTTAGTCATTAATATTTACATATTCAACCAATTTTGTCATAATGCGATAAAATTAAATAAATTTATTAATTTTATTCACTCGTTCTATCAATTTGATCCTATTTTGAATTGAAAATTACTTGCTAATTTTCGGACAAGTATCACTCATTGATTACTGAAATTTAACAACAACAACAACAATAATAATGTATTTATATGTAAATAGTAATTATATAAAGTGTATATACATCTTAACAATACATATATATGGGGTAGGTTGTACATTATGTAAAACTCAATTAATTTTTAGTTTTTACACAAATTCATGACCATTAAAAGGATGAAATGGATAGATAAGATTAAAAATTAAAAATTATAAGATTTCCAAGGGAAAACAAGAGGAGAGATGTTTAATCTTAGGATTAATATCCTATACACTGGCGGTGGAAACTTTTAGTTTTCACAATCGCCTTAGTTTTAGGGTATAGAGAATTAGTTTAGGGTATATGGTTTAGGGGTTTAGGTGTAGGTGTCTAGAATTTAGGGATAATTGTTTTAATTTAAAGTTTAGGGTTACAATTTAGGGTTTATAGGTTAGGTTTTAGTTTTTAGGGTAATATGGTGAGGATTTAGGTTTTAACCTATAGACCCTAAACCCTAAACCCTAAACCTTAAATTGAAACAATTATCCCTTTATTCTAACCCCCTACACCTAAACCCCTAAACCCCTAAACCCTATACCCTAAAATTAAGGCGCTTGTGTGTATAGAATTTTTATCCTTAATCTTATCCATTCCACTCATCCAATAATTATGAGTTAGTGTAAACCTAATTGAGTTTTACATTGAGTAGATCATATCTCATATCTATAATTACTCAAATATATGCAAAAACCATAACAACAACGACGACAATAATAATATAGTAACATATAATATTAATAATAAAAACAATATTTTGATAACAAATGTTAAATAAAGAGAAATATTTTAAAAGCCTCTAGTTATAGCGACGTCGGTAGAAGATAACTATATCGTTAGTCGAGAGTATGAGGTAAGCTAAACAGTCGATTGTAAGAAAAGAGTTAAGACCATGGTTGAGGGTTAAGACTTAAGAGACACGAGTCATTGGGGACACGAAAAGTTATAGCAACGGCGGTAAAAGAGAACTTGCTAAAATGAATCGGAGTGCAGAGGGATGTCTGGCAAGGCATTTGTGCGCATGATCTGGACTTTTAAAGGCCATACAAAACATTGCGGGAAAAGGAGGCGGTGTCGAGGTGGGGATTAAATAAAAATGTTAAATTAATAGAACGAGAAAATAAAAAGGACTACATTTATTGAATTTTTAATTTAAATTAAATTAATTGAATGTATTTATATGAAGAATCATAAGGGGTTATTATGTTATTTTTTTTTAACTATCCTGTCATCAATGAAACCAAATCAACTTAATATTATTTTTTAGGTCGAATAATTATTAATTTTTTCACAGTCGAAAGACTAAAAAAAATGCCAATATAATTAAGGACTAAAAATGAAGTTTACCTTTTAAAGGAGAAAATAAAGAAAGAATTGTTTCTTTTAAACCATTGTTTCAAAGGTCATAATCCCTTCTTTTGTATTTGCCTCTTGAGCTGCTGCCCTGAGTTCCTCAAAAGAAAACCTAAAACCTTGAAACGGCATCGTTTTCCCTTCTCAGATCTGACGGAAAGAGCGAACCGAAACTGTGTTTTATTTTGTAGGGGTATCCCGGAGAGAGGATGAGCGGCGGAAATAATGGGTTAGGGAAGGGTAATAATAACACTGGACTTTCAGGTATTCCGCCTGGGTCTCGGAAGATGGTCCAGAGCTTGAAAGAGATTGTTAACTGCCCCGAACCCGAGATCTATGCTGCGCTTAAAGACTGTAACATGGACCCTAACGAGGCCGTCAATCGTCTCCTCTCTCAAGGTTCTCCCGCCTTTTTTAGAATTACTACTTTTTTTGGTGAATGAAAACTATATTTAGTTCTTTGTTATGCGGAAGGGTAACTGCTGGGTTCGGTGTTTAACTTAGGGTGTAAAGATGAAATCTTCTTAATTGCTAGGGTTCTTCGTGTGGTCGTAGTGTTTTAGCTAGAGTGTATTTTCAGCAGTAACATTATTATAATATATAAGCATTTGCTGATAATCTAATTGCGTGTTCCATTTCCATGAACTGATTCTTATGTTCTCTACTTTGGAACTCGAAAGTAGAAGCTGAAAGACATATATTTCGAGGAGATTCTATAACTTATGTAATTCTCAATTGAATATAAAAATATACATTTCTTTGTTTCATAACAATGGGGCTGCTTAACTTTTGACTCTTCTACTGGTAGTCTGGTACTGTATTTCATTGCTAATAAGATATTTGTGAAATGTGTAGATCCTTTTCACGAGGTGAAGAACAAACGAGACAAGAAAAAAGAGGTGTGTGCTGGTACAAATTATGCTACATAGCTGTTTTTTTGTGAATCTTGAGTTTGCCTAAATAACCAATCAACCATAAAATATTTTTTCCTCTTATGCCGGCTGTTGCACCATTTGAGCAATATAGGGTATTCTATCAATCATATCGGTCATGCATATGTCAGATTCCCAGTTGCTTTTAGCATTTTGAACTGAGTGTTAATGTAATTCATTTTTCACAGGACCAGCTTTCCCTTTGAATGCTTTTAATATTTTCTAACCATTGCTGACAAATTTACCAGTTCTTGTTATCTATGTTGATTCCTTTTATCCCCTTTTGTTTCAGAGCAAGGACACAGTCGGTTCGAGGTCTCGTGGTGCCAATAACCCTGGGAGTCGTGGTGGTAGGAGTGGTTCAGACCGATATATTGGGCGTGGTGGCTCATCCCATTACAGTTCAAATGGTATGACTATGAACGTTCTCTTATGCCACTTTTGAGAACCGTCGCTTGTAGTCCATTGAAGAAATTTTTTGGAACACTTTTAGATGAATTCTTACCAATTGAGTACTCTTTTTTCTGGTCAGAGTCTGGCCCGTCACATGGTAAACCTGCACAAAAGAGAGAAAATGGAACTCATGCTGTTGCAGCCTCTTCATCTTCTGCATCCGGTATGCAAGGAAATAGCATGAATCGTCGTCCTCCATCCCACAGGTATTATCTGTTACTGTCTCAAAAGTTATAGTTCCACCATGTCTAGTTCTCTAAGGAGCTGAAAGGGATCTATAAGTTATATTTCTTCCATGTCTAGTCTCAAATCATCTTAACTGGAGTTTGGAAATGAGGCACCCAAACATTTGTCACCGACATCTTTTCATTTTTTTGTTGACTGAATTTGGCATTTGTTTTCCCCATCTTAACTGGAGTTTTGCTGGTTTTGCAGTGAAGTTGTGGTTTCAGAACATAAAATGTCCACAGCAGGTCTAGGTGATGGGATTTTGCCATCTTCACAGCCTACTGGATTCCAATCTGCTTGGGTTGGGGTTCCAGGTCAAGTTTCAATGGCTGATATTGTGAAGATGGGCAGGCCACAAAACAAGGTTTCTGCCCTGCCAAACCCTTCTCAGCAAAGCACTAATAATCGGCATCATGCGGTACCTCCTTCGGCAGCATTACATTCCAACTTACAGGACCACGTTTCCAAGGTGTCAGATGTTACTTATGTGCCTGATATCTCGAAAAACCAGCATGTTTCTCCAAGGGATGAATGGCCCCCCATTGAGAACCCATCTGCTGCTAGTGTGACCACTGTCTTAGAGGCACCTGATGCATCTAACTTGCCTTTGGATAGAAGTAATCAACACGTAAAGTCCCAGTTGGAGGATGCTCAGGCAGTGGATGATGGTCCTCTTGAAACTGTCAGTAGTGACCATGTTAGGTCCCCTTCTATTTCAAGTAGAAATATACAAGAGGATAATTCTAGAGGTTCATCACTTTATGATACTGACTTATATAAGGATATGAATTCCTACGAGCCTCAAGGGCATGGCTTTGAGAATGATGAAGGTTAGTGTAGTGCTTTAATTTACTCATTTTGTGCATTTCATGACGAAGGTATTATACTACTGTATAGTGACAAAAGCATACAGTGCTTGCAATTTTTTTGACAACCACTTATTGTTTTGCTGTATGGATGTGTGTTCTTTATGGTTGCTGAATTATTTATGTGGCCTCTCCGTTCCCAATGACGGAATCATATGATCCTTGCTTCTGAAATGTATCATTTCCCCCTTTATATACTGTGTGCATTTGCGAGCCTGAACACAATAAAAAACAGTTGGGTGAATGGTAGGAAACAATCGAGGTATTCGATGGGGAGGCTAGGGTTGGTTTATGAAATACTTGCACCTTTCTTCACTCCCTCCTTTTTGATTCCCCCTCCAAGTTATGGATGTATCATGAATCTGTATGGATTTAATTCATCCCTTGATGTGGAGTTAGTTTTTGATAACTTAATGTATCCTTTGCTCATTGATATCTGCTAAGTGTTTTTGGACTTGTCACGCTTCTTTTTCCTCAGCTGAAGATGGTTCTTCATCAGTTGCAGCGAATTTGCAGCAACTTAATTTGCATCAAGATGATCGGGATCCCCCAACTGAAGAGGATAATCCTTCTGTCATAATTCCAAATCATCTGCAAGTCCACACCCCGGACTGTTCGCATTTGAGTTTTGGAAGTTTCGGACCTGCCATTGGTTCCACCTTTTCTGGACCATTTGCATCAAGGGACTCAAAGAATAGTTTGGATGAGGTTCCTGAAGCAGCAGATGCCTCATCTATTGGGCACTCAGATAATAGGTATGCCCTTCGTAAATTCTTAGTGCCTTGTTTTACTTATCTGTCCTTGCAATTATGTAAAAACTTTTGCTTCCAGAGATCCCGAGTATTATGGTGACGAACATCTCAGAAGTAACTCAGAGGGGAATATATTAAATAGAAGTAACCTTAATGCTGGGAATTATGAGGTTCCTGAAGATTCTCGACAAGAGGTTCCAAAACAGGATGCTTCTGAAGCTGCCCAAGGGAGCCAATATACATTTCCTCCATCTGTGCCCGGTTATAACTATGAAAACCCGGAACAGTTAAATCCTGCTTTCACTCATATGCAGTCAAGCGCTCAAATGCAAGATCTCAATCCTTTCTCAAGTGTAATGGTAACACGTTTTTACTATACAAATAAAAGTTATTATTTCAAGTTGATGATTCAACCATATGCCTTGCGGTTGGATTAGATTTTTATTTATATAACTCTGTCAGATAGCAGCATTTTGAGTGTCTCTTCTCAATGTAATAATTTTTGCTACAGCAAGGGTATGCAAACTCATTGCCAAGCACTTTGTTGACATCAACTGTTCAGACTGCAAGGGAGCCAGATCTTCCATATTCACCCTTCCCCGTGACTCAGTCAATGCCTACAAAATACAGCAATGCTGCCTCCTCCATTAATGGTCCAACAATTTCTATGCCGGAGGTATGCTTTTCTTTATTTTATTGATTTCTCAGTTCCTTTCACCTTTTTCATTCCTAATTGATTGTTAACTGTATTTAAGGGTTCAAGTGGCCAAAAAATATTATTCCTTTTTTCTTTCTCTGCTAACACTTGCATGTGAGTGTGTAATGATTATTTAAATTGAGAGAAAATGCAAGACACAACTTGGGATAAATTTTGTGCTTATTTGGTTTTGGATTGTGTAAAAAGATAGGAATAAGAGAGCCAAGAAAGGACGAAGATAAAACTAAAAAAATGTCCCACATACTTGCAATTTAAAGTTATTTTCATTATTTTTCAATGGTAGTCTTATTTCAAGATTTTATGAAGCAAGATGAAACTTCGTATTCTTCTTATAATGGAACTGTATTTAGTGTGACTTTTACTGGATCTTTACCTTGTGGTAGCGTCATTGTGTATGTACAGTCGTGCTTTTATATTTGACCAGATAGCTTTCTATTGTGAAAACACATGGTCTATCCTCAAATTCTTATTGTGTTTTTTTTAACAACTTTCTCAATATGTAGCATTCCTTCTCTTTGTTGTCCTCAATCATGCATCTGTCTCTACCTGATTTGTATTTATTATTGCAAGTCACTTTTCACATTGTATGGAGAGATTAGTTCCCTAATAGACATGTTTTTTTTGTGCTTTTGTCATTGTCAGAAAAGGGAGCTAAAACACCCAAAACAATAATAATAAAAAAAAAACTAGAGAGTTAGGAATGACCTTCAGAAAGAAGAGAAAAAAGAGTTGGGAGTGGGATGGTAAAAAGGGAAAAGAGAAGTCTAATTCAGTAATTTGGACGCCTAACTAAAAGAAACTGTAATTGGTTGGATTCAAATGTTATTTTCTTATTAAGTTGTTGTACATGTGCAGGCTCTAAGAGCAGCTAGTATTTCTGCACCGCAGCCTACTCCACAGTCCTTGCCTGGTGCCAATGTTGCCACCGGACCTGCCCTTCCGCAACATCTAGCCATGCACCCTTTTTCCCAACCTTCACTTCCATTGGGACCCTTTGCCAACATGATTGGTTATCCTTTCTTGCCTCAGAGTTACACATATATGCCATCAGCCTTCCAGCAAACATTTGCTGGTAATAGTAACTACCCTCAGTCCCTGGCAGCAATGCTCCCCCAATACAAGAATAGTGTTTCTGTTAGCAGTTTGCCTCAATCTGCTGCAGTCCCACCTGGCTATGGTTTTGGGAGTTCTACCAACATCCCTGGAGGACTCTCTCTCAATCCACCGTCTGCACCTGCGGGCACAACCATCGGCTACGATGATGTTCTTAGTTCTCAGTACAAGGACACCAATCATTTGATGTCACTTCAGCAGGTAATTGCTCTACAAAGCATTGAGAGATATCTCATCTGGAATTGAATTGAATATTTTGCATTTATTACCATGGAATGATTGGTGTACGATGAATAGTCTGTCCTTGGTGTCTTGTTGTTCTACTGTTACTATTTTTCTGCCTCTTGGAATCTGAAGGGGGTCCTTTCTATGTTTGTGTTTTAGAATGAGAATTCGGCCATGTGGGTTCACGGAGCCGGCTCACGAACGATGTCTGCTGTTCCTGCAAGCACATATTACAGCTTTCAGGGGCAGAACCAGCAGCAGGCTGGTGGGTTTCGACAAGGGCAACAACCACCTTCACAGCAATTTGGGTCTCTTGGATACCCGAATTTCTACCATTCTCAACCTGGAGTATCGCATGAGCAGCAGCAGCAAATCCTTAGGGATGGGTCCCTGAGTGGGTCTCAAGGCCAGCCACCATCAAAGCAGACCCAACAGCTATGGCAAAACAATTACTAATCCTGTCACCTCCTGGTTTTTCAGGGACTTGTAGTGGGTTTAGAAGTGGCCAATCAAAGTCCCTTCTCACAATCGAGAATAACTATACGTACGTTCGAGTGAGTAGTATCATAATCGATGACGATGAGGGGTCTGAAGGCTACTGCCCTGTGCCACGAGGTTGTATTCTACATTTTAATTTATTGTTCCCTTATGGTATGGTATGTTAGCTTAGGAACAGTGTGTGCTAATTTGTGATAGTGAACTTCTTTTACCCTTTTCCCTAAAGTGTTTCCCTGTTCATTACATCTCCCATCTCAAGTTTCTTAATTTTATGAGTTTACATGCGAAGTAATTGATTATAAATATGAATGCCATGGAAACTAGGCCATACTTCCCTATAAAAGCTTCAAGCCTCAGAAACTCTACTCTCTCGATTTGAGTCGACAACTTGAACACCAAAGCCACCCCACCGAAAATTGCGACCTAAATTATACGAGTTAACCGGAGAGCTCTCGATTTTGTACGGTGGTCATGTGTGACGATACACTCATACCGGTGGCTATGTGTTGCAATGCATCTCATGGGCGGCCTTAGTGAATAGTGACAATACAGTCCATAGGTGACTTTAGAGTCGATACACCTGTTGTATAATTGTATGAACCAAAAAAATTGTGCTAAATCAGCTGACCTATGTGCCACATCAGTCTTCTGTGACGGGAGTAACTGTTGTTAACGCCGGAGTGACCAATTTATTATAAAACAATTATATTAGTGTCTGTTTTGTAACTTTTGAAACTTCGATTGTGAAAAAAGAAATTTACCCAAGTTTTAGTGATAGTTGGTGTAGTTTACCCTTAAAAAATTTACAGAAATTGAACTCTCTACTGATCACAGTATTAAAAGACAATATTAAAAGATGACGTGTTCTTTTTAAATAATTCAGAATATTATATGTCATGAATTTATCCAAACTGAATTAAAATATAACTTTATAATTGAATTAGAATAATAAAATTTTATGAAAATAGAAATGTCAGTCTCTATAATTTAATTTTCATACTTCATGACGAATGATCAATTAATCTAGTTTTTTTTATAAATACAAACTTAAATTGTCAATTATTTGTTTTTTATTGTACATATATTGTTGGATTATTGTTTTTCAGTTAATTCCTTACATATAAATAAGGGATATTTTGATACACAACATGTTAATCTGCACTATTCAATATATCGTCGCCAAACCATTTTCCGGTGTCTTATCTTCTCTTATCATATTTATTGTTAAAATGGTATTTTTATTCTGTTTAAGTTTAACTCAAGGTTTCACCCAGTCTAAAGCTAATACGAGATGGCAACGAGTTTGTTCAATTACAATTCAGGTAAACACACACAGTTTGCCTCGGTTTTTGCTTTGTTCCTTAGTACTCTTTGAGTAATGGTGTCATTTTTCCATGTTCCTGTAGGAGATGACTCACCCAGGTAAAGGCCTTCCTTGAACGACGACGGAAGCAGTTGGACAACGCAGGAAGGACTAGGGCTGAACATGTCACGGAAGCTTTTAGACAAGATGAATGCACATGTTCAGTATGTCCGGGAACATAACAAATGCTATTTCCTCGTCGATCTCGAAATCAGAACGAGGAAAGGAAGACTAAAAGCATCACAAGCAGAATAATCTCTTATGCATAAATATACTTCTTTGTTCTTAGCATAAAGGGAAATGGAGAGAAGCTGTTGAGATAGAAACAAAATCAAACATTGCCAATTACATTCATTTCATAAGAGAACCAAATTATGTGAGAAATAGAAACAAAGTCTGTACTCCGAACTATACAATTTGTTCTGTTAATGGCACTAATGTTACAAGTCCTAGCCATCAAAATCTCAACTCCCATGACACATGTTCCGTTTGAAACACCGAAAAAGAACCCCAAAATACAGAGGAGAAAGGCAGAACAATGGTGCAGAACCACAATGCACCTACAGCTTCAAAGTTCAAAATGCTCAGCTAGATTCCAAGAGTCTTTAAGACTACACAAAATCTGCATCTTGTTCCTGCAAAATAGCGGATTCACCTCTTCCTATATTTATTATGGTCGACTATGTACGGATAAGTTAGCCTCCATTGCCCCCCATGAATTTGGTATAAGGGCCATCTCCTGATTTTAAGCTGTTAAAACATTTCAAGCTCCTCACCAGCATCTTTCTTTTCAGGGCTACCGGAAGAATCACCCGAGGGCAACCCGTTTGGCTGGCGAATGATATTCAAACTAGAGTGTAGGTGCTCTGGAATGCCCTACAAAAAAAGGAAACAAAAGGTCATTGTTACTATTATATTAATGAAAATGAACTCTTTAATAAAAAGATTGCATCTGATACTTGGATTAGAAAATGGTCTAATTAAGTCAGTTATTCAAAGAACTTAGGAACTTATAGTAATGCTACCTGATCACCACCATCTGGCCCCTCAGAGTGAAAGAGAATGGGGCGGCAACGCTTATCTTCATTCATCAAGCTTGAATTCTGGAAGTGAGCAACAAGCGCTGTTTTTCCCTGAATTCGACCATATGCCAAAGAAGCGACTTTCTCACTATTAAACTTCTCCCACTTCTTTCCATTAAATGCCTGCATAAGGTAGTTAACATAAATCAATCCAAAGAAAACATTCCAAGACATCGGTAACAAGCTTGCCCTTCCCCTTTAATAATAAGCACAGGTTTTCTTAAAAAGGGTTAAATCCAACAATCCTGAATGCACATAAGTGTCAAGGCATAAAAGTTGAAACTATATGGAGTTAAAAAATATATAACCTCATAAAATGGTATAATGTGTGAAGGAGACAGCATATTGATAAAGGCATAGCCCACATTGCACTTATTCTGCATCATAAATGGGAACATCCATCAGTTGCAATTGAACTTAAAAAATAAATGGTCTAAACTGCAAATTAGAACCCCAAAGAAATTACCTTAAAATCTATGGGCAAATAGAGGAAATCATAAGTGCCCTGGTGGTTTTCATCAATGGCAGCCAGCAACATCTTTGAGGTATATCTGAGGATCATAATGAAATAGAAATTGTCAAGTGAAGGCAACAATACTTCAAATGCATGTATTCAATATTTATAAACCAGAAGATTATAGAGGGTGGACTGACTTATTTGGAATATTCTTTATCATCAGAGTTGTTCGAGTATCTTCTCCACTAATAATTTTATCCAAGTCCAGCTGAAACTGCTTTTTGTTATCCAACTGGTTCCGGTTATTTTCAACCCGTCTGCTCCGGCCACTCTCAGCCAAAGCCTCCATACTGTTGGGTAGTAGTCCTGTGTATAGGCCATTTCCCAAGAATACAGGACTCAACCTAGGTGAAGACATCATTCTCATACTTGACGAACCATTCTCAGATGCATTCCGTGGAATGCCAATACCTGAACTCATTGCAGCACGAGAAGCCATATTAACCATAAAACCTCCATGATTGTGGCCTACACCCATGCCTCCAAATGTAGCAGGACTCATGAATGAAGTATCTGATGATTCTGGGAAGAAACCAAAGTGCCTTTCCAATGGAACACCAGATGGAGCAGAACCGATGTGATGATGGTGGTGGTGTTGGGATGAGCCAGAGAAAGACCCTTGCCGACCCGAGAATGGAAAGCCAAGGCCCTTTCCATTGGATGGAAATTGATGTTCCAAAGATGGTGTTGGCCAGACTGAAGAGTTTGTGTGATCTGTAAATGAATTTGGATTTCCCCAAAGAAACTGTGGCCCAGACATTCTTTCCATCCTAGAACCATTTGACGGACTGAAAGTAGGTATGTTTCCATGGTATTGGCTCAACTTTGGCTCTGGCAAAGAGTGGGAAAGTTGAAACCCAGTTCCATGGGTTGAATTTGTACTGGTTAATGCATGGTCTACAAGACTACCCCTTGCTTGGTCCTTGCCAATTGGTGCAACTTTCATTGAGTTCGACCCTTGAGGATGCAGGATAGAAGCTAGACCAGATAATTGGTTGCTGGTTGTTGGGCTCATGGTCCCAAAAACAGGGGACTTACTAAGAGAATGCATTGGACTATGCTCTATAGGACTGTTAAACTGTGCCCAGCTACCTGTCAAGAAAATTGACACATCCTCAGTTTACAAAATATATACTAGACCATCAAGCCATATGCACACAAATAATAGAATGTAGCTCAAACAGCCCTACCTGGAGGAGAATTGGCTATTGGGGAACCAACTTGAAGTCTGAAACTCTGAGGTTCATCTTGTTCAAGCTCTTGATTCAGATGCAACATCAAGCTACAAGTTGAAAAAGATGACAGGTGAAAATTTTTCATTACTGCTATACTTCAGAAAATAACAAAGCAAGAAAACAAACAAATTCTAACAGATGGTAAACACAGAATGAAGAAAGATTTTAAAAACTAAAAAGAAAAAAATACATTCCCACAAGTACACAACTGCAGTGGTTCTTATTGTTTGTATACACAATAGCAAAACATTATCGGGTCACATTCAAAAAAGGCACAGCTCAATGCTAACATAGTGCAAAACCTATGAGGAAAAAACTTCTTTTCTGAGGGACAACAATATTTATCAAATAAATACAATTTTATACATCAATGCTAATAGAAGAATCAGGTTTAAGATATACGCACTTGCGACGAGCTCCACCAGGGCGACTAGGTTCAAGTTTAATACGTTTACCAGCTATATCACTTCTATTGAGTGACTTCAGTGCTTGTTCCGCAGCTCTAACATCATAGAATTCAATGAACTTATGGTGTCGCTTGTATGGCGTTTCCCTTATCTGCTTTTACGTGTTGAAAAGACTATTTCAGAAATGCTGTACACACAATCTCATATTTCAAGCAAGGAAACATTTTCAAAAAAGAAAAAGAAAAAAGCATCACCTCTTTAACCTCACCATAAACCCCAAATATTTGACGAAGATCTTCATTTGAAACTGAGGGATCCAAATTAAAAATTACTAAAGTTCCTTGATTAACATCCTTCTCTGATGGATTATCCTGGTGTAGTATAGGTTGGGGGAAAAGTATAAGGGAAACACGTTAATAGAAACAACACCGTGGCAAAACAAATTATTTGTGGAATAAAAATGCTCTAAACCTTAGGAATTGAGAAGTGAATGTCAAGTTTTCTCCGTCTTAGTGGCTTGTTCTGTAATGCACGCATAGCTGTTCGAGCAGCACGAATGTCATAATATGATATCATCACAAAGCCACGATGTTTGCATGCTGTATACAGAGTTCTAATATCACCATATTGCTGCAAAAAGGGGGAAATGAAGCAGTTGGATCAGAAAAGATAGGAAGTGACCGGTAGTTCTCGAAAAGCATCAGAAAGCTAAGCAATACAGGTTTGCATCGATAACCATAGTCCAACATTCAATTTTCCATTCTAGAATTAAGGAACAATATAGTTACAACTTCAAATTGCCCCATACAGTACTTTTAACTTGAGAAAGATGAAAGTTTCTAAATCAGATTGGCACAAATCCAGCATCTAAAACCTGCATTTCTGCTTCTAAGAGCAATGTATAACAAGTTCAAGCAATGCACATATGAAGGAGACAAAATAATGAAAGTGACAAGGAACGCCATCAGAAAGAATTTTAAGAATTAATTACCTCAAAAAGGGCTCTTAGTTCTGAATCCTCAACATTGCTATTTATGTTCCGAACAAATAATGTCCTCGAAGGATGTTCTCCATATGGATGTTCCCCAGCTATAGCTCCAACACCATTTGGAAGGCCGTAATGGGCCATGCCGTTTCCAACAACAGCATCAGAGAGACTCACTTTTGACATACCAACAGTCAGGCTCTCTTGTGGATCAGTTTCCAATTCCATACCTCCACTGCTACCAAAAAGATCATATTCCTCTAAATCTTCTAGTGAATTAGGCAATCCACTTAGATCAAAATCATCCATTATGCCTGCTAAAAGCTCATTCTCATCATCAGGCAAGTTTCCAAGTGCATGAGCTTCAATGTCCCCAAGTGGATCAATAGCTTCCCCATATTGATGCAGGTTATTTAGATCAGAAGCGACACCATCAACAGATTGAAAATTATTATCTGTATCATTTAAGTTCACTGCAAACAGTAAAAACCAGGTCAGTCTTTCCTTAATACAGCATATAGTCTTTAACAACTGCTGATACTTACGCTTTTCATGTGGAAGAACAGGCAACGAGCTAGAAAAAAGGGTAGCATCACTTGAGGCATGGTAAACATCAGAACCAGGTAAAATCCCCCAAGCCATTTCCACTTTCTTAGAATCCTTTGCCGCTGGAATCTTATTAGGATCTAGACCACACATGATTAACGAGACCACTTAAATGAGAAAACACACATCGTACATTGGCAGTATAAAGTGAACAAATTGTAAAATTACCTAAAGCCGAATGTTCAGCAGACTGCATCATTGCATTGCCTTCTCTGTCAATAACAAGGGAACAAAATATACATCAAACTTACACGACATGAGCATGAGCATTGCATGCTTGACAACTAATATTACTACTAAGAACAGCAAGAAACATAATCTCAAAATTGTGCTTAAGGGAGCAAGAAAAAGTTCAATATAAAGTCAAAATCAACAGCCTGCACAATTAACTCTTAAAGAACCTCACACCATGACACGTGGTATAATAATATCACAAAATATCCAGATCCTTTAAGCCTAAAAAGTTGAAAACTTCAAATTGGAATTCAAGTTCAAGTAAAATTCAAAGGTCTCATCTTTTTCCCTTTTATCTATTTAAACGAACCAAGAACCTAAATTCTAATTCCAACGTGAGACAAATTCCAAAACCCAAAGACCAAGAAAAAAAGAAACAAAACAAAGATTATAAAAAAGGTCCAAACGGCAATGAATAAAAAAAAAATTGTTAGCATAACAGCTAAAGATTATAGAAAGCAAACTATTCCTTGATATCCAATATCCAAAAACAAACAAAACCCAGAAAACTTATTAAAGAAAGATGCCAACTTCAATACCAAGACTCAAACTTGCTTGCTCAAAAACAAAAACCTAATTCACATTAAACCCAAAAAATACATTAACTTCAATATTCAAATAAAATCATAAAACCCCACCACCAAAACATCAAATTGAATATAAAACAACAAAAATATAGGGAAAACAGATTACCTGAATGAGGTTCAAAGAGTGTGAAAATTAAAAAGAAGAAATTTTCAACTGATTTTTTTCAATAGAAAGCTCCCTGCCACGATCACACGCAAACAAAACAGAGAGAGAGCCGTGAAGAGAGAGAATTTGAAGTAAAAAGTACTTTGCTTTCTCTTTCCCTCTTTATATAAAGATTTTAATGGGTTTTTTTTATATGATTTTTAGTTTATTTCTTGAAAAAAAAATAATTTCTTTTGCGAAATAATGATGATTGGACGAGTGGAGTTAAAAGAGCAGAGAGAGAATGATTGAGAGATGGAAGAAGAAATTGAGGGAATTGTGTGTTGTGAATGTGGGGAATTTAACTCTATTTAAATATGTTTTTGGGGTCCGGAATAAAAAATTAATAAATAAATATATATAATTTTTTTTACTTTAAGGATAGAGTTGAATCCAATATTTGACCTTGGTGTTGAGGTGGAATTGCAATTTTGCCATTTGATTTGAGGTTGGTGGGAACGAGAAACGATGACAATGAAGGGTGTAAATTCGAATATTTGTAGATATTTAATTTATTTTTTATGAATTTAAATATTTATATTTGGATATTATAGTTAAATGAATGCTAATACTGACCTTTATATATTTTAGATTCGAATTAACCTTATTTTTGTAGATTATTCAAATTTGAATATTCGATATCAGAATTTATTTAATTTATTTTTTTATGAATTTACATATTTATATTTTTAAATGAGTTAAAATACGATTTTATTATTATTTTAATTAAAAAAATTAATATTTTTATTTTATAGGGCCATAGCCATCACTAAACATCTTCTATTTAATGAAGTCATATTTTAATTATTATAGTAATATTTGAATTTAATGCATATAATAAATGATGAGGTTTCAAAAATTATATTTACGATTTTAAATTTAAAATTTATAAAAAAAATAGTAACATATATCTATGATGGCGTGGATATGACAAAACCTTGGAGATCAAATTTGTAAGGTAATTTTAAAAATAACAGTATTTGATAATAAATTTGAAAAGTAAATAATAATTAGTATCCATATTAAATAATTCAGAAATTTTATTTACTTTGACACGTATATTAAAATGTGGATAATGTGTTGACTAAAAGCACGACGATGACGTGGCAGTAACATATCCGTTGATAAGCACGTGTGCGTTCACACTTTGGGCAAGTTTACAAGTCAATAATGTTTATCTTGCTTGATTAGATTACTTGATTCTTATTATTATTTAAAATATTTAATATTTAATATTTTTCCTATTTGAATCTACAAGAAATGATGTAATAGTTCGAATATTTTAAGAATATGTCTTGATGATATTAGAAGTTAATATATACTACGTGGCGAAAAAAAATTAATATATACTATGAGTTATATTTTTTTTAACTATCAGTATTTGACTTATTGGTCGACTAATGTGTATAGGGAGATTGGGTTTTGTAAAAGCTTAATACGAGGACGACCCTTCCAGCCTAGTTTTCTCCCTTCACAACATCAGGATTCGAACACGTGATCTTGCTTAAAGGACCTAGAGCCTTATCTCGCTATACTAAATATGTAAAAAAAAATCCACAACCATTATTTAAAATCTTAAACCTTAAACTCTAAATTCTTGATTCTAAATCTTACAACATAAACTTCTAAACTATAAACCCTAAATCTAAACTATAAACCCAAAACTTAAAAAAAACATGCGTATCAAAGTTCTTTTCCTATGCTATTGACAAAAAAATTAATTAGGTTAAGTTTAGTTTGGGTTTTCCCTAATAATCCATAATAATTTGGCTAGATTCGTAATTTTAATATTAATATTGGATTTTAGGTTTTTTTATATAAAAATGTTGCTTTGGTTTTTATATTATGCTGGTGTGATGGAAGGGTAACATATGTTCAACTTTTTTAATCTTTTCAAAGACGACACAAGAGGATAAACATCTACCTTTGTCACCAGGACACAAGAGGATAAGCTCTTGATATTATTTGTTAAAATTTCAAAAAGGAAACATAAATATATGTATAAAAATAGGTGAATAAAAAATCAATATTTCCTAACGTATACTGTTTTAATATATATATATATATATATATTATTTTAAGTTATTTTTACGGTCTTAAATATATTTTTACTAAAAAAATAAGATTAATTATAAATTAAATAAAAATTATTTCCATTAAAGTACTCTTTAAATATAACGATTTAGATCAATTATCAAATTCTCCATTTCTTCTCACTTGAGTTTTAATAATAATAATAATAATGATGATGATGATGATGATGATAAAGAATTAATGATAATGAAATGGCACCAAAAGGAGATAAATTATCATGATGATATAATCATACAATAATAAGTGGGTCATGATCAAAACCATATTATAAAATTAGTAATGTTGACTTGTGTGAGATATTATTATTATTATTATTATTATTATTATTATTATTATTATTATTATTATTATTATTATTATATAGGAAATTATTTAGTACACTACTATTTTTAATGAAATATCATGTTTATTGTTTTTGTGTAATATTTATATTCTTGAGTGTTTAAGCACATTGGTTCCAAGTTCTAACGTACTCTTGTACATTGCATCGACAATAATATCAATCAAATTTAATTTAATTGATAAATATTTAAAATATTGTTAATGAATTTTTAAAATTAAATATAAAAAATATTTAAAATAACACATAAATTTAGTATGTAGTAAAAAAATTAAAAGAAGCATATGATAATATTTTAATTTAAAATAATTTTATTATCGTCATGTTGAATATTAATTCAATATTACATATATAATACATATATGAAAATATTTTAAGGAACAATTTTTCGTGTTAAAGTTGGTATAAAGTAACATCGGCTAATCTAAAAACAGTCTTGATCAGTTGCATCATTAAAACAACATTTTTCTCTAGGAATATGCTGCCTGAATATTCTATTTATTTTATAAGTATTTTTTATAAGTGATAGATTAAAAATATGAAAAAAATAACACTGTTGATTTTTTATTGTATTAAACAATTTATTAAAACATAGTAAAATGTGTGTATATTTTTATTTGTGTTATCATTTAATACACAGACGATATTAGTTGTAATAAAATCTAGTATAATCAATAAAAAAATAAGATGTTGTTTACTTTGAGAGATTTAAGTTTGAGCTAGTAATTTTGTCGTAAATATGTATTTATCAAAGATTTAGAAAAATTGACATAATTGTATAAATAAAATAATATCTTATATGTTATAAATAAAATAACAAAGAACAATAATAAAAATAAAGAATAAGAATGGAAAAACAAAGAAATGAGAGAAAGAGCGAAATTTGTATTATTCTCAAAAATAAACTTGTGTACAATGTCTTCATTAAGTTATCTATTTAAAGGCATAAGAAGTACATATTACATTGAACTTTAATTAAATAATATAATATTTCTAACGATAAAGTAAATCAATCTCCTTAGATAAAGTTCTAATCATGATAGACATTCACATAGATAAATATTCATAACACTCCCCCTTGGATGTCTATGTAGATAATGTGCCTCGTTAAAACCTTACTAAGATAAAAACTCAGTGGGAAAAAATCTTTAGTGAAAAGGAAAAAGAGTACACACATCTTTGATACGCGTATTTACTCCCTCTCATGAAAACACTACTAAAGATCTTTGAATCTTCATAATTCAACCTTGAATACTATTTTCTAAAGATAGCGGCGATGAAACTTTGGAGTAATATTTTCCATAATGTATCCACCTTCCATTATCTCTACACAAGATAGCATTTGTATCATATCTTGTGAAAGTAAATCACATATCTTTTGGATATGTTGGGTTAATGGTCTTAGCCAAACACATTTTTGGCTTGTCTTGTGCATAACAATTATTTCTACGAGATTTGAGGAGGCATCGACGAATGTTTGAAGATCTAAATGTAATGATCTTTGTGTATTCATAGATATTTCTTGACCAACTAATATATAGTGCTTCAAGACCAAGAAAATATATAATTATCTTTATTCACATCCAACAATCTTACAACTGTTGGGACACTCAATAGATATGCTCTATTCATATTGAATCTTCTTTAAGATTCTTTCAGCTTATGTCTATTTATAGACAAAAAGAAATATATAAAAATGCTCGATCTTCAGGTCGAGATAAACTTGATGTCAAGATTCAAGTACTTGTATTGAAATTATTTCACGAGTTTCCAATTTGAAGCTCTTTATGAGTTCTAAAATTATCATAATAGATCTTGATCCAAGCTCCTTTATAAAATACATAAGGAAATCTGATCATTCTCATAGTATTTTCTCAATTAGTATTCACTAAGGCGATTATACCAAATGCGCTAAAATATTCATGAGACATGTCTAAATAAATTTTCTCAGAAATTTTCAAATGTTTCTAGCATTTTAAATCTTTCAAGAATAAATATGGATCCACAAATAATTAGACGCATGCAAAATTTTTCATAACTGCCAAAGTAATTGCATTCACCATGAAGTAATTAAAACTTTTCATAAATCATAGTTCAAGTCGTATTTACGATTACTTATTTGTGCATCACTTGCATTACGCCTTTAGGTGTTTGGACTGCTGGTCTAAATACTTCTATTTTAGAAGTTCAAAGCGTCTTTCAATATCGGTCAATTCAATATCTATACTTCTGGATATATTTTATACAAGATCCTTGATTTCTTTCTTTACTTCTATAGAAGTATTTTATGTAAAATTGTTTGTAAAATCGTTGTCGACAACTTTCCAATTTTTTTGTTCCATTCTCGTAATGACATAACTCATCGAGATCTCTTCAAGATTTCAATCTTTGTTTCAGGTACTTGAAACTCTTCAAGAGTTTTATTATTAGTTATGTCTTGGGTCTCTTTAGGAGCACCCGCCTCCAATATATCACCATCACATAATATTTTTCATTTACGAGAATTTTGATCGTTGGAACCATTTTAACTATCATGCTTCAAGCATGATTTACATCCACTTGCTCTAACATGTAATTTAAACTTAGAACATTTCAGCTGGTATATGAGACTTAATTACTCTCATTGGGTCAGTAAATATGTCTGGCAGTTGACATGAAATAACATGAATTATCTTATGAACTTTTAGTTCATATTCGAGGATCTAGATAATAATAATTTATTTCCTTCTTTATCCAGCTGATTATTCTCTCCCCCTGATGTTGAGAAAAATCATCTAATAAATAATTCTCTAATTAATGTTTAGAATTTAAACATAAAAGGAGACCCGTACTCAATATATATTCTCAACCCTTTTTATATGCCCATTTTGTGCGTTATGGTGGAGCAATTCAACTATATATCGAACATTCAAAAATTCAAAAATGGGAAATATGACTTCTAACCAAAAGTCAAATCATAATGGGAATTTATTATAACTCGTTGGCTTGATGCGTATAAGTGTTGCTATATGGAAATATCATATAAATAATAAATGTTTTGTTCTCACAGTTTAGCTATTAAATAGGAGGCATCCAATTAAAAATTTACTAAACCGTATTTTTTATAATCAACAGGCTTTGTAACAACTGATATAGCCTAAAATATAAACTCACAAGCTTTTGCAAAACAGATAGTTTAATTGCCTAATCTAAATCCTTTTAGAATCAATCTCACAAACTTATGGTTGTAAGTTGATGAAACAATGTAGATGCATCTACTAAAATTATATAAAACTTTCCACATTTGTAGATATATGGACCCATATTTCGTTCAGATATGCAAGACATACAGTCTCAACTTCAGCACAAGAACTTCAAGTTCTAATTCTTTTGGTAAGTGAGATCAACTATATCCTTTGAGAACAAACAACACAAGAACTTCAAGTTCTTTTAGTAAGTGGAATTTAATCAATTTCATTAAGCAACACAAGAACTTCATGTTCTTTAATAAATGAAATTTAATCAATTCCTTTGAGAATAAGCACCACAAGAACTACAGGTTCTTTTAATACATATGCATGTAAATCTCAATAATTTCTGCACCATTATTGATTAGGATGGTCTAATCGATCATGCCAACTATATATATGTGTGTATATATCTCTGAATTTGTAAACTCCTTGTTTACCATAACATGTAATTCAATCTTACTCGTACATGTCTAGTACGACCATCGAAATTATTCCTTTTAAATAGGAATATATTTAGCTCTTTCGGAGCTTTCAATTGAAATTATCTTTTGGTAGCAATATATAGCTATTCTAGAGCTTTCAACTGACTTTTTGGCTATCAAAATTTATATCAATATTGGCTTATTTCAAATGTCAATTGATAACATATGTTATCTATAATTCCAAAAAGAATATTTTGTAAACTCATATTGCTCTCTTAAAATTTTCACTTCTAATGGTGACGATATTATTACCATTAGCGGTAATTATTGCAATATTCGCAATTATGCACTTTTTATAATGTACTTTCTCTCAAGAACTTATTGTTCTTTTGGAGCATCAATACTTTTAGTACTTTGTGATATAGTACTCACATTTTCCCCTTGCATTTGAATCGAAAAATATATCTTATGCTTTTCCTAAGCATAAATCGTCACCATAAATTATATTTGATAAGTAATCATGTTAAACAAAATAAATAATATGATAATATATAAATATAAACATAAATATAAATATAAATATTAACATGAATATAAATATAAAATGTAAATAATTAATGTATAAAGTAAATAAACATAAAGCAAAATAAATAAAAAGATAATTAATTCTCTTTAAAGTTATGAGAATAATTAGAAGATGATTTATTTCATTTGATGGTTATAAGGAAATCAACAACGTCCACATGAGTTGAACTAACAATGTCCAAATAAGTTGGACCAATATCATCTTTGTCATTTTTCGCAAACAGAATTTGCTTTTATTTTTTTCTTTTATCATTCAATCATTGTTGATTTTTTCAACGTACGATAAGTACGAGACCGATGGTTTATAACATCACATTGGTAATAAAAAGATTCCACTTTCTTATAATGATCTTTATCGCTCTTGTCATCCTTATAACCTCACTACCAGTGGGTAGAAGTATTCTTAAAATGACCATATTTTTCATGTCTATATTCATAGTCTTGATCACGACCACAACTTCTAATGTGGTTTTTATTCCTTCCATAATATAATCTCACTTTCACTTCAAGGAATGGAGTAGAGCCAGTGAGCCTTTGAAACCTTTTTCACATATCCTTATCACATAGAACAAAGATTTAATCTTCGTACGTTGCATTGTTAAACATGTCCATAAAGTCCTTTAAAAATCTCCTTTGAGACTAGTAGCCTCGCAGAACGGGATGTCCAACCAATATACTTGGATTATATCGAAATTATGTCTCTAATTGAATAATGATTTATCATGTTTGCATTCATTTCAGTGAATGAAACAGTTCCAATATCACATGGAATAAACACCATGCTTGCATTCAATTCAGGGAATGCCCTATCATTGATAATCGCATGGAATAAACATCATGCTTTGCATTCACTTCAGGGAATGTCCTATCATTGATAATCGTTTGGAATAAACATCATGCTTTGCATTCACTTCAGGGAATGCCTCCCATAAATCCTTTTGGATCAGGACGAATTTTCGTAACTTGAAATTGGGAGAAGTTTATGGTCGAGTTTTTCGATGAAGAAGAAATATTGCTTTCGAGCAAATATAGACTTTATAATAATCTTCTTATAAATTCAAAATCATCATGATTTATCTCACTTTAAAACCATATTTTAAAGGATAAAAATAAAAATAGAGTTTACCAATATTGTGTTTCCTCTCGAGGACGATGGAGACATAACAAACGACCAAGACAGCTTCTCATAATATCTTTATATCATGCTTTTACCACGCCATTTAAATATATCATGTAAAACTCAAAACACGATTAAAAATATCAACATTTATAAAAAAAAAGATAAATATATATATATATATTGATATTTAAATAAGGGTAAAAATAATAATTAAAATAAAAACTTAACTCGTTAAAGTACTTAATTTAGCAATTGTTGCTATTAAAGATACGAAATCTGTGGGTTGGGCTTAAGCCACAGCAGAATGAGCGATGAGTCCTACGAGTGATGGTTCCCTGGAGTTCTTTGGATACAACTGAATCGTCGGACATTCTTTAAATTTAATGTGTTTAGAACACGAGCGCTGATTCTACAAGTGTCTCGTTGCTCATTGTTGACCCTTTTGGTTCCCAATTGTTTCGTCATGCTTACCAACGTGGATATATAATGGATATTTCGATTAATATCATATCAAAATATATTTTCGACAACCACCAACAGAAACTATGATAATTGAGCGAGATCGTGTTGATAATGTGTTATAAATAAAATAACAAAGAACAATAATAAAAACAAAGAACAAGAATGGAAAAACAAAGAGATGAGAGAAAGAGCGAGATTTGTCTTATTCTCAAAAATAGACTTGTGTACAATGTCGTCATCAAGTTATCTATTTATAGGCATAAGAAGCACATATTACATTAAACTCTAATTAAATGAGATAATATTCCTAATGATAAAGTAAATCAATTTCCTTAGATAAAGTTCTAATCATGATAGACATCTACATAGATAAATATTCATAACATTATATACTTTGTAATAATTTTAAAACTTTTTTATGGTTTTTATATAGGTAATTATTCAATACATAAGCGCCTTAATTTTAGTCTCTAAACTATGTTTAAGGTTTGAAGTTTGGGGTTTAAGTGTAACAATTTTGAATTTATAGGTTGTTGATAGAATTTTGAGTTTATGATTAAAATTTATGGTTTATAGGTTAAAATCTAAATCCCTAACCACATTACCCTACACCTTAACCCTAAACTATAATTTCTATATATAAATCATAAATTCTAATCATGAACCCTAAATTCTAAACAATTACATTAATCCCCTAAACCCTAAACTAAAATCATAAAACATAAAATTAAAGCATTTGTGGAAATAAAAAAGTTTTTACTACTTGTATACATGGTAACGATCTTTTTTTTTGTATTTGATTGAGTTAACTACACTACACGTCCTCAAATTATGATTTACGTTCTAAAATAGTTTCTAAACTTTTAAATATTGTAATTTTATTGTCAAATTATGGTTTCCATTTTAAATTGGTCCCTAAAATTTTAAATATTTCAATTCTATCCCAAATTATGACACTAATTTTAAATTAGTCCCTAAACTTTAAACATTTCAGTTTCATCCTCAAATTATCGCTTATGCCACATCACATTATTACATAATACATATCAATGTTTACACGACAATTAACAATTTTTATAACAGTTTTATTAACACGAGATATGATTAACAAATACTGATAATTTGAGGATGAAGTTAGAATGTTCAAGAGTTTGGGGACCAGTTTAGAACGAGAGACATAATTTAAGGATAAAATTAGAATATTCAAAAGTTTAAAGACTAATTTAAAAGGAAAATCATAGTTTGAGAATAAAATTAAAACATTTATAAATATAAAAGCTTAATTTAAAATAAAAATCATAGTTTAGGGACGTATGACACAATTAACTATATTTTATTCATACAAAATATCCGATGAAACAAATATTAGATTGAATGGTTCCGGCCGCATGTTCTTCCTCGTTAGTTTAAACTGAGAACTAAAAACAATTTAAGTTAGCAAAAATCAAAAGATGCAAAAAGCTTCACTTCTGTGTTGTTCAAATTCAATATCTTCACCGCCGGCCTATCTTCATACTTGTCGTCGGCTCAGCCCTCCGATTAGAAGCCGTCTCTCTCGTTCTCTCTTTGCTTCATCTTCTCTCCGCTTCTCTTTGAATCGTCTCCACGGTCAGCGCCATGGCCTTTCTCCTCTGCACAGCACCGGTAAAGCTTGCTTTTTTACTTTCACTTTCAGCAGCTTTGGCTCAATTAGAGGGTTCTTTATAATGGGGTTTGCTTGTTTTTCAATCGTTGTGTATATTGACATTAACTTGGCTACTTCAGCTACTGAAGAAATTGTTGAAGCTAGCAACAACGTGTCTGGTTTTGTTGAAATTGGGTACATATCCAGTGTTCATGGGCTACAGGGAGAGCTTTGTATAAAACCCAACACTGATTTTCCTGAACTGCGGTTTCTGAAGGTTGTTCTTGGCCTTTTGCATTAGCTTAATGTCTTTAAAATTTTGTTTTTTTTTCTTTTATCATGAAATTTGATTCATTTTCAGGCTGGGAGAAGATGGTTAAGGCAACAAGTTTCGGGTAAAGAAACAATTAAAGAAGTAGAGCTTGTTGAAGGGAGGGAACATCCTGGAAAGAAGAGTTGGATACTTAGCTTCAGTGGGATTGAAACAGTGGATCAGGTGAGATGATTGGACAAGTTTGTTCTTTTAATAAAAGCTTGCATCTTTACTTTGGATATCTCCTTTGATTTTAAGTTCTTGTTGTTCAGGCTAGGCAACTTGTAGGTTCAACTTTATTGGCTGAGGAAGAAGACAGGCCATATCTTGAAGAAGGCGAATTCTATACTCGTGATCTTGTTGGAATGAGAGTCATTCTCAAGGTATTGTACTTGTTGTGGCTCATTAGCCCTTAATATTCCATATACAAATCTTGCAACTTCCATAAAAGCATCACTTTTCTTTTCACATTTGAACACACCTTAACTGTTGAATTTGCCTTCTAAAGCCTCTTATTATAGCAATTATTTTACTGTGATAAGTATATTGATTTATCTGTTCTTTTCAATCAGCTTTATCCTTTTCTTTCTCATATTTTTAGATGATTGTTTATTTTATTTGTTAATTTTGGTTATGATTGGTGAGGCTTAATTTTAGGATTTGTATATGCCGCCTTCTTTCAGGAAACTGGTCAAGTTGTGGGGACAGTTGTTAATGTTTTCAATAGTGGAGCTAATGATCTGTTACATGTCATGCTCAAATCAGCTGTCCCTATGCCCAATGGAACTGAGGAGTCATCTAATTTGGCTGAAGCTAGTGATTCTGGTCCCCTTGTTTGGGTACCGTTTGTCGAGGAAATTGTTCCTAATGTTGATTTGAATAAAAGAGAAATGCTGATTACTCCTCCAAAGGGACTCCTCGAGCTAAATGTACGGACTGATGAGAGGTCCAAGAAAGAAAGGCGTCAACTTGTAAGCCATATTATTCTGTAACCTACGTGATTCGTTGTTTCATTTCTTGCCATGATTCTCCAAAATAGTATTCTGCTTACTTATTTTCTTGTCAGCTGGACTTCCCTTTATTGCATTTCTTTCTTCTCCTTCTGTTCTCCAGTATATTTTTAAGTAAATATTTTTCATATGGAGTACATTGAAATTTTGAGGCATTTTGTTTATTTTATATGCTCTTCTTCTCAAGCTCTTCCATTGATTCATGATGCTGCCGTACTTTTTCACGTTTCATGTATTTACATGTTTGTATCAATCAGGTTCATGTCTTGATTATTCTGTCGACTTTTTCAGGAATGGAAAGAACGGAAAAGGTTTCAAAAGCGGTTAATAGCTGCAAAAAAGAAATTGATTGAGATGGAGCAACAACACGTATTTCATGGGTTCGGATTTGGAGAGAAGTCCCAAATGAGCCTACTTGCAGATCAGATTGTCAGTGTAAATTCCAAATTGCTTCAGCAGGCATTGGAGAATGTTGAGATAGCTTCAAAGAGGTGAAGCTTTTATATACGTATATATAATGTAACACACATATATTTGTATTTTTAATATATTAGATAGCAATTGAGGATACATGCCTAATTCTGGCTCAGACTGGAAGGTACTTTGTTCTATGCATGTCTAGGTGTTTTGGTCAGTTTTTTTGCTCACCCCTATCGTTAACATTGATTGTTTTTTTCTCACTTTGCACTTATCAAACTTCCATTTGTTGTTGAATAAATTCATTATCTGTTTCAACTATGGTGGCAAATCCATTCTGTTAGAAGGCATTATCTGTACTGCATAAGCGGTGATGGTGATCTACAACGGTGCTTAAATTATTAAATTTTTATTTGTGTACTGCTTCTTGAATCAGATGGAGTATAATTGAATCGCTCGCTGGGACTAAGCTGGTGAGAAATAGATTGAAGATATCAGAAAAATGTTTTACTCCATCTACAAGTGAAGAGAAGCTGGGAACAAATTTCACTTTGCACGAAAAGGCACTTCATCTTGTTTCTAAAGGCAAAATTGCAGTTGTTTTAGATATGAGTGACCATAGGAACCGAGGAAAAGAATATGACCCTGATCTCGGTTTCTCAACGAGCATGGAGAATTCTGAAACATCCTCCCTTCAGATATTGCTTTCTGATGAGAGGTTTGTGAAGGTAGTACCAAGATAAGAACTTTTGTTTGGGAAAAGTTTCTTAGTTTGTCAGTTGTTACTGGTTCGTGCGACTAAAATTTCCTTTATAAGCTACTGCAATTCATACTGAAGTTCTAATTTATGAATGTAAAATCTTTTTGCTCGATGATTGCAGGTAGAGCATCGTTCATCTATGCCACTGGTTTTGATTAGTCCAGCCGATGAAATCAATTCTATGAAGAAGCTGTTCTCAAGTAACAATTATTTTGGATTTGACCCTGAAAAGGTCAGTGTCATTGCCATGGAATATCTTGTGATTTTCTTTTCCACTTTGGGTTGCAGTCTTTGAATGAATCACGAGGCTAAACACAAGGTGCCGAGTAAAGTTATTTGTAATGTTCATCACAGGCTGTAGGTTTTGCTATCATATTTCAGTCATGCTTGTAACGTTGATGTATATAGGAATTGAAAATAATGGATGTGAACTGTTTTTATCCTACGTGTTTGATGAAAATATGTATACTAACACCTTTATTTACCCAACCAAATTACAGGTTCGGTTCTTGGAAGAAGAGAGGCTGCCGGTTGTTAGCAGTTTGCTGGAACAAAACAGGCATAAGATTTTGATGAAATCACCTTGGGAGATGCTGCAGTCACCAGTTGGCTCTGGAGGAGTCATTAGCTTGCTTTCATCAGACAACATAGTGGAGAATCTTGCCCAGAATGGCGTCGAGTATATTCAGGTTAGAAGCTTTGTTATAGTTTAAACCAGTTCAGTCCGTTTTCCACGAAAAGAACAGGCTAAGGCTTTTAAACTGTTTTATTGATGCTTTCTCTGAACTTTTAAGACATTTATATTTGCTACCAATTCTACTGAAGTATCATAAGAGACTTGTGAATCAAGTCCAAAAGCAGGTTTGTTTCCATGAACTCAAAGGTGCGCATTGCCAATTTTCCGACCGTAATCTATTACCGTCTACTGAAGTAATGAAGTTGATATCTAAATGAACTGTAACATGCCAGAAGGAAAGGCGTTACACTTATTTTGTGCATGTTTATGTCTTTATAATAGACCCGATAAGCAAGTCGTCTTTAACATGCTCTCTGGTAATATTCTTCTCTGATTCTTGGTTCTACACGACTCCCCTCTTGCAGGTATGCCATGGTGAAAGATATATCGGACAGAGCTCACTGCTGCTCCTCGGGTTAGTCAAGGAAAAGGAAGCAGATATTGGCGTTCAAATTTTTGAGCATACGGAGGATGTCGAGGAAGGTTTCGGCATGGTATTCTCGATGGATATAATGAAGAAGTTAACAAGGCAGATAAATAAACTTCAATTCTATGCCATATCAAAGTCGAATCCACATGTGGAGCTAGTCGAGAAAAACTGGGTCGATGTCGAACCTTCCTCTCCCAACTCCTTCGAGTTTCATTCTACGATTTTCAGTTGCTTAAATGCATGTTCTTTGGATAAGCTCTGCATTATGGAAATAACAAAATAGAATGAAAACTTTGCTTTAACTTCATTCAAATTATCATAGTTTTACTTCTGTGTTGATATGAAAAGAAAAATCCAATGCTACCATCAACATATATTATGATACTTGAATCAACTCGCTCATGATTCGAGCCGCTTGAACTCAACTCGATAGAACCGAATTTAGAACAGCTGCATTCTTTGCTGTCTCCATATATTCATCGAAGAACAATGGTACTTACCCCATATTTATCAACAGGAAAAAACTGGTAGATGTCTAAAAGATACTAAGGCTGTTTAAGGTATCTAAAAGCTGTTTAAGCAAATATCAAAAACTTATTTTATCTGTTATTCAGTAAAATACAAAAACATAGCATGCTTTTTCATTTTTTAAAATTAAAATTCGAAAGTGACAAAAATAAAAACATAGAGTAATATTGTTTAACCCAACATCTTTAATTTCTCTAAAGTCTCTAAATCTTAACCTTAAATATCTAAATTACTTCACTCTGACCACCGATTCAATCGTAGACCTCCACTATAAAAAAATTATCTTGTCGTTAAAAATGACAAATACCTTCGACTGCACTGTTAACAAACACATAACAATAAACAATAAAAAATTGATCAAATTCTTATCAATGTATAGAAAATCAATCAAAATTTTATCAAAGAATAGAAGATGACAGATATCAACCGGTGAGGCACATGACACTTAGGCGATGAACAATAAATCACTAACTTGTGAGTTGTGAGGATACCAAACAATAAGAGTGATCAAATTTGAAAATTTGATTAAAAGAAATTAAAGCTTCAGTTTGATTGTAGAAAATATTTTTTTTTTGTTTTTTGTTTTCATTTTCAAAAAATAGTTTTAATTTTTAATTTTTTAAAAATTAGAAAACATGTTTGGTTAATAAAGATAGAAAGTAATTTTCATAACCAAACGTATTTTTAAGAAAATGAAAATAAAAATGAACTCTATCTTCTAAAACCAAACGCACCCTAAAAGTTTGAGATCTTAAAAAAAAATTATAAATTTATAATATAAAAAACCAAGCCATGTGTCATATTGTGATTGGATGTCAATTTTCTTAACCATTGACAAAAAACCTTATTGGGTCAAAAAAAAACATTAAGCACCTATTTAACCTATTTAACCCAAAATAAGTTCAAGCACCTAACTAAAAAAATAATGGGTAATCTTCACCAGTGGCCCCTTTCGTTTAGGGTGTGTTTTATTTTGGTCACCAGAATTCAAAAAAGATTATTCTGGTCACTTACGTTTAGAATCGTTTCTATTTTGGTCCCTTGGCCGTTAGTCTCCGTTACTTAAAAAATTAATTTTTAATTTAACCCCCAAATTTTCAAAATTTTATTTTTCACCATCTTCCCCAAAAATTATAAAACTAAAATCTCAGAAAATTAAATCAATGGCTATAACTCAACAGTACAACCCATTCCCCAAGATTAATAGTGTCAGCTTCCATTGCAAATGGCTATAACCCAACACTACGACACATTCCCCCAAACATTCGAATATATCCCCGATTGAATGCAAAACAACCAAGTAATGCCAACTAGCACCATCCCAAGTTTCAGAATCTTGCACTCTACTCTGCTCGGAATTGACCAGCACGAGAAGAGAGGATGATACCGACGATGAGTCCATACAAAGCCAAAGCCTCGACAAAACGAGGATAAGAATCATTCCAACGAAAAACTTTAGCTGTTGAGTATTGACTCTGCAAATAAATGCACATAAAAACTATATCAAACAAGCATATTCTCACAATTAATGGAGTCCTGAAACAAGGATGGGGAGGGCCTAATAAAAAAAATATTAGTTAGAGAACTTAGAGCGTTTTTATTATTAAATTGTTTCATTCTTTGTACCAATATTCAAGGATTTATGACTTGTTGTGAATCTGGAATTTTAGTGTTTTTCAAAATGCACCCTTGTTGCTTACTCCTTAAAGATAATTTATTTATGAGATGCTGAAACTTGTTACTCAGGAAATTTCAAGGCACAATGGCTTCTGATTTTAAGAACAAGAATATTGTTGGCAATGCAACAAGTTATAGCCTTTAAATTCGTACAGTCATACTGTCCCCTCCCCCCTCCCCCAGTTTTTCGTACTATCTTAAAAAGTTCTCATTTTGCATTATTTTTCGTCTATATAGATCTTATTAAGGGCATCAGATTTATTTTACTTAATTTTAATATAAAAAAATCAAATCACTTCATGTCTATGTGGTTTCAACTTGAACAGTTTGATCTTCCCTTTATCATGATAAGTTTTTATGTTTGTTAGACAAAACTATAAATTTATGCTTCTTATTACATTACCTATCTCAAGTCAATATCCAAAATTTTGTTTTCTACTAATAGTTTATCACAAATACCTCTGGCTTTCTTAAGGCAGCTAAGCTTAAGTAAAATTTAGTAAAAGCTGTGTCAAACAATTACCACTATGGATTGATCATCGGCGCAATTTAGAAATAATACAGGGGCTGTGTTTTAAATATAAAATTATCATGTAACATAAAATTACATGTGTTTATTTAGGAATTGCTACAAAGTGAGTAGGGTTGGGTTATAGTCATTTGCAATGAAAAGTTTAGGAATGTATTCAAAAGTTTGAGGGAATGGATTGCAATGTTGGGTTATAGCCATTTGCAATGGAAGCTGACATTTTTAGTCTTGGGGAATGGGTTGTAGTGTTGGGTTATAGCCATTGATTTAATTTTCTGGAATTTTAGTTTTTTAATTTTTGGAAAAAATGGTGAAAAATAAAATTTTGAAAATTTAGGGGTTAAATTAGAAACTATTTTGTTAAGTAACAGAGACTAACGACCAAGGAACCAAAATAAAAACGATTCTAAACGTAAGTGACCAGAATAATTTTTTTGAATTCTGGTGACCAAAGTAGAACATACCATAAACGAAAGAGACCAGTGGTAAAGATTACCCAAAAATAATTTGAGTACTCATTTGACTGTTAAGTCATTAACAGATGTATACTCATTTTCAAGAGTCGACTCAAAATCCAGATACGATGAGGTGAATGTAAACTGAACTTACAAAGTATTTTAAAAACACAAGAGCATTTTAGAATTGTACTAGTAATATCTAGTTCACCAATGTCTAACAAAAATCACCATTAAGAACGTGATTCGACATCTAAAACAACAAAATTGTCCGAAAACTGAACAAACAAAGCTCACCAATAAATATAACCAGGTCCAATACAAGCTTATGCTTTCATTCATCCTCCTGGCTGCGCAACCTGGCAAGCTTGTTAGTAACGACAACATCAAGCTGCGCCGCTCGTTCCACAATCTCCTTTCTCTTCTTCGTGGAAACATCGTGAGCAATCTCAGCACAGTATGTCCTGATAAGCAAATAAAAACAATTGAGAACACAGACAAAAATGATTCATCACTCTTTCTTGGTAATAAGCAAACAAGGGTTACCTGTTGTGCATCATCAAGAGTTCAAGCTCTCCAACGTTGTGCACAACAAATTTCTTAAAGCCATTCGGAAGATAGTGGCGAGTCTTCTTGTCTGAACCATAACCAATGTTGGGCATCAAAGTGCATCCCTTGAACTTCCTTCGTACACGAGAATCAATACCCTTTGGCCTACGCCAGTTTGTCTGTCATCAATCAACAGGGTAAAAACATGATAAGTAACACAAACAAAGTAGTACGAGCACGGAAACGAGGCAAATCAATGTGACCAGGGATTTAGTAACAGAAAGCTTGTGATAGAAAAAGCTAACTGTGTCGCAAGACTTGGTAAACGATTTTTATTTGCCCTTAAAACAAAATGTACAGTTACAAATACATAAAAACTGGACATTAGATACCACGGGCAAGAACAGGGTAAATCAATGTGACCAGGGATTTAGTAACAGAAAGCTTGTTATAGAAAAAAGAGCTAACTGTGTCGCAAGACCTGATAAACGATTTCTATCCGCCCTTAAAACGAAACGCCTAGTTACAAAAACATAAAAACTAGACATTAGATACCACGGGCGATAACCTTCTCATTATTCTTTCCACAAGGCAAAAACCAAAATGAAACTAATAGTAGACCACCGGCAGCAAGCGACAGAAAATGACAACATAATCAATTAAAAACAGACTCAATTCTGAAAAAGTATTATACACACGCGCACACACACATATATATATATATTGATATACAAAAGAGATCAGATGGTAGTGCATGTATGTATTCATCATTCAAATGCAGAAATGATGGATAAGTATCATCACACCTCCTTGCATATCTCTAAAATATATAAAATAAAACAAAAAAAACTACAAGAATTCATTACAATTTCCTTTTGTAAAATAAAAAATTATACTTTATAAAGAATGAAACCCCTATTGGAGATCTCCACATTCAATCAAATTTAACTCAGCCCAGATAAAAAAAATCAGAACTTTTTAAACAAGAATGTACAAAAGAAAAAATAGAAATAGTATTAAATTGCAGCCGCAACACAACGTAACGGCCACATCGTAACAGTTTTGTCTCCGCGACACCACAACCCGTAACCCGCAACCCGCAACCCGCAACCGCATTGAAAATCATAGTTATTTTTTTAAAAAAAATCACGCCGTAACGGCCGCAACCGCGACATTACAACCGCATCCGCAACCGCAACCACAATTTAATACTATGAGTAGAAGGTGCAGCTAAATATTATGGAAATCAGATAAAAATGTCAATCACCAACTTTGCATACGAAGACATTAAATATATGCAAAGTAAGACTGGGGCGACAATAACTATCATCATTTTCCATTTTTTCCTCTAAAAAACTAAGCTAAAAATTTTAAAAATAGCTGAAAAAAAGTAAAAATCAAAACTTGAATGATAATGGGAAACTTTTGAACATACCTTGACGCAGATTTTGCGATCGCTCTGAGGTCTCTTGAACTTCTTGACCCTCTTTTTCACGATCTTCTTACTTAAAAGCGGCACCGCCATTTCTTCTTCTTCTTCTTCTTACCTCTTTCACCATTAACAAAGAACAAGCAAAAAAAACGTTAATAGAGCTTGTGAAATAATATTTTATTTAGAAATCTAAATAAGCAAAGAAAGAGGAAGATATGAAGCTTACAGGAAAATTAGGGTTTACGTTGGCCGCCTGATTCTGATGTTGTGGAGTTGAAGCTGTTTATATAGAAGGCTTTATCTTTTGTTTTTAGGGTTTGTCGAGATATACGGATGTTCGGGGCGAAAAGATCAACGGTGGGGAATAGGTGTTTCTTTTGGTCATTTTAAATGTTTAATTGTGGACTCAGTCGCTTTACTCTTCATAATCTTAAAATCTGGTCCTTTACTTTAGTTCCATAGAATTATTACTTTATTTGGAAATTAAATTTCAATTTATAATACATGTCACCAAATTGGAGGCATTTTACCGGTGGGATTACTCTAAGTGTTAAGCAACTTGATATTGTTTAAGTAAGTTTTCGAGTTTGAAGTTTTGTGTATGTAAAAAAAATTGTTAATAAATTTACTCACAAAATTTAAGTGCGCGACGCGGATTGATCTGATTAATTAGACCAAAATTCTAAAAAACCATAAGGGTAGCTAGAAAAAATTGGAGCATTTGGTTTGCGTTATGTAAGATTTATAGGAGTGGTTTTATATTTTGACATAACAACATCACATTTGATTCATATATATTAGTTTGGACTAATAGTTTTATGTTTTCATTGGTATCAAGATTTTGTAATATGAATATTAATCTCAATATCACCCCTTATAATGTAAATTCCAATATTACATTCATTTTAAGCATTTTTACTATTCATTTTATGATTTTATCAATATTTTTTCTGATAAAATAAGAGAAATTACCATATATTTTATTAAAAATTCCAACACTCAATCGAAGGAAAACAGTACATAATTACAAGAAAATCGTGCGAGATAAAACTCGACCAAAATACATAAAGAAAAGAAAATCAAGGTTGGGCAACAATGCCCACAATTACAAGAAACTATATAAATAGTACACATTAATTTTTCATTTTATAACATTTTCTATATATAGCGAATATATTATGTAGATACTTTTTTTGAAATTATTATAATGCATTATTTTGAAATAAAAGTGAGAAGATTGTTGAGTGATGGTCTAATTTGATCTTTACTGAATCCAACAAAGATGTTTCAGTGAAAAAAAAACGTATGATGTTTAAATATCTATCTTAAGGGACACGGGTTCAAATTTCTTCAAAGCTTAATTTTAAGCCGAACATTAGAATCAAAATTGAATTTTAAGTCAATTTGTACCGTACACCTGATTTTGATCGAAGAATTTTTCAACAATAATTTTCTGCACGCATAAGGCCATTAGCTCGAAGCATGCTCAAAAATACAAAGCTACTTACCACTTGAACTAACTCCCGTTGGTGTTGTTATATGGTTCTTCATTATATATGAAATAGAATCAAGTCGAATATCTAATTTTCTTTAGAATTTAATTGCAAATAATTGAGACGAAAAAGAATTTTAAATTCCCACTACCTACAAACGAATGAATTTTATATATTTAGAACCCTAATTTCACTCCTACATGTCACCTATTAAAAGGAAGCTTTAAGCCTTTAACACGATTTATTGTGGCGCATGTTCTTCTTCTCCGATGTAATCCCCACCCTTGAGCTTGACCGTCCCATAAAAAACACGGCAGCTGCAGCGACGGCGACGGCTCCGACTGATGCAATTATCGAACACCATTTGATCTTACTCCCGTTATCCTCTTCCTCTTCTTCATAGTCTTCTTGTTGTTCTCGTTCCTCATATTTCATTTTATTTTCTTCCTCCTTTTTAACCCGACCCATCAATTGCTTGCTTTTCTTGCTTTTCAACTCAGCAATGGCGTTCTTCAGCTCCCATAACTCGGACTCCAACTCAGTCATCTTCACCTTGATCTCACTCACCATCTTCTCTGATCCTTTCATGGCCTTAACTTCTTCCATCATCATCTGCAAATCGAGCAACCCGTAACTTCCCCTCTCCAACATCGCCTCCAGAATTTCAATTTCTTTGTTCAATTTCTTCTCATCTTTATCGACATTATCATCGCTCACATTCTTAGCTTCATCGATCACTTTCCCGGTTTTCTCAATTTTCTGGGCAACTTTTTTCGTATTCGGATACACTTTACGCCTAGGAATATCAGGTTTCGAAATCTTACCCTTTCCGGATTTCATCTTCCGTTCTTCAGCTCCGATCCCTAATTCTTTCAATTTCTCATTCAATTTCATCGCTTTCAGAATATCTTCATCATCCCCAAATTTCCCCAAATTTTCATCGCCGTTCAACCCTTTCGCGATCATCAGCATCAGAACTTTCCGTTCCAAATCTTCGATTTCGAGGTTCAATTGATTTTCCCCTTTGTCCAATTCTTCAATCCCGCGGTTCAAAGACGGTAACATTCCCTCGTTCTCCAGATCATCAAGGATCAATCGAGGCACCTCGCGCCCTAATCTCTTACCAAAACGATTCCGATCCGAAATCTTACCTTCCAGCTCCATGCCCAAACGATCCTCCTCTTCGTTCTCCGCCATCTGATGAACCCGCGACGACGACGACGAAGAAGAAGACGATGAAGACGGCGGCGATGGGACGTTGAGGATCACGGAGCTTCCCATTAGATTAACAGAAGAGATTCCCATCGAAGATGGAACTTTTTGTGGATTGAATTAACAGATTCTTCTACTGAAATTCGAAAAATTCAAAGAAATTTGGTTTGATTCAACGAAGCTGATGGAAGATTTATTTAAACTGCACGGTTGCGGGAAACGGAGAGATTTGGGATTTGCAGTTACTGTGAGTTGGAAAGAGCGAAAATATTTTCGCGCCTTAATTACGGGGTCAACCAGCTTACGTGTTGACACCTGATTGGGTCAAAATTGTTTATCTTTATTTTTTTTTGTTGTTGTTCCAGTGTATTAACAACAAATATAGAAGTGATTAATTTAAGGTTAAACTACAACAAAGGTCACTTAATTATGAGTAAGGTTACATTTGGGTCACCTAATTATTAAAAGTTACATTGGGGTCACTCAATTTTAAGTAAGGTTACATTTGGGTCACTCAATTATTAAAGGTTACATTTGAGTCATTCAATTATGAGTAAATTTATGTTTGGATCACCTTTCATATTTAAAAAAAGTAAATTAATTTAGTCATTTTTTCTTCCAAATCACGTGTATATCCTCGTTAACATTAGAGTACTTCATTTGAAATCATTAATTGATATAATACACAAATTGATATACTTTTTTTTAAATATGAAGGGTGACCCAAATGTAACATTACCCATAATAGAGTGATCTAAATGTAACCTTACCCAAAATTGAGTGACCCAAATGTAACTTTTAATAATGAAGTTACCCAAATATAACATTACCCATAATTGAGTGACCTTTGTTGTTGTTTACCCTTAATTTAATTAGATAAATTAATAAGCTTAAGTTAACCTATGATTAATGAAAAAGTGGCTAAACAGGTAGATTTAGATATAAGGATGATTATATCATTAAGAAATTGACGTTCAATTTAAATAATTCTAATCGGTCACATAACTAAGTTGAATATAATAACCGGTTCTTATTGCGAAAGAAAATTTATGAATATGGATTAGTCGACTAATGAGTCGGATATTAGTGATTATACGGAAAAAAAAAACTTATGAATCTGGTATCACAATTCATGATAACAACACCAACGTAACAACCATGTTAAGATCACTATGATAAACCTTGTAATACTATAAAGAATCTACTCCGATTGATTCGAAACAGGGACTAGATACAACATAAACCGAGTTACGAAAACACGCGGCGAAAGTGCCGATAAAAGATTTTACTTAGATCGATGAACGACTAGCTACGAAGGCATCGGCGGTACCGCTGCATTGTCTAACAAGTCCCCATGAACATATGGTCCCGCATCAAAATGGAAACCATATAACATATGTGGTGCTCGGAGTTGTGATCTTTCAGGCACTGAAATGCAGCTAACTAGCAGTGTATCAAAATCGAGCCATAACGAAAGACACCGAGATTAAAAGCAATGCAATTGCAGATCGTTAACTAATACCGGATAACGGACTAACACCGATCGAACGACAAGCAATAAGTTCCTGATCTCAAGTTGCATACTTGCATACACCGGTATGCAGTACAACAAACTTAACATGTAATTATCTGTTTGAACCAATAAGGACATCAAACAATCCACAGCAACTTAACAATGAGGTTCTCTGCACCATCGGCGGAGTCGCGGCAACAAGAGAATCACGGGGCTCGGAAACTCGGGTATTTTCCTCAACATTACTAGTTTCAGTAGGTAGAGTGCCATTTGATGGGAGCAATAACTCCGTTTCACTTTCATTCGGCCTTGATTCAACTCCATCCGATACCGATTTGTTTGCTGAAATTTCAGTACCATTACCAACTTCCTCTGTCACAGTTTTCACCAAATTCTCAACAGCAGCAACTTCTAGTGCAGAATTACCATTAACATTCCCATGAGTTCCATTTTCAGCAACTTCCATAGACATGAGGCTAGCCAACTTAACCTCGTTACCATTCGCGGTCTCGACATCGTCCAATCCGGATTTCTCCTCGGTTACATTCGATTCAACATGTGCTGGTGCTGTTTTCCTTTCTTCTTCCCTATGATTGAATGAATGCTGGTGATTGTGGTCAACCTGAGACGCAGGGGAACCGACATCGTCTCGACTTTTTGAATCGTCATTTCCTAGAACCATTTCATAGAATCACAACAATTTCAATCACCATACAAATAACAAATTTTATCAATCCAATCTAGAAACGACCAAGAACAAACACTACTAAAAACTATTTGATTCTAACAAGGTTTGTGGTTAAAATCAAGTGAATAGACACTTAAACATGAAAAATACATGATATTAGCAAGCAAGCTGATTTCTTCAACTCTAAGCCTCCAACACAGTAATCCAAGAACTAAATTACACTTATAAATCAAAAACAAAACTACCCATCATTAAAATCAAGCAAAAGAACAAAACCCTGAAACGAAATTCTTAAAAAAACAAAGCAAAAATACCATGTGGGTGGTTGTTAGTTGATGAAATTACTTGTTCCTTCTTTTTCTTGGCAGCTTTTCTCTTCTTAGCACCTGAAGGCATGATTGCTTAGTACACAAATTATGCTGCAATTACTGGGAAAAAGCTAAAGATTCAAAAATTTTGTTAAGAAAACGCTTCTATTCGGAGAAATTTGGAATATTTGAGAAAATTTTAGAGAACTGAATTGAAGGCCGTTTGTAGGACGTGGGGTATACTTGAAAGTGGACTGAAATGATGAAATTTGAAATGAGTGGTGTTGATTTTGTAAAAGCTATTTTCTTTTTGTTTTTTGTTAGTGGAGTTGTCCCGCTCAACTGCCAGGAGTTGATGTGATTAATATTAGTAAATAGGTTAATTTCACCCAACATTTTTAAATTATAGTCCAAAATTTAAATTAATTTCAAATTATTTTACCTACTTAGAGAGAATATGAAGGAAAGGGGTGCTCTTAGTAGGTTTATAACATAACTTAAGAAAATATAAAAAAAATAAAAATGAACAGTTTGATCAACCGATGAAATTGTTCTAGAAAATTAGTATTTTTTAAAAGTCTAAAATCGTCGAAAAAAAGTGACTTCTCTTCCCATGGAGGCATGCAACTGGTGTCCGTGGTTAGGGGTGAAAATTGTCGAGTACCCGGGATTCGGGTAGCCGAAAAACCGGGTACCCGGTTCATCCGGGTACCTCTTTAAATGGCCCGTGTCCCGGCCCATTATATTCGGGTACCCGTAAAATTCGGGTACCCGGTTCCTATTTTTTTATTCTTTTTATTTTAAAATTAAAAAAAATCACATGTTAAACACAAAAATATTTTTAAAAAAATTAAACTTAAAACTTAAAAGAATATATATTAAATTTTATCGGGTCGGGTTGGGTACCCGGTAAGGGAAAATTTTCGGCCCGTGTCCCGGGAAATTTGTCGGGTCGGGTAATTTTTTTTCGGGAATCACCCGATATTTTATTTTCGGGTCGTCGGGTTTTCGGGTCGGGTATTTTCTCCCACCCCTATCCGTGGTAGGAAAATTACACTAAAATCGTAATTTAACCTATTTTTAAGTTTATTTTGAATAAATTTATTCAATTCAAATTTCATTCAAACAATTTAAATTGAATTTAGATAATAAAATAAGATCACTAACTATCAACAAGCAGTAGCGACGCTCAATGGAGCCAGTGGGGGCTTAGGCCCCCAAAATTTTCTAATTTTACATTTAGTTCTTTAAAGATTTTAAAAAATTTAATTTGGTCCCTTCAAAAATTTTAAAAATTAATATTACATTTTTAATTTTTTAATAGTTTTAATTATATCCTCTCTTAAAAAAATTTAAAAGTCTTTGATAAACCTTAAATTTTTTAAAATTTAGTTAAACTCCTATATTTTATGAAAAATTCAAATTAAACCCTTCAAAATTGTTATTTTAATTTAAACTTCTAAAATTAGAAAAAAATTAAATAGGCCCCACAAACTTGATTGTCAAGATCCGTCCTTGCCAATAAATGTTAAGTGCATTTATAAGACACATAACACTTTCAACGAGAAAACGTAAATTCTTTAAAGAAGACATTATTAGAAAGTGCAGTTTTATACCCCGAACATATATCGTTGCTAGTTAAATTTGAATTTCGACATGGAAAAGATTTTCATTTTTTTCTTTAAAGATCCTAATAACAAATGCGTGTATCTATGAAACTTTTAACCCTGAACATGTTTTTCTAAAGTCTAAAGAAAGAGGTAAAAAAAAATTCCAAAAACCAGTCTCAAATCCACATTTTCTGCTCTTGTGCTTCAAAAAAATTGTTTTTGCCTCACGTTGAGGAGGTCATGTGAAGTGCTACCAATGAGGCATAAGCTCCGTTAGTGATACTCATCAGTGCATGATGTCCGCCTTTCTCGACGACGACTCCGTTTTTTACAACAGCGATAATATCAGCACCCTTTACGGTGCTAAGGCGGTGAGCGACCACAACGGTTGTCCGGTTCACCATAACCGCATCCAATGCCTCCTGCACCACACGCTCCGATTCCGCGTCTAGAGCACTCGTTGCCTCGTCAAGCAGGAGGATCTTGGGGTCCTTCAATATGGCTCTCGCAATGGCAATCCTCTGCTTTTGCCCTCCAGACAACTGAACTCCTCGTTCTCCGACCGATGTCTCGTAACCGTGCGGCAATGAGCTGATAAACGTGTGTGCATTCGCTGCTTTAGTGGCTGCTACGATCTCGTCTTCGGTCGCATTTCCCTGTTTGCCGTAGGATATGTTGGTACGGATTGTCTCATTGAAGAGTATCGGCTCTTGGCTAACTAGTCCCATTTGTTGCCTCAGCCAGCTTAATCTTAACTTTCGGACATCATTGCCATCCAACATTACACGACCGGTGTCGGGATCATAGAATCTTAAGATAAGGCTAATGACAGTTGACTTGCCACTGCCGCTCTCTCCCACAAGTGCAACAGTCTGCAAATTCGATATAAAAAGTTAAAAACTAATGAAAATGAGTTCGATTCGGGTTTTAAATAGAATTGATCATATATACCTTTCCAGAAGGTATGGTGAGACACAGATCTTTGAATATTTGAATGTCCGGTCGAGTTGGATACTTGAAGCTGACATGTTCCAGCTCAATATTGCCTGTTACAGCGGTTATTGTCGAGCCGTCCTCGCTGCTCGAGTCGATTGGAGGTTTTCTATCGAGAATGTCGAATATCGAAGCTGCTGAATCCTTAGCTTTATTGGTGTCGGGAGCCAGGGCACTGGTTTGTGAAACACCGATGGCTGAGATTGTTAATGCAAAGAAAACCCTGAATACTTCTGAAATCTCTGCTTTACCGTGCTTCACAAGTATAGCTCCGAGGTAGAAACAGAAGGCGTTTGTGCAATATACGGCAAAGAGAAGCCGAACCCGGTACCGCTTACAAGTCCGAGACGGACTCCCTGTTCCATGGGGGCGTCACATTTCTGTTGGTACAGATCCATCACCTTCTGTTCCGAACAAAACGAAGCAACGGTTCGGATACCTCCAACAGCGTCATTGGCTACTTGGCTTGCTTCTTCATACATCAACTGCATTTACATTCATGTTACATACATATACACTTTAATATAATTGAAACAATTGTCATAGGGTTAGGATACCACTGACCTTTGCATCAGCACTGAATCCCTTCAGAAACTTGGTCTGCAAGTATCCTTGAATTAATGTAAACGGCATGACGGCTAGGATCGCGATCGCCAAAATCCAGTTCGCAGTAAATGCTATGACTAATCCTGCTATGATAGTAGCTATGTTCTGAACAATCAGGGCCATGGTATCACCAACAAGATTTCTTACAGTTGATGCATCTGTCGACAGTCTCGCACCGATGGCACCGCTGAGAAGTTCGAAAAAGAGATTGTTGTTAAAGTAGGCAAGAAATTTAACAGGTTGAAAAAGTTTAAAAAAGAAGAGGTTGCTTAAAATATACCTCGAATTCGCAGGATCGTCGAACCAACTGATATTTTGGTGGACTACCTTCTCAAACATCATGGAACAAATTCTTTCAATCAATTTTGCACCTGCAACTCCGAAGAAAAAATTCTGCAACGGTCCGATAATTAGAGTAACCAGACCTAATCCGACGTAACTAAGTGCCCATGCCCTGGAATCTTTTACCAGCTTACTTGGTGGTTCATAGAATGATCTAATGGCTGATGAGAAAAGGAGACCGAATGTAGGAAATATTAGTCCATGAACAGCTGCAGCAAGGGAACCGATCAATAGGACCGGCACCTCGGGCTTGTTAAGACTCGCCAGCCGTCTGACTGAAACTTTTTTGCGCCTTTCAACTTTAGATTCATCAGGTACACTTCTCTCTTCAACTGTTTCTTCAGTTTCAGCAAAGTTAACTACACCCGGAACACCGAAAGCATACGTGAAGGACTGTCGGCCTGATGATGATGCACTTCTGCTTAGAGACCTTCTTACTAAAGACGTACTCAATCTCTGGCTTCCGGACCGGCTAATTTCCTTATCTGTATCAGATGCTTCATCAGATTTTTCGGTTTCCTTCCCTCGAGCGCTGTTTCCCTCTTGCAAACGAACTAACTGGGAATAAGCCCCTTCTGGATCTTTGATCAACTCCTCATGTGTTCCTAGATTTAATCTCTTAATGTCACAAATCGGTAAATTAATATAGAAAATTGGGTTAACAAAGCTGGTTTTGAGATGTTACCTTGCTCTACAAGTTTCCCCAAGTGCACCACTGCTATCATGTCCACATTCCTGATTGTCGTCAACCGATGTGCCACCACCACGGTTGTTCTATTGGCCATCACTTTCACAAGTGCATCTTGAACGATTCGTTCTGATTCGGCATCCAGGGCACTCGTAGCCTCATCAAGGAGGAGGATTCTCGGGTTTTTCAATATGGCCCTTGCTATTGCTATTCTTTGCTTTTGCCCTCCTGAAAGTTGTGTTCCATGCTCTCCCACCATGGTGTCAAGCCCCTGTTAGCCAAGCAACAATTCTTTCATCAGTTGCTCGAAAATTTCCGATCGAAAACAGAATGCGTATTAAAACCAAAACTTTTTTTTTACCTCGGGCAATTTGTCAATGAATTTGGCAGCATTAGCCATCTCAATTGCTTCCCTAATCTCTTCAGGAGTGGCATTGTCCTTTCCATATGCAATGTTTTCCCTTATAGTTGTTGCAAATAGTATAGGTTCTTGGCTGACAAGTCCGATTTTTCCCCTTATCCATTTAAGCTGCATCTTTTTCAAATCAACGCCATCGATAAGAACTTCCCCGGATTCGGGATCATAAAATCTCTCCAATAGGCTAATTACTGTTGATTTCCCACTACCACTTTGTCCCACCAAGGCTGCAGTTGTACCACTAGGAACTTGCAATGAAAAACCAGTAAATATCTGCATATCTGGCCTTGCAGGATACCTGAAATACACATCCTTGAGTTCTATTTCACCCTGGATATCTTCCAATGTTATTCCACTAGTGTCGTAAGGATCAATGGCCGGTTTCCGTTTAATCGTCTCGAACATCTTATATGCCGCAGCTTGCCCTGATGCAAAGGCATTTACACTCGGAGTTGTCTGGCCTAACGACCTGAACCCGACATAATAAACACAGTTAATGAGGAAACTAATGAAAATCAGAAGTATATAATACTACCATGTATACTTACATTCCTCCTGTCATGATTGCTAATATAACATTGATGACTTGTCCACCATTGTATCCATGATTTGCAATCAATCTAGCTCCAAACCATACAGCAAGTCCATAGCTAGAGAACACAACAAGCAACATTGTACCAAGTCCTGCACCCGAAACCAGCCCTTGTCGAACAGTGGCATGATACGCAATCCGTAGCTTGTCATTATATTTCGTTATAGCCTGTTTCTCGCCGGTGAACGATGCGACCTGAAAAAAAAGGAAATCATAACGGATCGAGTTAGTGGATTCTTTTTCCTAAACAAAACCCGAACTTAGGTTAAAGGCTTACAGTTCTAATGGCTCCAACTGTTTGTTCCACCACATTCCCAGCTTCGGCATAAGCAATTTGTCCTCTGCTCGACATCTTCGCCATTATCATCGCCATGGTTCCACCGGCAGCCGCGACAAGAGGGATGCAGGCTGTTAGAACTAGTGCCAATTGCCATCCTTTAATAAATGCTACTATGAACCCACCAATGAAAGTTGTTAGAAGTTGAATAAACTTCCCAACCTTCTCCCCCATTGCCTCTTGAATTAGTATGGTGTCCCCGGACATTCTCCCGATGACTTCTCCGGTCGTCGTTTCGGTGTCGAAGAATCCGATATCTTGTCGGAGTATGGTTTTTAAGTACAAGGCACGGATTCGAGCCGCCTGTCTTTCCCCAGTCACCATCCAACATGTTACCTCTGTAAAATCCCAGCAAAGTATGTACATAGTTCAATTAAACATGCAAATACTTAGCTAACTTACATCACTAATTATTATAATCCCAACATCATCAATAAAAAACATCATTAATTTTTCACTAATCAAAATTATATACAGTGTTCAACACTTACGTGTAAATGAAGAAATACCGGAATAAATCCCCAAGTATAGAAACTTCACTGCAACCTGGAAAATCAAACAAAAAAATTAATTAATTAATTAATATCATCAAAATTTATTAGTACTACTAATCAACTATAACTACACAGTATGGATGACTCAGATTCACTCCTTACTCTCTTTTTTCTAACCGATAATCTTCACATATTTACTATTAATCTCATTCACAACGGTCTAAAAAACGTGCGTAAACGGATCCTATCTCTCTATATACTCGAAACTTTAAGCAATATTTCACATCATAATTACACCTTAGGTCCAGCCTCTGTCGGCCATAATTAAATGAAAAACCAAATGCAATCTATTGAAAAGACTCTTAATGCATTAACCATGGCTGAATATTTGAAACAATGAATGGGATAATATTTAAGATCGAGTGATAAAGAATTTGATATTTCGTAAAATCTCGATTTCCAACTAACCTTAGAGACTATTTTAACGACATGAGCTCGATCAGCGCCGGAGAATTTATCGATCATCTCGCCGAAAATGAGGGTCATGAATGGCTGCGTCATCCCATTGGCCATGGCGGCGATGATTCCCGCCGTTATCAGGAACACGTCCAACCTATCAGCGAACGCAAACAGCTTGTAAAACGGCACTTTCTGTTGATCGGCTGACTTCTTCTTGTTGCCGCCATTGTTGTTTCCGTTACCGTTTGCTGCTTCGTCACTTTTCACTACTGACGATGATCCGTCGTCGATGTTAACTTCCGCCATAGATTTTGCTTCTTTTTTCGATCAAAAAACTAAAAACGAAAAACAAAATCAACCCAAATATTTTCCTGGGTTAATTATTTGATTTGTAATCTTTATTTATCGTAAAAGATTGCTTTAGAAGATTAAAAGGAAAAAAAATCTGAAGATAGAAGCAGAGGGAGAGGGAGAGACGTAGTATAAAGTATGAAAACAAGTTCACAAAAAGAAAGGAACTTATTTTTGTGATACTACGTAAATAAATGTCTAATTACTCAGTTTATCCTTCTACTTTATAAAAATAAAAATTAGTCATCCTACTTTAAGTTATTAAAATTTAATCTTGTACTTTATAAAAAAAATGAGATAGCACTTGAATTGTTAATTTGTTACATATAATTTGTAAAAGGATGAAAACCATAATTAGACCGTGAATGAATTTAAGGACTCCACTAGAAACTCAACCACTTTTTTTTTTAATATTCACTAGTAATTTTACTTTTTATTAAACTCTTTTTAGTTATGATTATCACGTGATTTTTTTTCTTTAATTTAAATTTTTATTTATTTCTCTGATTTTATAGTTAGTGGTCTTTGTCACGCCCCATTTTACTCCTATTTTTGTTAAGTAGTAGAAACTTGTTAATAATCCCATGCTTATTTACCTTTAAAAAGCAACTCCATGGAAATTCAAAGACTGGTCTTAGTAAAAAAAAAATCTTTAGAAATTTTAAGTTTGAATAATTTAATTTATAAAATATACATAAATTTTTATCAAAAATTAAAAATCAAACAGATATTTAGAACCACTTTAAAAATATTAAAAAAAACGTAACTCCATGGTTCCATGGTGTATGATTATGAATATGTTAGCTCGACTTGAAAACAATTTCCCTATCATCATTAACAATTTTCCTAATAAAATTTTATATATTTTTTATAATTATTGTTATCCGAGTTCCACCATAAAACAGTTTCCTAACATCAATAACAGGATTCTCCTATTATAGGCACGTCACGTCACGTTATCTATGGTCTCAACTAATAAAAATCATTCATTTCGTTGATTATTTTTCATATCATTTTTTTACCAAGTGAATCTTCATTCATATTTACTGTAAATCATATTTAAAATATATTTTTATCATGTGAATCTCTTCACTTGGTAAAAAATAATATGAAAAAAATTAATGAAATGGATGATTTTTATTAGTTGAACCATGTATGACGTGGCGGGACAGATTTATGATATAATTTTTCTTTTTATATATATAAAAAAACTTTTATGTGTCCTAAAAGGACTCAACATAAAACTCAGTTAAAATAATTGGCTAAAGAGTATTTGAAGTCCTTGAATTTTAAAAAAATAATTAAATATTTTAATTATTTGCACCAATTAAGTATTTAAACTAATAAATTTAATCAATTAAGCCACTTGATAATTTTTGACAATTATCATGTATTATTTTTTTCTTCTAATTTTTCAAAAAGAAATATAAAATTTCTTACCTTTATAGTTCTTTAAATAAAAATATATTTATTATCATAATAAATTAAAATTACTTGTCGTTAAAATTTCAATCCAATAAGTAACTTAGGAGTTTTTAAGATTTTTATTTGTTTAAACAAATTAAACAATAATTAAAATTTCCAGGTGTATGATATTTTACTCGAAATATACCCAAATCATCGTTAATAGTTGTGTGAAAGGATATTCAATTTGATTTTGTAGATTTAGATAATTTAAGAGTTTAAATGTTAAAATTATTATCCGTCGTATATATGGATATGTATCTTCGGATATATATTATTCGAATATGTATTACTTTTGCAGGTTGGAGATTTAGGTATTCAAAAACCTAACTTCTGATTATAATATAGGGAATATATTTGTTTCTACGAGGATTTGAACTTTGATATAAAAATCAAATTAGTTGACTTAACTCGATATAAAAAATACCTAACTCGTTTTGACTCGACTCGATTAAATGCTCACTACATACACATGTACTCAATTGTGCCCCTAAAGCAACGTTTTTATATGTTTTGCTTTCATTCAGGGTCGTTTCTGAGATTTTGATAGCCTAAGGGCGAAATTAAAAATTAGGCCCCTAATAACACTTATTGAAAAATAAATTTTAAGAGTAGGCCTAAAATAACAAGTATTAGAAAAAATAGGGATTTAATAACAAATATTAGAAAAATATTAAATTTTAATAGTACGTACCTAATAACAAATATTGAAAAAGTTAGACCTCTAATAATAAATATTAAAAAGTACATTTTTAGAGTAGACCTCTAATAACAAGTATTAAAAAAATTAGGCTCGTAATAGCAAGTATTACAAGAAATTAAACTTATAATAAAAATATTGAAAAATTAAATTTTAAGAGTATGCTTAATAACATATATTAAAAAAATTGAGTCCCTAATAATAAGTTTTAAAAGAATGGACCTACAATAACATCTATCGACAAATAAATACATTTTATTAATAAACTACAAATACCAATTATTGATAAAATTAAACTTTAAGAATAATTATTAAAGAAATATGAGTCGTGAACCCTTGACATGGGCTCTGAACTGTGGCCCTTATGTCTCACCCTTAAAACAAACATGCTTTCATTTAGTGGTTGTAGTTAGGGGTGTAAACGAGCCGAGTCGAGCTCGAATAGTGCTGAGTTCGACTCGACTCGTTAAGAATTCAAGTTGAGTTCGAGCTTGAGTATGCTGAGCTCGACTCGGCTCGTTAAGAATTCAAGCCGAGCTTGAGCTAGAGTCGAGTCCAATCGAGTCGAGTATTGATCGAGCTTTTACCGAGTCGAGCTCGAGTAGCTCGCAATATGTCTCATTTCATTTACGGTTCTCTTCATAATAATAGTAATAATGATAATAATATTGTTGTTATCGATCAAATTACATGATTTTCTTGTAGATAGAATCATACAAAAGAAATATTTTTCATGTGACTCATTAAAAACTCATAATCCTAGTAGGAGGAAAAAAGTACACATGAAGATATAAAGAAAGTTAAACTAAAAATCAAACTAACATAACATAACAACTACAAACACCCAACCTACATTTTAGTTCACTTTAATTTTATAAATTAAAAAATAGTTTATTATATTTTCGAGTAGCTCGCAAGCTTTTTGAGTCGGTCATCAAGTAGCTTGGTTCGGCTCGTTAAGAACTCGAGCCGAATTCGAGCTTGAATCGAATCCAATCGAATAAAGTATTGACCGAACTTTCACCGAATCAAGCTCGAATAGCTCGCAATCTGTCTCGTCTCATTTACGGCACTAGTTGTAGTATTAGCGTATTAGGACATGGGAAGTGGGAACTTAGCTTTTTCCCAAAAGACCTTAATAATTAATTGGATATCACTTGTCCTTGTTTGCCAAAAACAGGGCATACCATTTTCAACATTAAAAGCAATAGCCTTTAATTTATCTTAGAATGTAAAGATATCATATCATTAACTTTAAGGATTAAATTGTTTTTTGGATAATTTTTTTGTTTTTATTTATCCAAAAAAATCTCCTCTATATAAATCTTTTACATCCAAAAAAAATAACTGAACAACAAAAAAACATACGATAAAAAAACAAAATAGAGTAAAAATAGCAGCATCATGCAATCCGAATGATAGTAACCTCATTGACTTTAAGATTTATAAAAAAAGTTAAATACATGTATATAAATATTTTAATAAATCAGATATTCAATTTCAAATTTAATATGAATTTATAAAACAATTCAATAAAATTTGGCTTAAAGGTTCAAATAAGTTTCTAATTTTTTTGTAAAAAAATAATTAAACCCCTAATTTTTTTTTATCTAATTAAGCCCTCAAATTCAAAAATTTTTTTTCTTTCAATTTGGCCTTTTCACCAACGCTAATAGTTAATTTTAGGGTTAACTATACCATTGATCACTGAACTAATTGGGGATTCCTATTTTGACCACCGAACTAACGAACTTGTCAATCAGACCACCGAACTTATAAAATCAACTTACTTTGACCACCGCCGTTAAAAACCTAACGGTGGAGTGACGGAATTGCCACGTGGCAATTAACGAGAAAAATTTAAAATTACACTTTTGGTCCATGTTATTTACACATTCTTTTAATTTAGTTTCAATATTAAATTAATAAAATAATAAATTATTTAATTATGTAGTGACACGTGTCAACACCTTATTGGAGGACTTTAATTATTTATATTTTCTTTTATTAATTTATTTTTCTCCTCCAATCAGGTGGATCAAAACTTGACAATGCTTGGGTAAAGGTAGTGTTTAGCCACTGCATCAAGCACAACTTTTTGCTTTAAAACACTAAATTTAATATATATCTCTTATTGGTTTCTATATTTATAAGCCAAAAGCTCAAACCTTAAACAGTAATTTCACATATATAATCTTATTTGGGGTTTAGGGTTTAAGATTATCTTGGTGTTAACTGTTAACGGCGGAATGATATTTTCGACTCACATATTAAAGTTCAGTAATAATTTTAAAGTTCGATGACATTTTCGACTCATGAACCATAGTTGAGTTATATGTGGTGTAGTTTACACTTTAATTTTTTATTTTATTTTGGCAAAGAAAGATATAGCTCCAGCTCCCTCATCCATTGTCATCCGCCATTGGAGAGTGCTTCCAACGCGCCCAAAGAAACACCAAGATAAAAAAACAAAATCATATCCAACCCAACCAAACTCAGTTGAGTTGCAATTGTAGTAATTGAAGTACAGAAACCTGAAAACAAACAAATAATGAGACCCCAGCGTGTTAAATGCAATCCCAAAGACAATAAGAAAACACAACAGCAACAGCTAGCTCAGTAGCTCAGCAGCAACAACAAAAAACAAATGACCTCGGAATTCGGATACTGCAAAAAAAAAAAAGTGAATTAAATTTACACTATTTCTAATTCGTTGGGAGTCGTGCAAAGTTATAAACTTTACACTTTACTCTGCTTCCAAAGTTATATTCCCAGAATGGACCTTTCTTTTATTTAATATATAAAAAAGCTACATTTTTTAACCTCAACTCTTTGTCGTTCTCTCAACAAATTTTAGGGTTTAAAATCTGCTCCTCTACAATGTCTCAAGCAGCAGCAGCACACTGTGGCCGTGGTAGTTTGTTTTTGCCCACAAGGTTTTTTTTCTCCCTCTTTTCTTTTATATATAGTGTTATTTTTGCTGTACTAGCTGCTGGGGTTTGAGCTTTTAGGGGGATTTTTTTGTAGATTGGTGTTAGTTTGGGGTTTATTAAAATCTTGGCATTTTTTTGCTTATGCATATGTTTTGCTCTCTCTACTTGAAAGTGTGGGTCTTTTAGGTATCTATTGTTTTTGCTACAATGACTACAATGTTGTCTGATACTGCTGCTGTTCCTCTGCAAATGTTTTCACTGCTTGTTCTATATACATTATGGTATTCGATTTAGATGTTGTGTTTGGTTGGAACAGTTTAAGAGTTTAAATTTCAATGTTGGGGCAGATTTTGCTGAAAGATATGTCTGATATCAAAATGCTCATAATGTGCTTGTGTGGATTGATGAGCTAGATGATAACATGTGCTTTTCGGACTCGTATCATCGGATTGATGAGCTCGTAAGGTGCCTTTCGAGTCTTACAGGAAGTTGTAGTTTAGATTCTTAGGATAAACCACGACTCTTACTGCTATTCCTTGATCCATGTTATAGTCCTATGTCAGTTTTTCTACTTTTGTACATGTGCATTACCTAACAATGCCATATAGATATCCTTCCGTAGGTCCGGGAAACCAGGTATCTAGGACGCTTCCCGTAGAACTTGGCACGCCGAAGATCTGTGGAATTGAAATTTCCCTGACATGTTGGATGGTTGTATAATGCACAAATTGAATTGATGGGAAAGATTAAAGCAGATCAAAAGTGGGATGTGCAAAAGAAAGGGACACCACAATAATTGTACTCATAATGACTGTTTAAAGTTCTTGCGTGGTAATATTCGTTCTCTTTTTCCCTACCGAAACTTTTTCCTCCACCATTAGAAGTTCTTCAATCATACCGGCTTCCTATTTGATATCTCCTTGAGTTCGGCATGGCCTGGTTTTATAGTTCATACCCCACCCGGGCTAAGTATGTAGTACTAGGAGGTTGAGCTATTTGGATGACAGTGTGGATTTCAAATGACTTGGTCTATGGTTATACCTTTTTGCTTTACCTTTATAATACTTTATGTTGTTAAAGCGGGTGAGTATGCAGCTGCCTTTTCGGCGATTCTAAATTCTTCAGATAAGAAATTATAACGAGCCTTGCGATAGTCACGACAATAAGCTTGTAGGGTGATGAAGTTAGTTTGGTGTTTTGTTTGAATGTCTCTCATGGTGGGAGAGTGATGCTCATTGTAGGTTTTCCAAACTGCATTTACTGTATGCCGGCATCATGTAACTCGGAAACGTGTCTAAACATTTTGATGCGGAGATTCGGCATTGCTTTTTTTTACCTTTTTGGGTGGCCCGGGTTTCGGGTTGTCTTCCTTCTAAACATTTTGATGCTTACAATTTGTTTCTGGTTTTATAATGTTAGGTCCAGAGACAATGCAACAGGTGCCTTCCGGAGTGATTCTGCTCTATTCCGACCTTGGTCGTGAAAGTATCGCCGGAAATCATGAATTGACATTCTTAAAGTTTGGAGATTGGGAATGAAGCCATTGGTCCTTGTAGCATAGGTTACATTTACTGTAAATTTATCTATCTATTTTAAATTATTTGGATGATAGAACTATGCTCAGCTTTTATTTCATCAGTTCTGATTTTAATGTCATTAACTATTGATCATAGAATTCTTTTGCTCCCCTCACATTGTATTCAAATTGTTTCTTTTGTCGAATCGTACTCGAGTTGTTTACGAGCATATGTTAAGCATTCAACAAAAAAATCAACTCGCAAATGATTAGAAAAGGCCGATTTGAACATCGGATGACATCGGTTTAAGTTTATTCTACATGAAAGTTTAGCCATTTCAATCCAATCTCCATTCCACAAGGAGTACACTCTTCTAATGAAACCGAGTTCTACAATTTTCATTTTCATCATTGTTTTTGATTCTCATGAAATCAATGTAAGCCTTCCCATTTATTCTCCGAGCAAAAAATTCCTTGAAGTATTTCTCCAACGGGACTCGTCGAAAAATTGCAGGGTTATTCGGACCGACGAGGCTAAGTGCAGGGCCTAATTCTGTGTCTAACTTGGAGCTATAAAACGTTGCAACTGATAACCTCTCTTTGGTTGAATTCACAATTGCTCTATGCTCAATGCTGCGATATATCCCATTGCTCAAAATCTGCAGAGAAAACAAACACAACCATCATTCGGCACCATGCGGCCTAGAGAAATAACAGAATGTGTACCTCCATGATGTCTCCGATGTTAACTACAAACGCATTCGGAAGTGGTTTAATGGGAATCCATTTCCCATCTTTCCGGACTTGCAGGCCTTCGGTTTCGTCAAGCTGAAAGAGAATCGTTAAAGCATCGGCATCAGAATGAGGACCGAAACCGATGGTCATATCAGGCTGAGGGCATGGTGGATAGTAATTCATTCTCATTGATTGAACCCCATCATTGAACATCTCTCTCATTTCTTCACCACCCATTTTTAAGGCCTTAGCCATGTAATCCAAAATCCTCATAGCTAGATTCTTCACTTCAATAGCATACATTTCCATGATCTCTCTGCATCAAAAATCATCAAAATACACTTCGAGCTAAACCATACTTTTATCGAAATATCGGTTTCGACTTCGATACCTTAACTTAAGGGGGAGTTTTTCGAATAGGTCAAGCTTCCTAAGATTGTGTGGCAATGTGGTTATATAGAACATATCAGACCAATCTAGCTTCTGATCTTCTGAAACCACAAACAGTTGACCAAACCCTTCATGATTATCTGGTGTTTGCCACAGAATCTGCTTATCTTCATGGGGTAATTTGAAGAAATTTTCAATCTCAAACTTGAATTCCTCCAATAATTCTACACTAACACCATGATTCACTACCTATTCATCAAAACACAACACTTGCTTCAACAATTTTCAACCAATACCTTGACCAAAAAGTAACTAAAGGAGTAGTACTATGGCTTACCTGGAAGAAACCCCAGTTCTTGCAGGCAGAGTGTAATCTTTCGAGTTCAGACTCAAACAAATCAGCAGCAGCCAGTTTCTGAAGATCGATGATGGGGACAGTTGGCAGCAGATGATTGGCTGAGATGGAGGGAGATTCTTGATGTGGACGCTGATATCTAGGTGGGATTTTGGTGATGGATTGTTTGGCCAATTGTTGAACACTTGGAACTAGGAGAGATTTCCCAAAGTTGACAGGCTCTGAATCTTTTGGCGACTCCATTGCTGCTGCTGCAGGCTTAGGTTTGGTGCTTTCAACTTCAAGTGAAACCTTGAAAAGGTTGATAATGGAGAAGAAAGTGGAATCTTTTTGGGATGGAGTTGGAGATTGCAACTTGCATTATTATATTTTAAATATGGTAGAGACAATTTATTTCCACAAGTATTTTAGCCTATGTTGCACTGACACGGATACGGGGACGGATACGGGGACTAAAAACGATAATTTTAAAAAATATAGAGTACCAGTATGACAAAGATATGACAAATATAAAATAAAATTATATATATAATTATTATTACTAAAATAACCAATAAAAATAAAATACTAATAAAAAGTATTTTCTACTTTATATATATATATATTAATAAATTGTTCATAAAAAAATTATCCTAAATAAATAAGCAACAAATACTGATATTATTAAAAAAACAAAAAACAAATACCGAGTACCATTTTACTGGTCCCCACAAAGTATTTTCTACTTTATATATATATATATTATAATTATTTTATTAGGCCCACAGATCTCATAAAACAATACTATTTAATATAATATTTTCCACCTGTTCATCTTCTTCTCACGTCTTCTTCTTTTTCAGTTTTTTTTTTCTGTATTTTTTCTTTTAAGTTGGCCGCTCCATGTCCGCCGATGAGACTATTGTTAAAATTATTGTCGAAGTGCGCGAGTCTCTCTACTGAAAAATAACTTCAGGGACGCACATGAAGGTTGTATGTTGTCCCCGAAACGTCCCCTGAAATATCACAATCGTCCCCAATTGTTTTTAGCCGTACCCTGACCACGTGGAGCGTCTCCGGTACGTATTTATGCCATACCCGTCTCAGAAACGTTTTAGGTACTTGAAACGACATGTAACTGTCGTACCTGTGCTTCCTAGATTTTAGCGACTAAAATTACTATTAGACAAAAAAGTATTAAAGGTACATACTCCTTTCATATCCTAAATAATTCCGTCCCTTGATTTCGAACACCTACTTGTTTTAAAATTTTATTTTAAATATGTATATACACATGACCGTGTAAGATTATTGTAATAGTTTTTTTTATTAAGTAGTGTTAGAATAATATTTTCAAGCTAACTGTTGGGGTACAAGCTCACACAACAGATGAAGCGAATGAGCATTCATAACCACTAAGTCAGTTATTGAATCTTACTATTAAAATAATTTAATAAGCGATAAAAGTAAGAGTAAAATCTCAAATTATTCAATTATTAGTTTGAATATAAACATGTTATTTTTTATAAAAAAATAAAATTTCATCACTCAATTCGTTGTAAATTAGTTTCAAACTTTTGAACATTTTAATTTTATCCCTCTCTATGACTCATTTTAAATCGAGCTTCAAACTTTTGAGCATTCTAATTTTATCCTTAAATTATCAATACATACTAATCATATCTCGTGATAATAAAAAACGTTATAAAATTTATTAATTGTCATGTAAATATTGGTGTGTTATACAATAATATGATGTAGTATAAAAAATAATTTGAGGATAAATTTAACATATCCAAAAGTTTGGGGCTAATTTAGAATGAATGTCATAGTTTGAGGATGGAACTAGAACATTTACAAGTTTAAAGACCAATTTAAAACATGAGTCATGATTTTTGGATAGAATTAAAATATTCAAAAGTTTAAAGAACACTATAAAATGAAGGTCATAATTTAAGAATGTGTAATGCAATTAACTCTTTAATTTATAATAGAAGTAGAATTTGGATATCCAAATCCACATAAATACTACAAAATTAGATAACAGATACATGAGTTATTTGTATTTGCTCCAAATCCGTCGCATATAGTAATTTTAAAATTTAATTTCAAAAATCATAATGCATAAATTGTACATTACAATGTGTTATTTTTAACATTCGGGTATGATTACAAGAATATTTCATTAATCTTAATCATTTAATAATATATTTATGATTGGACATATCGTCCCATCGTATACTTATGTGAAACCTAATATTTATCTTAAAATATAGATATGGTTTTGTTGGGTACGGATTAAATTTAGTAAAATATGGGACATTAAAATATATTTAAAAATTTATGGAAAATTTTACCATGCATGTTCAAGACGAAGTTTCCACCTGCAGACGCAATCTAATATTTTTTAATTAATTTTCCCTAAAATTTCCCGAACATTTTAGGTTATAAAAATATAAAACAAAACCAAAACGTCATTTACAGGTAGCATTTTCCACCTCCACTTACGTTAAAAAATATTCCCAAAATAAAACTTGAAGACCCCATTTTTCCAAAATTTAATTCTAAGAGGCAATATTCTCCTAATTTGTCCCGTAAATTTCTCTATTTAATAAAAAAGAAAAGGCCAATTAAAAAAAAGAAACAAGAATCAATAAGAAAATTTAAACAACTTATTAACAAATGAGAGATTTGGAACCTATAAATTTCAGCCTTCCTATGTAAATGTGTTTGGTTACAAAAAGCTCGTTTAGGATAATCACTAAGAACCAAGCATCCAAAACAGATGACCGCCGGCAGATAATGCTACCAATCATTCTATCATGACAGTATCTCACCCTCTTCGCCGCCGTCTTCGTTTAGAATGGCCTCCTCATCCTCCACCAAAAGCTCGTCTTTGAAGAACAACCCGAGCTTATGCAGGGGATTCTCACCGGTTACCACACTGTACGCTGCTCCCATCTCTCTATCAGATGGTCCAGTTTTACGACCGTGAAATTGATAACTAGAGAGACAGCATCCAATCAGCATCTCCAGTTCTTTCAGGATCTCCAGATTCTGTTCAATCTCGGCTGTTTTCTCCATCTGCATAATCCAAAGCTCATTCAGATTCTTAATACACTTACAATTATAGTGGTCTACTCTAACCTTTGTTCATTCTGACCCGAACCCGAAAACAAGACACAACCGAATTTGACCTTAAAAAGTCCAACAGTCCAAACCTATCCAACTCAAGAACCCAAACAAGTAACCTGATCCAGCCAACTCATACAATTCACAGGTCTACTCTAAACCCACTGCTAGAAGTATGAACAAAATGTAAATTAAAAAAGGAACAAGTAAACCTTCTGCAGTGCAAGTCGAGCAGCTTCTCTTTCTTGTTCCCGTTGCCTTTTCAACTCGGTCTCTGCCTTCATTTTGGCAGCGGCTTCAGCAGCTCTGATTTGAGCTTCAATCTTTGCTTTTTCTGTACAGAATAAAAGAATAACAATGACCACCGACAGTAAATTATCAACAATTCAACACATACTATTAAGTCAAGAACTAGAAAAATCACCTTCACGCTGCCTTATTTCCATTTTTTCCTTTTCCAGCTGCAACTTCACTGGGTTAGCTTTATCACCCTATATTGGTTAGCAGCATAAGTTATCATTACTAAATACCATCAAGACGACAAGCTATTCACACCCATAGAATATAAAACACCCAGCACAACATTCAAATTAAAAAAGATGTAACCAGCACAAACTTACATGATCAAGTAATGTCTTCTGCTGAGCTTTCAAAATTGTGCCTGCAAATCGACTTTTCAACATTGCAGCACGGAGAGCCTTCTTTGGTGACATTTGTACGCCAAATATAGGAGTTGACAATCCTACATCAAATGATTGAATGCTAGAGGGTCAATTGCATGCTAGAGTCCAAAAGTCATTTCATGCTTATACAGATAATTTTCTTCTGACTTGATTAAATAGTTAACATCAGCAGATAAACTGACCTTCACCAGAGCTGGCATCTGTTACAGGAGTTGTAAGATGAGAACTACGACAAACATTCCCTTCATCGATAGCACTTACAGCTCCTTAACATTTTTTTAAAGAATTATTATTCTCAGATCCAGAAAAGAAAAATCATGATATATAATCAAGATATTTCCTTACCATCAGAATCTGGATTAGAGTTGCTTGTTTGTGACGTCGACGTGCTTTTTGCCTGGCAGTCCTATAAAATAATAAAAGTTTTAGTAATGACACTAATCATATAAAAATCAAGACAGTAGAAAACAATGATGTGTACCGGTTTAGAGGCATCAGCACTACACACTCTAGGATCTCCACCCAACAATCTTTCTGAAGTCACATCTACACCAAGCCAAAAGTAAGATTTTTAGAAGATTAACAAAAGTTGCAGCCTAAAATGACAAACTAGAGGAAGCACGAGAAGTCATCAACTAACCATTCGAAGATGCACAGTCTGAACCGCATGGAATGCTACATTGACACCTTATGCTGCCACATGAACTGCATTTGCAGGCATCAGAGCTCAATGGTGGCTTGGCATTGATAGACCCATTAGTACACCCACCACTAGCATTAGCAGTACTGGTGCCTACAAGACGTGTTGTAAATTAGCTCCAATAAAGAGCCATAACGCAGAAACTTTATTCTGCCACTTCGTACCTTTTTGTAAGATTTTTCCTGACAAGTTGCTCACACTCTTCTGTGCCGGTTTAGGAAGCTGTAAAAAGTCAAGAAACTCAGCATCAAAATCAGCTCAGACTTCTATGATAATAAAATAAAATGAGTCACAGCATAACTTCAAGCCAGAACTAAGGTGCTTAACTCTGACTTACTCGGCAAGCAATGTTCAAATTCAACCTTTTTTCTATCAAACTAAACCAATTAAGAGTACATAAGCATGTTTGTTTATAAATAAAATAGACAGCACTCACTTCTACTGCTTTTACATTCAAAGTCATCTTCACAGCCTTCTCCTCAGAAGGCTTTGACTTCTTCGGAAAAGAACTATTTCGGGATAGCTGAATTTTAGGACAACCCTGCCTTGATTCACCAACATCTTTCAGTTGAACAATTGAAATTTTCCCATGCGCATTCCACTTTTCCTCCAAAGATTTCCATCTTGCCTCAAAAAACTTATCCATTTCTTCCGCCATTTTATGGACATTATTAGATGGTGGATTATACAGCATGGCATTAGAAAATGTCAGCTTAATATCAGCCACAAACTCTTCAATGCTGAGATAAGCTTTCTTTGCTAACTTGGACTTAATTGTACCCAAATCCATTGGGTTCTTTATTATTGAAAAATAATCTGGAATCCTTAATGCTATAGGATCCACTGGTTGATTGAAAACCCAGCCAGCTGGATGCTTCATCAAAGCATTCAGTAGGGTTGTACACTGTTGAGTCATGCTGCGGTCCATCTTTCGGTTCTTCTCTTGTGGACCACCCATTATCACCCCTTCCTGTCGACGCTTAGAAGCACCATGAGTCTCTTTTGAATCCCCATCACAAGCCTTCCTTTTTCGATCAAACTCAAGTGATTGCGGCACAGGAGTCCTCAGAATGGGGAACTTAATCTTCAACTTATGCTTTGGCGCGACACTTTCCGCGGCAATCATTTTGTGGACCAAAATGAGGACCAGAGAAACTGAAACATACGACCCTCTACATTTACACACTGTCAGACAATATGGAAAAGCAAAAATATAAAATAAACAAAAGCTAAAAATTTTCTAAGCAGCTACACGCGAAAAGATGCCACAAATCGTGACTAATATAAGACGAGACCAGTATCAAAAGCATTACACAATAGAATTAAACAATGTTCAATACAAATTCATTAAACAAATGGTAGCATGCTATGCCAGCATGGATTCATACAAGTAAACTAAGGGCAAAACAAAGAACCTTCGGAAGAAGTAAAAGCTAATCAAGCGCAACAGGGGATTCTCATGTCCTATAGAAGAAACAGCATGGGGAATAGATGAATAGCACAACCCGAAAACCCAAAAAAATGAGGTGTTTACTACAAAGCCAATTTAAACATACAAACCAGTAACTTAGACACGAAATTTCGCATAACTATGGAAAAATTGGAACTTACTATGAAATCAAATCAAATTCAATTTAAACAAACAACACAAATAAAGGCCTTTACAAGAGAACTAATCAGAAGTACAATCATAACAAAAACTGTAAGCCCCAATCATACATTCCCAAACCTCAATTCTCCCCAAATCAAAGAAACCCAGAAGATTCAAACCCAAGCATTGCAGGCAACAAAAGTACATTAGGGGTTAAAGGAGAACTAATCAAAAGCGCCATCACAACAAAACCCTAAGCCCTAATCATACATTCCAAACATCAATTCCACAAATCAAAGAAACCTAGAAAATTCAAACCCATGGAGGAAAAACAAAAAGTAAATTACGGGTTTACCGAAACATACCAAAACTCAAACCAAGCGAGCGCCGAAACAAAAACCGATTGGGAGTGAGATCTTTAAGAAAGCAAAAAAGCGAGAGGAGGAGAGAGTTAGGGTTTTATATGGAAGTCGGCGAACAAATATCTGATTTTGAAAAAGAAAAAAGTGGAATTGGGAATCAGATGTTAACGGGCAGATAGTGGAAGGAACGGGCTGAAAGGAAGTGGGCAAGGAAAGGGTTAAAGGGAAATGATCAGCAGATCGGCCTCTGGAGCCCAAACACGGTACTGATTTGGTAACCAGCTGAAGTACGAGTTAGAGCTGAGTTCGGTCTGGTCCGATCCGTTTTGTAATATATTTATTGTTTTATTTTAGGATAAAATAATTTAAAGTCGTTCAATTATTAGTCGAGGTGGCAAACGGGTCAATCAGTTCAGGTTTGGTTTTGGTCATTTTAGTTTCAGTTTATTTCAGGTCTGATATTATTTGATTTGGTTCAGTTTCGGTTCGATTTTATTGTGCTTCGGGTCATTTTTAATTTTTGGTTCGGGTCAATGGGAGATCAATCAGTTTAAATCAAGTTTTTAAGTTGGTCAGTTTTTACACCCTACATATGGCTTTATAAAGCGAATATATGTAACATTTTGGTGAGTTGTGCGGTTGTTTATATTAATATCTTTTATTTATTTCGGGTTGTCTTCAGTTCGGGTCCATTTC